>OX393559.1:3746327-4121327 GCA_947650365.1 Chamaelirium japonicum | reverse complement strand
ATGTCGTCTCCTCAGAACCATGATGGGTAATGGGATACCGTTTGATCAGTACACTCTAGGGAGCATTCTCAAGTCGGTCGCCTCCGCCAGTCAGATCGATCTTGGATGTCAGTTGCATTCCATGGCTGCAAAGACAGCCCTCGATCGCAATGTGTTCTCAGGAAGCGCGCTAGTGGACATGTATGCCAAGTGCGGCAGGATTGAAGATGCTTACTCGGTGTTTGTGCTTATGCCGGAACCGAACACGGTCTCGTGGAATACAGTTATCACAGGGTATGCACGTCTGGGAGAGCCCAAAAATGCCTTTCGAATTTTTGATCAGATGGAGAGAGAGGGTTTGATGCCTGATGAGGCCACCTTTTCCAACCTTTTGACTTTGGTCAATGAGCCTGCATGCTACAAATTGATGTCCCAAGTTCATGCTAAGATTATAAAGTACGGTAGGCTGATGGATGCCATTGTGTACAATGCAGCAATCACAGCATATTCACAATGTGGGTCTATTATAGATTCCAGAAAGGTATTTGAGGGCATGGAAGCCAATAGAGACTTGGTGACGTGGAATTCTATGCTTGCAGCTTATGCATTCCATGACCTTGCAGAAGATGCAATCAAGCTCTTTGTTCAAATGCAAAATATTGGATTTGACCAAGATATGTATACCTTTACCAGTGTGATAAGTGCTTGTTTTGAACATGGTCAACATGGTCAAGGAATGGTTTTGCATGGGGTAGTGATCAAGAGGGGTTTGGAAGTTGCAACACCGGTTTCTAATGCATTGATCGCAATGTACATCAGACATGGCAATTGGACGATGGAGGACTCCATGAAATGCTTCGATTCAATGGAATCAAGAGATACTGTCTCATGGAATTCTATCCTAACGGGGCTTTCACAGAATGGGTTAGGCGAGGAAACATTGAAATTTTTTGGTCATATGCGATCTGTCCATCTCAAAACTGATCATTATGCATTCTCTGCCACTCTCCGATCTTGCTCGGATTTGGCTGTCTTTCAGTTGGGTCAGCAACTCCATGGTTTAGTCCTCAAGTCTGGTTTTGGTTCAAATGATTTTGTGGCTAGTTCATTAATATACATGTATTCTAAGTGTGGGGTCATTGATGACGCAAGAAGATTTTTTGATGAGACATGCAAAGAAAGCTCAGTGACATGGAACTCAATAATTTTTGGTTATGCACAACATGGCCAAGGGCAAACCTCACTCTCTCTCTTTTATGAGATGCAAAAATTAGAGGTGGAACCAGATCACATAACTTTTGTGGGGCTTCTTTCCGCATGTAGTCACAATGGTCTGGTAGAAGAAGGGTCCATGTTTCTAAATGTAATGGAACCAATCTATGGAGTTCCACTACGAATGGAGCATTATGCGTGTGGGGTTGATCTCTTTGGTAGAGCTGGGCAGCTCGACGAAGCAATAAAACTAATCGAATCAATGCCTTTTGCACCTGATGCCATGGTGTGGATGACTCTATTAGGTGCATGTAGAACCCATCGAAACATTGATTTGGCAAGCCATGTTGCAAGGCATTTACTGGAGTTAGAGCCTAGAGAACACTCCATTTACATTCTTCTCTCGAACTTATATGCTAGTTTTGGTATGTGGGATGATAGAGCAATGATTCAAAGGATGATGAGGAATAGAGGGGTGAGTAAGGTCCCTGGATGGAGTTGGATTGAGATCAAGAACAAAGTGCATTCATTTAATGCTGAAGATAGGTCTCACCCCCAAGCTGAAGAGATTTATGAGAGGTTAAGATTATTGATGGAGGAGATAGAGCTAACGGGCCATGTTTCCTTCATTGATGTTGAGATGCTTGATCTAGAATCTGGTTAGTGTGAATAGTAGAATTTGTTTCACTGATTCCAACTTGACCCCCTTTCATCATAGTTATCGTATCTTTGCGAAGAGGTATGGTTCCAGCACTTCATTTCTTCTTTTTCTTTTCCGTTCTACTACATTTCATTTAGATGGATCCCATGGATAAATCAAAATTAATTTGGACTATAGATTTTTGGGTCAATTACAAAAGCCTCCCCTGAGCTATACACCGCATTTCATATTGGTCCCTCAACTTTTTTTTTGAACAATTTGATCCTTGAACTATGCACCATCTGCATTTAGCCCCCTCCGTCAACTTTTTATTCCGAAAATACCCTTATCAATTTTCAATAATCCTCAAAATTATTTGAGAATATTTAACTTATGCTTACTAGGACAAGGGTATTTTCAGAATAAAAGTTGACGGAGGGGGCTAAATGCAGACGGAGCATAGTTTAGGGATCAAATTGTTCAAAAACAAAGTTGAGGGACCAATATGAAATGAGATGTATAGTTCAGGGGAGGTTTTTTGATGCGGAATGCTTGATGCGATTTTCTCGATGGCACGGATCTCAGAGCGCTCATAGATAACCAATAGATTTTTATTAAAAGTTATTCAAAATAAATCAATTTTCGGAATGAATAAGTCTAGAATTAATGTTTTAAGAATAAAATATGTTTTAAGAATAAAATATTGTTTTCGGAATAAAATAATATTTTAATTCTGAAAATATTATTTTAATCCAAAAATATTTATTTTCGAATTTATTAATAGTGCTATTTTAAAGTTGTGATTTTGGATAAGTATGGTTGGTTAGAAGTCATTATCTTCTATTATTCGAATAAATCTTTGGTTAGGAATTCAAATTAGGGAGCTTATCTTTTAGGGTTGTTATCCGTTGGGTCGGTAAGTTGTTATTTCTTGTTATTCTGTTAAATCGTATGAGCTTATCTCTTATGATCGTATCTATTAGAATTTTTTTATTTATTTAAAATCCATGAAGCCCTCCCATTATAAGCAGCGAAGATTATGATAAACGAAATTATGTGCGATTTGCCATGAGTTCCCCTGTGAGAGGAGAGCGAGCGTGAGGCTCAAAATCTATATGAGATCGGATTTGGCATGAGGCCAAGGGCGCTAGACCCACCATTTCTATCTTCTTGTTCCTCCCCCTCTCTCGCGACAACGATCGAAGCTGTGCTACATCATTTTTGTAATTTTCCCTAGATTTTTTTTGTTCAATAGGTCAATTAAAATCTCTATGCATTTCTAGAGTTAAGGAGTACTAGAGTTGTATCCACGCGAATTGCTAAAACAAAGGCCACATGTCGTGCAATACACGTGCTTCATGCCTACGATAAATGTCAAGAGCCAAGCATGTGCTCTGCACGTGTGGATTGACTTATTGAGAGAAGTGAAAGTTGTCGGTACACTTGAACACCGAAAAAATTAGTGGGTACGAAACCGTACGATAAAAGTATGTTCTTCAAGGTTTTGAGGATTTGGTATGTATGTTACCATGGTATGACCTTATCTTGCACAACACAAGCCTATGAATCTTCAAAGGTCATGTATCGGTATGTATTGAACTACTATAAGTTAATATTGCTCCATATTGGCTTATACACTTCAATAAGGAGAGATCCATAACAATACGGATTTAATATCTTGTGAATACAAAGTAATCATACTTAGGATTTTTGTATCCATGGGTCGAATGTCATCCTCTCTATGGAACATTGTTCCTTCCGCCTTCTTGTACCGATTCAGTGGGATATATATTCAATCATTTTATACTTACGATTACTATATCCACGTGTCAAATGACGATCGAGAGAACCCGAAAGTTGATCGGTCGGTGCAGTGACATGGCTATATTTTCACCCTTATGGGTCTTCTTACCAGGAAGTTTCTATAGAGGATTGTTGGGGTGTCAGGGGTGGGAGGAAGGAGAGGTGTGAAGAAGAGCTATGCCACTAAATGTATATAATTGTTTGGGTTCTTTACTATAAGTATTTTTACCTCATACATTAGGTATTTATTATCTAATGGACTAGTTCAACTTTAAAATTACCCTATCAATTTAAATCTTATCATAAACCAACACGATGAACCAATCTTCTTGTAACCATGACCTGATTTGTGTCGGTACTCTAACACGAACCTGACTAATTTAAGAGCCATGTAAAAATATCTATCCCACAATCAATCCGGATTTAAATATGTATGATCCCTACCAAATTCGATTGGGTAGGGGTGGTGGTGGGTTCTTGGGTCGGGTCAAAAGCTACCACTCGAAGTTAATTTGTTGTTTTTTGCACGAGTCCCTCTTTCATGGTTCTTTGGATTATTTGTGGTATCACATCACATTCGCCCATTATTTGAGCTCATCGCTTTGGTGCGCATGTACTCTAATGCTAGTTGGGACAATGAGTGCAAGCGTACAATTTCAAGTTTTATGTGTTTCTTGGCGGAGAGCCAAGGGTCAAGATATTATCTTTCCTTGCATCATGGGAGTGGAATATTGAGCGATGACATATACCGCTTTGTGAAGTGGTATGGGTTTGGTTATTGCTTCATGATATCAATATCTTTTTCACTAACACTGATCAGTCACATTGTGGTAACCAAAGTGCCATTCATATTGTGATTTGTGAGTCATCCGACGTTTCGAAAGAGGACCAAACTCATTGATTTGAGAAACCCACTGTAACTAAACCTCGGATAGCTGTTGCCAAGCCAAATGACACTCTAAGATGAGTGGACATAGTTACCCAGGGCTCCCTTATCTAATATAATCACATCCGAAGCTCTTGAAGCATCTGTGAGGACGACCACCTTACTCACCCCCCTCTGCAGTAGCTCCTCAAACGCGCCCTTTAAAGCCCATAACTCAGCATGGAGGGGGGATTGTGCACAACAAAGGAGAGTTGCAGCGGCCAACACCTCGCCGAACAACTTAGCAAGAATCCAAACTGCACTCCCTAACACCGTTGGGTTACGGAAGGCCCCATCAGTCCATAAAATGAATTCCACAGCTGGCTCCCAACTGTATGCCCTTCGAGATCCGGATGATCGCTGGATGAATTTATAAATAAGGTTCACCCCCTTCTGTACCATCGTGATAGAAGACCGAACTCGCCGAGTAAAGAGGTAATCACATCGCAAGCTCATTGATATTAATTCACTTGCTCCGTCATTATTTATTGCTCAAGCACTCCTTACTAATATACGCACACCAAGTCAAAAATCTTGGTCTCACGAATTTGTAGATTATCCAACACTGACAAACTATTGTGTAAAATGGGGGTGGGGGTGGGGTGTTAGTAGTTAGGATATACATTGTTTTAAAACTTGGTCGAGTCGGACCAAGTTGACTCGATTTGGCCAGATTTTGATTCGAGTTATTCAGCCAGTCGGACCGAGTTTGGATAAAACTTGGCCGAATCAGACCAGGTTTATACTCAACTCGGCTGTGACCTTCAAGTTGAGTCCGAGTTTCGAGTTTTTGAAGACTACTATATATATATATATAATATTGTGAGGCATATGTTGGTCATTCTATTTGTGGATACATTTATGCTATACTTTGTACATATTTGGATTTGCTTGTCTTGTTGAGAATCTTGAGATATGATTGCAATGCTTATATCTCATTTCTTTCCTTTATCGTCTTAAAGTATTACCACAGTCATTGTTCACCTAACTTCCTACTGATTTGCTTCTAACATGAGCTATGGCTTTTGCTTTCGTAAGCTTCCTAAGTTTCCTGAGCAAGTCTCGATGAAAACAGATTTACATCATTGACGCTTGTATTGACATTATTAGAGTCTTAGATCCTTGAGGTTGAAAGCATAGAAGTTCCTCGATGTGGAAAAGTTAATGTTATTGGCTTGTCGTCTTCTCATTTTGCTTTTCATTTCTTTGATTCTCTTATCTAATTTGCACAAGTAGTATCAGGCATAAATATAGTTGAGTGTGCCTGTCAGGTAGAGAGATTACGATGAAGGTGAACTAACAAATGGCCATCAAGATGCTTCATTGAATGGAATGAGGTGTAAATTACGGATAAGACCAGGGAAGATATCAGAACATGCCATAGGATGAGATCTCGATGGAACATGTGCGACTTAGAAGAAGCTCTGACTAAGGTCCAGAGAAGCACTTGTACCACTGATACAGTACACTATAAGAAGTGGTTTGTGTTGGGATTGGTGTAATCCTATATGCCAATTCCAGCATGCCAACACCGGTTCAACATACATTACTAAAACTCACAATAATAAGTGAATGAGATGCATAAATCCACTAGTCCACTATGGTGTAGATAAGGTAACTCAGGTATGTAGATGAGATCCACATATGGAAATATGCGTTTATCATACACACCTAAGTAGGTTCGCAGTCGGTAACTAGACTGGACATCCAGTTTGCAAGATTATAACACCCTGACCTTCTCGATAGAGAGAGATGGTATATTTAGACCATGGAAAGGTAATTCTAAGTCAGGATGTGTTGGTGTATTTGAAATTCATTGATCAGAAAAAAAGATGCCTGGTCTTTTAAGTATTGTCACCCAAGACCATGAATACCTATACTGCTAGTTATGTAGATCCTAAATTTTATGATGCACTGTGAACTCCGAGTTCAATGCTTGTTACTTTGACCTACCAAATCACTGACGTCTATAGCAGACCAATACCTGGGTAGATTAGGTGGCTTGCATTTGATGCTAGGGAACGCAGGGAGTTCGTAGGAATGCCATATCTACTGGAGAGAACTTGGAGTCGCCTTGAGTGACTTTCATGAAGGGTTGATCATTAGGTCCAACTGGACAAAATCAAAGTGGGTGAGCTATTCTAGTCGACAGTGAGAGGATGATCCCAGATAGCCTTCATGGACTAAGGAGGGTTCAAGTGCAACATAGTAGGGTAAGGGCACTCGTGTGATTTAATTAATAACTTTGAAGTGCAACTATGGCTTAGTTGTGGTTGTAGCCATAATTAATTGGTTCTTGGTTTAAGTCATGAGATGATTATAGTCATATTTCCAGTTGGAGTCAAGGTTATTAGGGTCCCGAATATTGCAACTCCTAGCCACCTCCAATGGCCGAGCTAACATAATTCTAGTGTAATTAGGGTTTACTAGTAGTGGGTAATACCACGATGACAAGGACACCAAACACATGTGGATTAGGAGACTCTATATCTTAGTTTTCCTAATTGGATTAAGATTCCTAAGTGACACCTTCTAGATGCTCTCTAGTGAGAGAGTCCTAGTATGACTAGGATTCACCAAGTGAGTCCACCTCGGTGGGTCCCAACTCTTAGAACGAGGATTAAACCCTTGTCTAAGTGAATGGAGTTTTGTTGTATAAGACAGGGTGACTTCGTCACACATCTAGGTCATGGTTAAACGGACTAAGTTGACTTTCCTATTTTTTTAGGGCATGTCATAAAGGTCTAATAGTCTCCTGGTGGACTAACTTGATTTTCCTATTTTCTAGGAGGTGTCGTAAGTGTCTGCATAGGAGTAGAACTTCTAGTTACACTACACCTAATTAATCCTATTGAACTCTGTGTTTTCAGAGGCTAGGGCATAAGGCGAGGCGTTTTGTCTACTGTGGGGTAGGGCGTAAACTCCTGGGTGTGGGGCGTAAGTCCCAATTTTATATATATATATATATATATATATATATATATATATATATATATATATATATATATAGTGAAAATAGATTAAAAAATTAGAATAAACAAATACTATTAGCAAATTAAACATTGAAACCTATAAAAATGGTTGATAAATATGAAAAATATAACAACGATAATAAAAATGAACTTGTCATTGTCTTTCAATATCATTTAAGATCTAATTCTAAGTTTCTAACCAAAATTCAAACTATCTATGTCCATATTTCATAGATCTCTAATTCCATACATGATATAGAAGCCAATTTAAAATAACTTTAGTTCCGACAAATATCATAATCATCATCTACGAGATTAAGCCGTATATAAGAGATTTCACGATAACAATCAAATCATTTTTTTTCAACTATGCAGACAAACTCCAGTGGGGCGTAAACCCAAACTCTTGGGGTGTAAATGACGTGCCCCAAGTGTTCGGGGCGTCGCCACTGTGGTTCGGGTGTAAGTCCCATAGGAAAAAAGACCCAGATTGGGCCTCCCCGGGCGTTTTAGGACCGCCCCGCCCCAGGGCACGTCCCGGGCGAGCCCCGAGGCACGTTTTTTAAAACACTGATTGAACTAAGAAGATTTCCCAAATTAATATGGATTAATTATAGGTGTCCTTAGTGAATAATTCTTTTATTAGTTGGATTTCTAGTTGGATTAGGAGATTCTAATCCTTATGTGTTAGGATAGAATGAAGCGAGTTAATTCCCTTGATTTCCTAGTCCTTTAATGGAATTCCTCTCAATAAGTAGGGACTCTCATGTTAAACTAGAGTCCTAGTTTGTCTGAGATTCGGAACTGTGAACAAGAGGGAGTCCAACTCTTTCTATTATTTCTCCATGAGACCAAGGCCCGTACATACTAGCCAACCATAAGAAGTCCTGGAGACATCCTAGGGGTTGACCATATGTGTTCCCTAATTGCTTTGGGAGTTCCAATTAATGGGACCTAAAGTTTAGGAGTGGATTCCCAAAAGTGTTGGTGTCAAATCCTACACAAGAGGAAACCCAGCCTAATTGGGAGAGCCTTTAGTGGCTGGCCTCTAGGGACTATATAAAACCTAGTATGGCGGGCCTCTAGGGACTATATAAGATCTAGCATGTAACATCCGCCCCAGACACACAAGATATTGTCCGCTTTGCCCGTGCCCGCACGAGAACTTCCCAGGGTGGTCATCCATCCTAGTATTACTCTCGCCAGAGCACGCTTAACTACGGAGTTCTTACGAAATCCGTAGTGGCGCACGGTTTTAAAACGCGTCTTCTATGTTTGGGAGGGAAAATTATATAAGTAGCTCAGGATCTCCTTCCTTCCAGGCGATGTGGGGCTAACTCGTGGCCTTGTACACCTCACCTCATCCATCTTGGCATCCCAGCCTCAGAAGTCTTGGCTCTTGGCTATTGGCCTATTGTTCCAATTAATGGGACCTAAAGTTTAGGAGCGGATTCCCAAAGTGTTGGTGTCAATTTCTACACAAGAGGAAACCCACCCTAATTGGGAGAGCCTTTAGTGGCTGGCCTCTAGGGACTATATAAGACCTAGCACCTCTTGGACATCCAAGGGTAAGAAGGGGACCACGGCCAGGGTTTGCCGAAGAAGAGAAGAGAGGAAGAAAGAAAGAAAGAGAGAAAAAGATCGAGTGGAAGAGAGAGGGATGATTGTCTCCACCATTCATTAGGTTTTCTCGTAGGATTTCTAAGAAGAGAAGAAGAAGAGCAAACAAGGAAGAAAAAAGGGACTCCCATAGGTCCATCCATTGACAGTCGTGTTGTTGAATAGGCGTTGTTATTCGAGGGAAGCGAGGCTTCATCTCTATAATTCTTCAGCATCTTCATTGGCTTTTCATCGATTCAATCTTCTTCATAAGTATTTATAAATCATATGAGGTATCTTCTAATAATCCATAGGTTGTGATGCATGCGTTTTCATTATGATGCATGGAGATTTTCATAACCGACCACAATCCCATTAAAAAAAATAATTTTTATCATCCTCCGCTGCATACTCATGGTATCCAGTTTTTGTTTGGTTCCATATGCCGTCTAAACCCCATACAAGATTGCATAAAACATCAAGTTCGCTTGAAGCTCTACTTTGTTTCCATCATCAAGCTTTGTTCGGCTCGTTCTGTATTTCCCACCTCTCTTCCAGCTCATACTGAACCATAGCATTTTAAAACCTTAAAACCACCATTACCGGAATTGTTGCTACCCAAAAGCATTCTGCTCCTCACCCTTTACCCTCTTCCTTTGTTGCTCCTCCCAGGCGAGGGCTCCAAGGCTCAGTCTGCATCATCGATGCGGAGGACTTGTTTCATTGGATGTATTGTTGAATCGTGTCTGAATTAATCTTTTTATTATTATTTTAATTTTACGTGTTGATTGCTGTTTCATGATTGCTGGTTGCAGATGTTGCATGTAAGATGATGGATTATGGCAAAGGAACTTGCAACGGCTCGACCGATGATAAGCTGTCGTTTCATTTTTCTTTGATTGCATGTGTGATCCTGGATCAGCCCAGGTCAAGATAGGGAATCTAACATTACTACCATTAATAGTCCCCATCTGTGAGTATGCTCTTAGAAAATGATACTTGGACACACACCCACCACACAGAAGTGGACACACACCCGCCACAAAAAAAGCTGACGCATGCCAACGTGGCATGCATTATAAACAAATGAACTGACCACTAGCAGATGCATGCCACATCGGCCTATGTCCATGTTTTTTTTTTTGCTTTGGTTATGTTAATGTATAGATATGGGCCGGGTTACGTGTACAGTCGAGTCGGGTTGTATGGTTATACATGTACATATATATTGGGCTTGAGTCCCTCAATAGAAAACATTCAATTCCTCTCCAAACCCTAGCCGTCATCTCCTAACATGGTATCAGAGCTCTAGGGTTCTCCCGCGCGACGACGATGACGACAACGACGACGGTCTCCCCTTCCGGCCTCCCTTCACCCGGCAGCCCCTCCCCCTCCGGCCTCCCTCCACCCGGCAGCCCCCCGCCCCCTCCCTTCACCCGCCGGCCACCCTCCACCCGGCAGCCCCCCGCCCCCCTCCCTCTACCCGCCTGGCCCCCCGCCCCCCTCCCTTTACCCGCCGGCTCCCCCTCCCTCCACCTGCCACCTCCCTCCACCCGCCGGCCCCCCGCCCCCTCCCTCCACCCCCACCCCCCCGGACCCCCCCCCCCCCCCCCCCCCTCCCTCCACCCCTCCGGGCCCTCCCTCCACCCTCTTCCTCCACCCCCCTCCGGCCCCCCGTCACCCCCCCTCCCCCCGGACCCCCCCTCCTCAACCCGATGCCCCCCCCTACCCCCTTACCTCAGCCCACCCGCCCCCCCTGCCCTCTCTCCTCCACTTACCGGGCCCCCCCGATCTCTCCCCTTCGCCCGATAGCCTCTCTCGGACCCCCCCTCTTTTGAGCTTCCTCCATGGCATCTCCTACCGTGCCGTCCGTCGTTGCGATCTCTCCGCTGCTGAAGGCGGTCGCCTTTCAGTTGTCATCGGCCAGCGACTAGCCTGATTGGTCACTTACCGTCGAGGTCGCGCTCTCCAGTCGTGATCTGTGGGGTCACATCACCGGCGATGATCCTTCTCCAGCTGTCCTCTCCGGCTCTTCTGTCACCAACAGTGCCGCGTCCTCTGCTGCGACTACTACTGTCACGACTACTCCCACAGCAGCCACACCTGCTGCTCTCACGTGGCGACGCTACGATCAGGCCATCCGGGCCTATCTTCTGGACTCTGTTGCTCGTCCGCTCCTTGCTCTCATCGGTTGCCTTTCTAAAGCGCACGCGATGTAGGAGTATCTCCGGGACCGGTTTCTCCCGCGTGGCGGCGCACACCGGCATCAGCTTATTTGTGACTCATAGTCTGCACGTCAAGGGGAGCGCACGATTCAGGACTTCTTCAGTCTGATGAGTGCATACTGGCATGAGCTGGACTCCCTGATCCCGGAGCGGTGTGCTTGCCCCCACTCTCGGGATTTCCAGCGCTACCTCGATGAGGGCCACTTGCACCAGTTCCTAGTAGCACTTCGGCCGGACTTTGCTCTCATCGCTACTCAGCTCCTGCACCGTGAGTCACTCCCTCGGCTAGAGGATGCTCTACTCGCCTTGATCGATGAGGAGACCCGCCTTCAGACTCAGGGCACTTGTCCTCCTCCACTTGCTCCTAGCTCTGATACTATCCTGGCGACCGAGTTCTCCGATGAGGCTGTCTTCTGTCACTACTGCAAGGAGCTCGGACACATGAAGCGTGAATGCCCTACACGTCCTCCACGCAACCCCCGCTGGGGTCCGGATGAGAGAGCCTCACGCTGGGCTTCGGTTTTCTGAGACGATCGACGCGGCGGTCAAGGTGGACGGAGCTGTGAACGTGGTTCGTCCTCCTTCCGCCACTTTGGTGGTACAGCGGCTACTATAGAGGCCTCGACGCTCCCCACTGTTACCACAGCACTTTCTCAGCCTGAGCCGGACCGTCTTCAGCGCCTCGAGGAGCTCCTTCTTCGCCACCTAGCCTCCACCGGCTCCGCGACTGCTCATGGCTTGTCTGCCACCTTTGTTACTACTGCTCCATGGATCTTTGATTCGGGTGCCTTCTGTCACCTCACCTTTGACTCCACTGTACTCACTGACTGTTCTCCCACTATCACCCACCAGGAGGTTCGCACTGCGGATGGGACTTTCGTCCCTATTCCGCAATGTGGATCCATCACTACTACCTCTGACCCTTCTGGTCGCCTGACCCTACCCCATGTCCATCATGCCCCTCGTCTTAACATTAATATGATCTCTATCAGTTCTCTTTGCGACTCTGGCCTAACTGCCACCTTCACCCCTTCTGTTTGTATTGTGCAAGATTCGCGGACGGGTCAGAGGATTAGGCTGAGCCGTAGAGCAGGAGAACTTTACCAGCTGGACCATCTACATGTGTCTTCCGTTCTTGTTGCGTCTGTCATGTATGTTACCTTTGATGTCGACCTGTGGCACAGAATGTTTGGTCATATATCGAGTGATCGAGTCAAAAGCGTATTCCGTTCGGGCGCTTTGGGTCGAGCGTCCTTCTCCCCTCTCTCTGTTTGTACGGGTTGTAGACTGGCAAAGCATCTAGCTCTTCCCTTCTCTGCTAGTGCTTCCCAATCTAATGCTTTATTTGATTTAGTACATTCGGACATTTGGGGTCCTGCACCTGTTGCATCTATTTCTGGTTTCATGTATTATGTGTGTTTTATCGATGACTACTCTAGGTGCACTTGGGTTTATCTTATGCGTCACCGGTCTGAAGTCCCTCATATCTTTAGGAGATTCACCACTATGATACACACTCAGTTTGGTCGGCGCATCAAGACATTTCGGTCTGATTGTGCCAAGGAGTATCTCTCCTCTGAGATGCGTGAGATTCTTCAATCTCACAGCACTCTTCATCAGCAGTCATGTCCTCATACCCATGAGCAGAACAGAGTCGCCGAGCGCAAGCATCGCCATGTCCTTGAGACCGCACGAGCCTTGCTTATCTCTGCATCTGTTCCTCACTCCTACTGGGCTGAAACTGTCATGACGGTTGTTCACCTTATCAATATCACTCCGTCTTTTGCTCTGTCCGGTGCCACCCCATATGAGCGTCTTTACTCCAGCCCACTTGACTACTCTCTTCTTCGCACATTTGGCTGTACGTGCTTTGTTCTTCTTACTCCCCATGAGCGCACCAAACTCTCTACGAGGTCTGTTAGGTGTGTTCACTTGGGGCTCAGTCGGGAGCACAAGGGGTATCGTTGCTACGATCCTTTGGCTCGCCGGATCCGTCTCTCGTCACGTTTCCTTTGTTGATGATGTCCTGTACTTTTCTCCTGAGTCTCGGGATCTTTCCTTCCCTCCTGCGTCACCCCCCTCGCCTTCCTCACTTCTCCACATTTCCGTTCTACCTCCATACTCTGCTGCCCCACCTACGCCTCCTCCACCTCCTCCACCTCCATCTTCCCCACCACCACCTATACCATCACCACCACCTTCTCCTCCGTCTCCCCTGTCACCTACACCACCACCACCACCTGTCACGCGTGTCTACGTTCGTCGCTCTACCGTTCCTCCCTCTCAGTCGGTTTCAGCTGATACCTCCTCCCCACCTGTAGCTGCTCCCCCCTGCCCGGTCGCGGATCCGGGCCCTGTTCGGTGATACCCTACGCGCGAAATATCACCCTCCTGCTCGCTATGACTACTCTCCTGACAGATTTGGCTACTCTGTGTTTACTCTTGCTTCATCTGACACTTCTGGCCACTCTGTTATTGCCTCCTACTCTCCGTTCTTTCAGACCTTTCTTACAGCCCTTCACACCCACCGGGAGCCCCAGTCGTACCGTGAGGCGGTTGTTCACCCAGAGTGGCGACAGGTCATGACAGTCGAGCTTGAGGCCTTTCAGCGGACCCAGACGTGGGATTTGGTTCTCTGTCCCACGAGCGTGGTTCTTGTCAGCTGCAAATGGATCTTCAAGATCAAGACTCGACCTGATGGGTCTATTGAGCGGCATAAGGCGCGCCTTGTTGCTCGTGGTTTCTCCTAGGAGTATGGGATTAACTACGAGGAGACGTTTGCTCCAGTGGCTCGGATGACTACCGTTCGCACCCTTTTAGCTGTGGCAGCTGCTAGAGGGTGGCCTCTACATCAGATGGATGTGACCAATGCATTTCTCCACGGTGATCTCTCCGGGGAGGTATACATGGCTACTCCACCGGGCGTCCCTGCTCCTTCAGGTCACGTATGTCGTTTGTGCCGAGCCATCTATGGGTTCAAGCAGGCCCCTCGTGCCTGGTTTGAGCGATTCCGCAGTGCAGTCCTGGCCGCCGGGTTTGTTGAGCGCCACTCTGACTATATCCTGTTCACTCGCTCCTCCAGTCAGGGTATTGCAGTTTTTCTTCTCTATGTGGATGATATGATCATCACCGGGGATGACAGTGCCACCAAAGCATCCCTTCAGCGTCACCTCCAGAGTCAGTTTGAAATGAAAGATCTGGGCTCTCTTCGCTACTTTTTGGGCCTCAAGATTGCCCGGTCAGCTCGTGGTCTGTTGGTCTCCCAGCAAAAGTACATCTCCGACATCTTTGCTGATGCTGCTCTTACTGATTCTCGCACTGCTGATACATCCATGGAGCTCAACTTGAAGCTCCTTGCTACAGATGGTGAGCCGCTCCAGGATGTCTCCCGCTACCAGAGGCTGGTTGGGATGCTCGTCTACCTCACTATGACCCGGCCAGACATTGCCCATGCTGTTGGTATTGTCAGTCAGTTTGTTCAGGCTCCACGTTCAGTTCACTGTGCAGCAGTCCTTCGGATTATCCGCTACCTCCGAGGCACCATTACCCGTTCACTACTGTTTCCCTCCACCTCTCCATTGGTGCTGTGTGCCTACTCCGATGCATATTGGATAGGAGATGTAGCCACTCGCCGCTCTACTACCGGATACTGTGTGTTTCTTGGTGATTCTCTTATTTCGTGGCGCAGCAAGAAACAGGAGTCTATTGCTCGTTCCAGCACCGAAGCTGAATACAGGGCTATGGCTTCCACCATCGCAGAGATTGTCTGGCTTCGCCGCCTTCTACTCGACTTGGGAGTTGTGATATCCAGGCCCACGCCTCTCTTCTGTGACAATCGGAGTGCTATTCAGATTGCTAGCAACCCGGTTTTTCACGAGTGAACAAAACACATTGAGGTTGATTGTCACTACGTTCGCCAAGAGTTTCTCGACCATACCATCTCCTTGCCATTCATTCCATCATCGGAGCAGACTGCTGATTTTCTGACGAAGCCCCTTACGATTGCTCGCTTCCGGCACTTTATCGGCAAACTCTCGGTTCATGATCCACCGTGAGTTTGAGGGGGAGTGTTAATGTATAGATATGGGTCGGGTTACATGTACAGTCGGGTCGGGTTGTATGGTTATACATGTACATATATATTAGGCCTGAGTCCCTCAATAGAAAGCATTTCATTCCTCTCCAAACCCTAGCTGTCATCTCCTAACAGGTTATATGTTTGCATAGCATTGCTTTTTTAAACCATGCATTATCCCCCCTATGTGTTAAGCCAAGAAACTTAGCTTACGTAGATTAAGGGTGGAAATATAAATTAGATAAAAAACTTAGGTAATCATTGTAGCAATAAAGATAATAGGATATATAGCTATAGTAACATGCTAGCAATAGTTCATGTGTATCGATCTACACTACTCTTATCCCTGGCCTTATAAAGATTATAATAAACGATTGTACGATAGTTATAGCTAAAGGGGCTAGTACTTGGGTCAGGTTTACATAGTCTTATTGGCCGATCAATTTTGTCCAAATCTCATCTCGTTGGAGCCTCCTTGAATCTTGTTGCATCACTTCCAACCATGTCCTTGAATTTTGTCCAAATCTACAAGAAGCTCCTTCCCAGCCTCTGGTCCTCTTTGCATGTCCCCACGCAACTTTATCCTTGACCGGTATCCTCATTTCTTGAATCTTTCGTTCTTGTCTTGCCGTACATCATCCTGTAGCAATGAATGTACTGTGTTAACTGCTGACACTGGAAAACAACATAGACAAGTTGATAATAGCTAGCCTTGTAGAATTTTTCCTTTGAGGAGAAAAATCTTATTCATCGAAGAATCGCGGACTAGCTAGCACCCCTCCACTTCAGCCATCTTGTTCATGTCTATGGCAATAGGTAAATGCTAAATTATGTTGAGGTTACTGTAAGACGCAAATAGTCCAATAGAAATTTCAGAAAAAGGCTGATAAATGGTTTAGGATTTGTGTCGTCAATGCCTCCTGCTCATCGGAAGAGAATGTGCTGTGAATTGTAAGCCAAACAAAGTTAGGTTGCTGTGAAAAACTATTCCAGGGGCTCTCTCAGGTTAAAAATAGTCCAGAAGATGGGTTTTGATCAGTCTTGATTAGACCTGTTCAATGTTTTAGGCTACAAAACATCAGTGCCTATCATAATCCAAGATGAAAAGGGTTGAGTGGATCTTAGGTTCGAAAGACATCCATAAAAAAGGGGGACATATATAGCCATAAGTCCTTTTAGAGAGATCATTTTGAGCTAAAGAACAAGACAATGTTTCAGTTTTTCATCAAGCCCCTCTCGAAAGACACGTTTTACAGCTAGTCCACTAATCACAATTGTTGACTTTTTCAACCCCATCAAATGACAAAAACACCCTTCCATTACGCATTCATCCGAACCAACCGCAGGCAGCCGGTTTCACACCACGATTTTGTCATGATGTGAAACCCTAACCCTAATCTTAAATTCTAAACCTAAACCCTAACCCTAATTCCTAAATCCTAAACTCAACCCTAACCCTAAACTCTAATCTTAATTCTATACCATAAATACTAAACCTTTACCCTAATTCCTAAACCAGAAGCCTAATGAAATCACTGCAACATCTACAATGATTTCACTAGAGCTGTTACACTATTGCAATGATTTCACTTTGGCAGCTGCGACACTGCCACAATGATTTCACTTTACCAGCTACTATAGGCACTCTTATATGCGTCAAACCAACCGAATTGTTACTCTTACCGACAAATTGTTACTCTTCTATATGATTTCCATGTACAACTACATATAAGGGTAAAATTGAGATTTAAAAATGTTACGATTCCCAGGCGCTGATGCCTAGGAGGATGCATTTAACTGCATGTTCGGACAACTTCGTGCGTTCATAGGGTGGAAGGAGGACGAAGCAGGTGCACCCGAAGGTGCGAAGCGGATGGTAAGGAAGAGAAAAGACGCTCGTGGGGAGATGTACCACCCAGAAAAACAGAAGAAGGGGTGATATTGATGAGATTGACTGAGGTCAAGACAGCCTCAGCCCAGAAAGTGTGCGGAACGAAAGTAGAGAGAAGAAGAGCTCGCGTCGTCTCAAGGATATGACGGTGCTTCCTTTCGGCTACTCCGTTTTGCTCGTGTGTGTGAGGACATGAATGCTGAAATAGGGTCCTATGGGACTGAATAAGTGTCCGCATAGCAGTGGAGAGGTATTCGAGGGCGCAATCATACCAAAATGTCTTAATGCGACAACCGAACTGTGTGTGGACCATCGAGGTGAAAGTCTGGTAGATTTGAGGAACCTCAGAGTGGTGCTGAAGAAGGTATACCCAAGTGTATCGGTTGAAATCATCGATAAAAGAGATATAGTAGCGATAGCCGCACATCGAAGGAAGAGGTGAAGGGCCCCAGATATCGGAGTGTACTAAGTCAAAAGGAGCAGAACTCTGAGAGCTACTAGAAGGAAAAGGTAGAGATGTAGCTTTGGCAAGCTTACAACCGGTACATGTAGATAAAGATGAAAAAGAACAATGACCTAGAGCTCCAGTCTGCATTAAGCTCTTAAGTCGAGACTCAAAAATGTGACCTAGTCTTCGGTGCCACAAACCGGCATCAGGAGAAGCTAGGCTACAGACGCCAGGAGGGGAAATGATAGGAAGATGGAGATGCTCGAGGTGGTATAGCCCGCCTGATCTACGACCAGCGCCAATCACCCGTCCGGTATGTGGATCCTGCACAACACAAGAAGAAGGGGAGAAGATCACGACACATCCAGAGTCACAAAGGCTACTAATGGAGATGAGCTGCATGCGAAGTTGGGGGACATGCAACACATTGGGTGAAGAGAGACGACCGCTCGGTTCTGTGGTGGCGGTAATCGATCCACACTGCGAGATGGTTAAAGAAGAGCCATCTGCAGTGTGTATCGATGGAATATGTGGTGCCGGTCGGCAATTGGTAAGCAAGGAAACGTTGGAAGTCATGTGGTGGGAGGCCCCAGAGTCCAGAATCCAAGTAGTGAAGGTACCGGGAGTGGCCAGGTGAGCAGAGGAACTGGAGGCGCTGGAAGCCTCGGCGGGGTTGAAGCTCGTCTGCTGGTCTAGGCAAAACTGAAGCTGTGCAAGCTGCTGCTGAAGGAGCTGAGTGATATCAGGAGCGTCCAAGGAACCACGAGGTGATGATGGAACTGTGCGAAGAGAGGACGGAGCAGTAGCAGCAGCAGCAGTAGAGCCAACAGGTCGACCACGTCCTCGGGGTCCCTGCCTCTTCTCGGGATGCAGCTTCCAACAGGTAGAGACAACATGACCTGGTTTGTGGCAGTGAGTGCACACAAACCGATCACAACCAGGAGCAGAAGTAAGAGAGGCAGCTGGGGCTGCAGCAAGGACACCCGTGTGGCTGGAGGGTGGAGGAGTAGCCCTAATGGCGATGGTGCACTGCCTGGTCTCTTCGGCGACGAACTCAGCAATAGCAGCATCCAAACGTGGAAGTGGGTCTCGGTGGATCAGTGCGCCAGCAAGTGGGCCAAATTCTGGTCGAAGGGCCATCAGGAACTGATAAAGCTGACGGCGCTCCCAGAAGGCTTGGTGAGCGGCACGACACTCGGGAGGAACGGGAGGTACCAGAGACTGAAGCTCCCGCCAGTAACCACGCATCTGCGCATGGAGTTGCTGGATCGTACGATCACCCTGTTGTTCGGACTGGACCTGGGAGAGGAGGGCATACTCGCGGGCGCCGCTAGACTCCACGAAACGCTCAACTAAGGAGTGCCATATGGCTGCGGATGCTCCAAGAGCGGCGAGGTCAGCACGCATCGTCCGATCGACCGAAGCGACGAGATAAGCGGCGACCCGTGCATCACGAAGGCGCCACGCTTGAAGGGCAGCGGGGAAAGTCTGACTCGGTGCCGTGGTGGTGCCGTCGAGTAGTCCAAGAAGGCCACGTCCGAGAAGGGTGGTCTGAACTGTTGCTGCCCATGCTTCCCAGTCGGCGGAGGAGGCGAGAGGGAAATCCGTCGAGCTCGGCAGGAAGTCGCGAGTATACTCGAATGGGAGGCTCTCGGAGTGTGGTGGCACGGGAGGAGGAGCATCGACAGAGGAGTCGGCCATGGCGGTTCACTCGGAGGCCGGAGGTCGGAGCTGATCTCACGACGAAACAAGATCTGATCTTAAGGGACAGATCTGATCTCAAGGGAAGGAGTCCAAGAGCTGATCTCAAGGCTCTTAAGGCTCAGGTCTGCTCAGATCTTAAGGCCGGAGGTGCTGATCTTAAGGTTCAGATCTGCTCAGATCTTGAAGGAAGGAGTCCAAGAGCAGAAGATCAGATCCGGATCTGATCTTGAGGTGCTGATCTTCCCCCCCCCCCCCCGGAGCTGCCTACTCGGAGGTGCAGATCTGGAGGTGCAGATCTGGAGATGCAGATCTGATGTGCCGGTTGCTCACGCCGGAGCAGAGCTGATGCGGCGAGCAGCACGCCGGTTGCTCACGCCGGAGGAGAGGAGCTGACGCCGGGAGGTGCAGATCTGGCGCACCGGTTGCTGGGAGGTGCAGATCTGGAGGTGCATATCTGATGCGCCGGTTGCTCACGCCGAAGCAAAGCTGATGCGGCGAGCAGCGCGTCGGTTGCTCACGGCCGGATCTGACGCGGTCGGATCTGAGCAGGGTCGCTGGAGCAGTGACGCCGGAGGAGAGGAACTGACGGTCGGTTGCTCACGGCCGGATCTGACGCGGCCGGATCTGAGCAGGGTCGCCGGAGCAGTGACGCCGGAGGAGAGGAACTGACGCCGGATCCGGATCTGGATCTCACGCCGGCTTTGATACCATGTTACGATTCCCATGCCCCCTCAAAACCGGTGATGAGAGGGAGGGGGCAACAGCATATAAAGATGTGGAACTCCTACCCCTTTACCAATGTGGGACTATTCTCAACAAAAAAAAAAATAGTTAGAAAGTGACTTTAACGCTGAAGGTAACTTAAATCTGTTATATTCCGGGCCTTGCTTCTATTAAGTGGGTCTGATCTGATGTGTATTTTATTTTATTTTTTAAAAAATGGCATAAATGCTAACGTGCCCGGTTATAAGCATCTAAGTGTCAGTTTCATCCAAAGCCTAGACCAACGACTAATGGAAGCATATGTGAATCTTGGTAACAAATTAGGAAAAATATATTTGATAAACAAAATATAGAAGAACCCCCCCCCCTTCTTTTGCTATTATCCCGGGTTCAATACCCACTCGCTGCTAGTTGTGGTGCTCCTGCTCATTGTGCAGCGATTTCCTAGGGCTAGGTGGGTCCTTTCTCATGTTCGATGTGGTACTTCCGCTTGTTCGTGCGACAACTTCATGGGGCCATGTGGGCCCTTCCCTTGCGCGGTGTGGCACGCTTCGGCTCATGGTATAGCGACTTCTGTGGATTAGAGGGGCCTTTTTACTGTGGCTATGTAGTCGTGCACCTGTGTGGTGACTCTTGGGCCATAGCTAGGGCCCACTATTACCATATATGTGCAAAAAGAATGGTGGTGATATAGTTATTAATTGTCTCCAACCGATAGTTCGGTTGGTAGGACATGCAACCCGTGACCTTGATCAAGGGTCCGAATAACTTTTACGGTGTATTTCCTCTTGCTTTGTAGTGGCGGACCTCCCTCTTGTCTTTGTGGCAAGCTTTCCTACATCCGTGGTTTTTAAAAAACAGTCCATTTCTCTCACTCCAATTGTGAGTTTAGATCGTTGGCCTACCTTGTGCCGGTACACTAACAGGTGATGTATTGATCACTATGGTGGTCTTTTCAAAAAAGAAGCTATTAATTCTTTTGGGACGTAAGGGTATCTATAATGGTATCATAGTTAGTTTTTACCTAGTCAGGTTTAGTTAGCAGTGGTGTCTTTATACATCCTCTGTGGATCTCTTCTTACTGCCCGGATTTTGGGACGAGAGGGTATCGAAACCTTGGACTTCTCCTTTTATTCTCGATTTCACTTTATTTTTATTCTCTTGACAACTGCACCCATCTGAAGTTTTGAACATGAGTAATTCCATTCGAACGAACTGCGTCGCAACCTGGCGGACAACCCGCGGTGGTGTGGGGGCGCCAGGTTGTCCCGCAGTATGTCTGAATTACTCTTTGAACATACTGTGTGCTTTCATTAATACAAGTTGACTGGTCCGGTTTCAACCCGGGCGAGAGAGAGAGAGAGAGAGAGAGAGAGAGAGAGAGAGAGAGACTTGGACTTGGGGATACGGATACCACATGGCACCTAGAAAGGATGAGAAGGTTGTCACGTGGCACCTAGTTGTTTGAGAGCTTCTACTTGGGAATTATAGTGTAGATTGCATAATTTTGGTACACTAGGCCATCAGGAGGTGGGACCAGAGTCCACTACACAGTCTACTCATCAAGAAAGAGCCGCCGCCGCTGAGCCCATAGGAAGAACTGCACATGCATCTGGAGTCGCCACACCGAGCTGAGCTGGGAGCTACAACACCGAGCGAAGAAGAGGTCCATGTGGAAGCCACGTGACGAAACTAGGAGCCACCACACCATGCGGAGGAGCGGTCCACACCTAGCTAGCTAGCCCCTAGCAAATATATCGCCATACTATCAAGCCGGAACGCGAGACCACCATGAGCTAGCGGAGAGCGGGTATCGAACCCAAGAAAAAGACGCACTAGGTGCGGTGCCACAACCAACTGCCCAAAGCCGCGATGTAATAATTGCATAATTCACTATAGGGCTTAATGATGAAGATGATGATGGAGCAAGATTTCATAATCCATCAGATATAAATTATGGGCTTAATCATGATTTGTCTCGATAACTAACTGAAGGGGGTAAACGTACGTACTTTGATTTATTATGCTTTATTATAACTCCTCCACAACTAGATCACCAAGAGATATATACCTCAGGTTTTGGTGTTAGGCTTCAAGCACTTTTCCTTGGATTTATCTGTAAATAGACAATCCGAGTTCGATAAATACGTACGGCTGTGATCGATCAAATATTTTCTTTGGTTCTATATACATGTCCCAAATAAAAATTAAATATGGCGACAGCTTAGCAATCATGTCTCATTCTACAAACAAATTGTCCCTATAACCAGCTCTTACATACCCTCACAAGTCACGTGTATCAAGGGATGTGCCAATCATATATAGACTGATCATGCATATGACTTGATCACAGTTTAATGTGTCTGAGAATCATAGACTGATCATGCATATGACTTGATCACAGTTTAATGGGTCTGACCGACACCACTCATTCATTATCCAACTATAGACAAACTCTTAACAATATTTATTAACTTTGTAGGAAAACCTTCAAGTATTTCTTCCCTAAGAGCATCTCCAACCGAATCCCAGCTTTGCTCCGTAGCCAACCATGCCACATCAGTATAGGTAAAACCCAAAGTTCAGCTACACTCCAACTGACTCCTATCGTCACTACCTATTTTATTTAAAATGTCCATCATATCCTTGGATAATCCATTGACTGCCCAAATTCTCATGTCAGAGGGCAAACTTTAGCTTTGATTGGGATGAGTTGTCACATGGGGTCCATGGCATCAGAGCAAAGTTTTGCTCAATGCCTTTGTGGAGTGAGAAGGAGCTCCGTGGTCTCGGAACAAAAAATCTGAGTCGGTAGAGCATGTCCCATGGCTCCCGCTCCACAACTATCAAGATCGGAGCAGACTTCAGAGTCGGTTGGGAGATGCTCTAAGACACTACTCACATACTAAAGTTAGGTTGGGCAACAATTTTGGATGTCCGGTTTTAGGTCAAAATCGTTTCAACTCGTGGATTGATTTTTACACAGGGAATAAGCCGATTTATGGAACCGATTAGAAAGTTGGTTTACCCAAACCAAAATCTGAAATCCATGAAAACCCAAAACTACAATTTTATGTTTTTAAGGTTCTTAAGGGAGACTGTCAAAAGCTGTTATAGAGAGAGAAATTTCAAGAGAGAATATACATTATAGAGATAGAAAATGTTATAGAGAGGGAAAATACTTCAGAGAGAATAATATTATAAACAAAATGTTTATATAGATAAAATGTTATATAGAGAATATATGTTTTTCTTAAAAAAATTGTAGGGAAGGAATATATGTTGTGCCGATAGAAAATATTATAGAGAGAATACGCTAAAGAGAATATTGTCGAGAACATGTTATATCCATAATTATCAAATCAGACGTTTTTTTGAAAAAACACGTATAAAACGTATATCATTCTGAACTTGTAGTATACATGAATAAAACTCGTATTTAAAAAAAAACATCAATATATGCTTTATATGTGTTTAAAATGTGTAACACGCGAAATACACCTTTTATATGGTCAATTTGGTTTTTTACATTGGTTCGGGTTCCGATTTTTTTTTTGAACCCGTCAGCTCAACAAACACGAGATAAAGAGTTGGGAGACTCCCGATCTCGACTCAGCAGACACGGGTTTAGGGTTTTATCCCTCTGCATCGTTGCGATCGGTTTCCTTGAAAGACAGAGAGGATAAAGAGAGGATCACTACGAGAGATAGAGGAAGAGAGGGTCTCTGCTAGGGAAATACTGTGGATGTGGCATGTATCGGCCAACTCGGTGATGCACTGACCACTGGGTAGTGCTATATTTTTTTATTAGTTAATGTTGAAAAATGACATATATACTTGATATAATTTTTAAAGTTTTTTTTGTTATTTCTCCAATGTTTTCTCGTTTTTTTTTTCTGTTTTTTCCGTTTCAATCGTTTCTTTCCGATTATTTCCCTTGTCGTTTTTTTTTTCTTTCTGTTTTCCGACTTGGTAACTATGATTATATCGAGATAATATATTTTGCAGAGAGAATATATGTTGAAGAGAGAAATTGTTATAGAGAGAAAATATTAAAGAAATACAATCTACAAGTAATAACGATTAAAAAAATACTTGTAGAGAGAATTTTATAGAGATAAAATAGTATAGTCTCTCGTCAAGATATTCCTAAACAACGAGGAAAGAGAAAAATCAAATGTTAAGCATAATAAATTATTGACATTCAATGCGTAGGAGCTAGCATTCTAGCAACCATGATCTCTCAACCCTTTCTAAGCCTTTATTTTTTGATGGATCCGCCAAGCGGTCAGAGGATAGGGCTCTAGAACATGGGGTCAAAAAGATCTAGAGATCGAAACGAGCAGGCAACATAACTACTATTTTTATTAAATTCTATAATCTCGTGAACATGACATCAACTGCTAGGTTTTGCACGCACAAACAAGGCAACAACGGTCTTGAAGGAAAGTTCGCTCAACGTGCCCATACATGAAGTTGAACATAGAACCTCTCCAACAAGGGAGAGAGGAAGTACCACTCGGACAAAAGCCCGTTGGTCATTTCCATGTCTCATATTTGCCAAATTCCACTCTCCATATCCTCATCTTTCTCACCAAATGAGACTTTTAATAGACCAAATAAGCTAAGAGAACCTCTAGCGGATGACACATACATTTTTACTTTGCATAGCCAAAGTATAGCCACATTAGCGTATGCATAAGATTGAAAAAAATGATCTCCAGTGGTGTATGCATAAGATTGAAAAAAATGATCTCCAGTGGACTAGCTAGCTAAGGTACAGCCACATCAATTTTTACAATGGGTCATGGAAAACGATTTGTATATTTGCAGATGGTTTTTGTATAACTTAAGCGGAGACCACACCAATGGTTTGACTACTGGAGTACAAAATTTGTGTTATTTTATCCAAATTAGGGTGGGGTCCAGCGGATGGGTCATCCGCTGGAGATGCTCTAAGGTTGTGTTCGGCTAAGGTTTTCACAAATAATCACTGCGTGTGGGAAGGGAGAACTCGCTAGTGTGGTTGGCCAACAGCTTAACAAACCACAATTTTGATGGGAGGTAGCCTTTTGGATATTCCAAGAAATTTAAGGTTTATTGAGCGTATAATGGTCTTTGGATGCAAGATGGTGCCTAGCTTTTTGGGAACTGTTGCCACCATTGTTGTTAGAGCAATGCTATTCAGCCCGAAGGTTTTCTCGATTCCGCTCAGTCCGATCGACGTGGCAGCGTGCAACTGGTGGTGTAAAAGACTTAAAGATCGCTAGTGGATTTCAGCCACCAGTCGCACACTGCCACATCAATCGGACCGGCGAAAGCGGGAAAACCTTCGATCTGAATAGCATTTCTCTTGTTGTTATCATTTGGGTTTCCTCTCTCCTCGATGACTCATGCCGTGGGCCACGATAGAGGGAGAATCCTCCCAACCAAATCTTTATATGTAGCAACCCGCTCCAGCTAAAAGCGACGGTAGCGGTCCGCAAATGCTTAGCCAAACAAAATCTAAGGACACTTTAGCCTAAGCTTTTTGTGGATTCCATAAGTGGGTCACTACCCCCACGCCGCTACCTCTGTACATAGTAACAAATACGACATTCATGAATGATTTTGCAAGCAGGCGGAATTCAGGATTAACAAATCTGAAAAGTTTGGAATGAGTTTGGTAAAAGTTGGAAAACATAAAAGTATACTATTACAGCAGTAATTATACATAAACAGATATCAAACTATATATTTATAATTTAAAAAAATAAGCATATTATAAAAACAACAAAATTTATGAATAACAAGCAAATAATTCGTCATCCGCCATCTCCTCGCCACCAAATAATCCGAAGAATAATTCGATTGTCTTTAAATACATGAATTATCTAATAATTCTTTAAGTATTTAGAAAATATTGTTACTATGCTTTTGTATGGAGGTTCTCGGTTGCATCTTTTGAGCAGCGACAGACTCTACTTTTTAAAGAAACCCTTCATTCGCAATCGATGTAATATGCAGCTCACTCATACATTTCGCTAATCCAAAAATAAAAGAAACCTTGCTCCCACCTTAATACGCTAAGAAAACATTTGTTTACCAGTTTGTATATGTTAAGATGTATTAGTGTATATACATATACTCAGCGTATATATGACTCACATGTATTCACCTTATATTGGCCATTGGCCTAATGAGAGATTCATTCCATTCTCTCCCCAAACCCTAGCTTCTCTCTCTCCTTCTTCCTCTCTCCCTCAACTAGGGTTTGTCACATGGTATCAGAGCAAGGTTGATCCCAGGCGTCGTCAAACGGCTCCCTTGTATTCCTTGATCCGTGGGTCATCCGCAACCCATCAGATCCGTGTGCATTCCGATCCCGATCGCAGCAAGATCGCGACTCAGCCTCTGTCGATCGCAGCAAGATCGCGACGCAGCAAGATTCCGATCGCACCTCTGCCAATCGCAGCGAGATCCTGATCTCCCGCACGCCTCAGCGAGATCGCGCCTCAGCGAGATCCTCTCCCGCACAGCTCTGCCTCTCCCGCACAGCTCGCGCGCCTCTCCTGCACAGCCCTGTGCCTCTCCCGCACACCTCTGCCTCTCTCTTACAGCCCGCGCGCCTCTCCCGCACAGCCCTGCGCCTCTCCCGCACACCTCTGCCTCTCCCGTACAGCCCGCGCGCCTCTCCCGCACAGCCCTGTGCCTCTCCCGCACACCCGCGCGCCTCTCCCGCACACCTCTGTGCCTCTCCCGCATAGCCACCAATGATCCGGATAGATCCGGACGGCTCTTCTTCTGCAGAGCCAGCCTTTCAGCCTTTCTCCTCTCCGCTCTACAAGATCAGATCTCCGTCTGATCTTAATACCGTCTGCTCTACAAGATGTCCTCGACTTCTTCAATGACGACTCCACCGTCTCATCCGGTGACTCCCTATGAGATTCCACGGGATTTTCTCCCGCTCGCCACCGACTTTCTTCTCCAAGAGGCCTCCGACTGGCCGGCATGGTCCGCCACAGTGGAATCCGCCCTTGAGGGTCGCAATCTTCGAGGACATCTTGCTGGCTCTTCCACGCTTTCTGCTTTCGATGCAGAATACGGTCCCTGGCGCCTTCACGATCAGCGCATCAAGGTCTATCTTGTTGCGTCTGTGGATCATTCTCTTCGTCGGGACTTGGTTGGACTTGCCACTTCTGCAGCGATTTGGGGTCATCTCACTGCTCGATTTGTTGAGAAGAGTGGAGCGCGTGAGTATCAGCTTCTCACACAGGCCCAGTCGACACAACAGGGAGAGTTGACGGTCCAACAGTTTTATTGTCAGATGCGCTCCTATTAGTGTGATCTTCAGGATATTGCTCCCGTTCCTGACCCGTCCCATGCTGTCGAGTATCAGTTCTACCGGGAGCGCCTTCAACTCTATCAGCTATTCGCTGCCCTACGACCAGAGTTCAGTGCTCTGGCCGGTCAGCTTCTTCACCGGGACAGCCTTCCTCATCTTGATGAGGCTGTGTCTGAGCTGGTCGCTGAAGAGACTCGTCTGTGTACTCTTGCCTCCAGGGCCTTACCTCTTCAGGGTGTACTTGCTGCTGCTCCGCCACTAGTCTCAGGCCCACCAGTGTCTTCTGTGTCTTCTGTCTCCGCTACTTCCTCCCATGGTGGTAGACCGTTTTGCACTCATTGTCAGACACCGGGTCACTTTGTGGACACTTGCTTCTTACTTCATCCAGAGAAGCATCCTACCTACAGAGATCGAGGTCGAGGATGAGCTCGAGGTCGTGGTCGCCCTGTTCCTACTGCTGCTGCTGCTGCTGCCTCCTCCATATCAACTGGTGAGCTACAGTCTATTCGTGAGGAACTAGCTCAGCTTAGACTCTCTCAGCAGTCTGCCGCTACTCCTGGATCTTCCAGCGCCTTAGCCTTCTCTGCCTCTCCTGGTAGTCCCAGTGTTTGGATACTGGATTCAGGCGTCTCACACCACATGACTCCGGATACCTCCCTGCTCTCTGCTTGTCAGCCTGCGACGCACCTGCCACCGATCCACACTGCAGATGGTTATCGCCTGGCCATCTCACAGTCTGGATCTATTACCCCAGCCTCCGCCCCTGCTTGCCATCTCTCCTTATCCTCTGTGCTTCATGCTCGCACACTCCATATGCACCTGATTTCTGTTAGTGCTTTGTGTGACTCTGGTTGCTCGGTGACATTTACCCCTTCCTCTTGTTCTGTGCAGGATCTGCGTACTGGCCGACCGATTGGAGCAGGTCGTAGAGCTGGTGGACTCTACCAAATGGAGTTTCTTCACTCTTTGGATCCGCCATCATCTGGGTTTTGTGGAGTTGTCTCTCCTAATGCTGACCTGTGGCATAGGAGACTAGGTCATGTGTCGGAACCGCGACTTAAGAGATTACTCCATTCTGGAGCTCTAGGTCGTGGTCCTTTTTCATCTTTATCTACTTGTATTGGCTGCAAGCTTGCAAAAGCTGCTGCCCTTCTTTTTTCATCAAGTACTTCTCAGAGCTCTGCTCCTTTTGATCTTGTTCACTCTGATATCTGGGGTCCCTCTCCTCTCCCCTCTATGACTGGGTATTTATATTATGTCTCGTTTGTGGATGATTACAGTCGCTACACGTGGGTCTACCTTCTTCGCCGTCGATCGGATATCCTCCAAGTCTATAAGGACTTCACCTCCATGATTCACACGCAATTTAGTCGGTGCATCAAGATCTTTCGATCTGATTGTGCCCTTGAGTATCTATCAACCGCTATGCGCAGCCTTATTCAGTCCCATGGGACTATTTTCCAGCACTCATGTCCTCACATCCATGAGCAGAATGGTGTTGCTGAGCGCAAGCATCGCCATATTCTTGCGACTACTCGTGCTCTCCTTCTTTTTGGTTCTGTTCCTCGGCGCTTCTGGGCTGAGGCTCTCCTCACCTCAGTCCAGCTCATTAACATCACTCCTTCGTCAGTTCTTCCGGATGACTTATCTCCTCATGAGTGTCTTCTTTCTACCACTCATGACTACAACCCTCTTCGCACTTTTGGGTGCACCTGTTTTGTTCTTCTTCCTCTCCATGAGTGCACAAAGCTGTCTGCTCAAGCAGCTAAGTGCATTCTTCTTGGGATCAGCACTGAGCACAAGGGGTACCGCTGCTATGACCCTGTTGCTCGTCGCTTGCGTATTTCTTGACACGTCTCCTTTGTCGAGGATACGCCCTACTACTCTTCTGAAGCTCAGGATCTCACCTTTCTCGAGGTCTTCTCTCCTCCATCATCGACACCTATGCCTCCCTCGTCGGCCTCTCTAGTTTCCCCGGCTCCGTCGGCTCCTTCCCCACCACCAGCTCCCTCGGCACCACGGGCTCCTTTGCCAGTTGTTTCCCCAGCGTCTCCAGGGGACAACTCCGAGGCTTCCTCCTCTATGCTCGTGCCTCTCTCTCCTTCCTGGGTTGTCTCTCCATTTCCTCAGGTCTACTCTCGCCGGCCTACCCCTGTGTCTCAGTGTCCTTCCTTCTCAGCGGATGCCGTCTCCCCTACTGTTGAGGTTACTCCTAGTTTTTCGCCTCCTGTGCCTGCTCCGTCATTGCCAGTCGTGGATCCAGGCCCGCCTCGCTACCCTCAACGCCAGCATCACCCGCCTGATCGTTTTAGCCACGACATTGGACCTCCTGATCGTTTTGGTTTTGCCTCTGTCTGCAGTTACTCGCCTTAGTTTACTACATTTCTTACTGCTGTGCATGCAGATCAGGTGCCCCGATCCTACTCTGAGGCAGTTCAGTTTCCTCAGTGGCGTCAGGCTATGGATGAGGAGTTTCAGGCCTTTTAGCAGACTCAAACCTAGGATGTTGTCCCTCTGCCCTCTGGCATTGAGCCTGTCAGCTGTAAGTGGATTTATAAGGTCAAGCACCGTCCTGATGGATCCATTGAGCGTCATAAGGCTCGGGTGGTGGCTCGTGGCTTTACTTAAGAGTATGGCGTTGACTACGAGGAGACCTTTGCTCCGATGGCTCAGATGACCACCGTTCGCACTCTTCTGGCAGTTGCAGCTGTTCATCGATGGGCCCTTCTTCAGATGGACGTGAAAAATGCCTTTCTTCACGATGACCTGCCTGAGACTGTCTACATGGATCCTCCTCCTGGTCTCCGTGTTCCTTCTCAGCACGTGTGTCGTCTTCGTCGGGCCATTTATGTGCTCAAGCAAGCTCCTCGTGCTTGGTTTGAGCGGTTCCGTTGTGCTGTTTGGGAACTTGGTTACTCAGAGAGCAGTCAGGACCACTCTCTGTTTGTCAGGTCGTCCCCGCAGGGCCGGGCGATTCTACTGTTATACGTGGACGACATGATCATCACTGGAGATGACTCTGCTGCAATTGCTAGTCTTCAGCAGCACTTGAGGAACCAATTTCAGATGAAGGATCTGGGTACGCTTCGCTACTTTCTTGGTCTTGAGGTAGCATACAGTGCAGATGGCATCCTGCTCTCTCAGCAGAAGTACCTTTCAGACATCCTTAGTCGTGCTGCCCTCACAGATAACCGCACAGTAGACACTCCTCTTGAGCTTCACTCGAAGCTACGTCCTACAGATGGAGTTCCTCTTTCAGATCCCACTCGGTACAGGCAGATTGTGGGACAGCTTGTCTATCTCTGCATCACTCGGCCTGACCTGCATTGCACACGCTGTCAGCATTGTCAGTCAGTTTGTTGCAGCTCCACACTCAGACCACTACGGTGCTCTTCTTCGGATCCTCCGGTACCTTAGAGGGACAGTTACTCGCTCTTTGTTTCTGTCGTCGTCCTCCTCTCTCAGACTTCGAGCCTACTCAGATGCAGACTGGGCTGGAGATCCGACCACACGCCGCTCCACGACTGGTTACTGTTTGTTTCTCGGCGACTCTTTGATATCCTGGCGCAGTAAGAAGCAAAAAGTAATGTCTCTCTCTAGCACTGAGGCTGAGTACAGGGCCATGGCCTCCACGACTAAGGAGATAGTTCACCTTCGACGTCTCCTCAGTGATCTCGGTGTTGATTTCTCCGAGCCTACTCCACTTCACTGTGATAACCGGAGTGCTATTCAGATTGCCAGCAACATAGTTTTTCATGAAAGGACAAAGCACATCGAGATTGACTGTCACTTCGTCCGACAGGAGTATAAGGCCATGACAATCTCACTACCTTTCATTCCCTTAGCAGAGCAGATCGCAGACTTCTTCACGAAGTCACATCCTACACCTCGTTTTCGGTCTTTGATTGCCAAACTCTTGGTGCATGATCCACCCTGAGTTTGAGGGGGGGTGTTAAGATGTATTAGTGTATATACATATACTCAACGTATATATGACTCACATGTATTCACCTTATATTGGCCATTGGCCTAATGAGAGATTCATTCCATTCTCTCCCCAAACCCTAGCTTCTCTCTCTCCTTCTTCCTCTCTCCCTCATCTAGGGTTTGTCACAGTATAATTGGTAACATGACTGACAAATAATAACACACCATGTGTTTAAATATAATTCAATTTTGGAACATGGGCGAAGGTTGTAAGAGATTTGAATACGTGGCACATAATTATTGGTTGGTCATGCTACCAGTTACACAAGATGGTCAACAAATTTCTTATGATTATGCACAACCCGCCATCATTTAGCCAAGCATTGGTTGCACTATTATAGTGGAAGCGGACCCTCTTTTCTTGTTGTTGTGATGCTTGGCTTAATGGTCCGTCCATACTTGGATGTCCTTTTTTGCTATCCATAAAAGCCCATGATGTGAGGTATTTCCAATGGGCTCTTAGGTGCCTTCCTATTCTAGAAGCTTCTAGCTATTACATAAGTAAAATAAGAAGTGAGGATTGAAGAGCACTCCAGCGAGCTCTTGGGTGCCTTTCTTATTTTACAACTAATTAACAAAGACACGGATGTTTGTTTTTTTCAAACCATGGGGTCCATGAACTAAAATCTTGCTACTCCTGTAGCCAACTCAAGCGAGATCGAACAACATCGAAAGTTTAGAGAGGGAAACATCTGTTGATCTCGTTGGAGTGCAGTTTTAACCCTATACTCCATTTGTTTTTTCACGGTAGACTATAGTAATTTAGGATGAAAAGCCTAGGAGCCGCATTGGCATGGGAGATTCTCTAATAAGTGGGTTGTGAAAAAAAATACTTTCCAACTAACAAAGATAATAGTTTTATATTGTATAGTGAGCTACGTATGGAAAAAATAAATAGTAAGCAGATACATACATAAAGGCAGGCAGCGGGTCCCACATGGAGATGCATGCGGACTGCACCATCGGAAACAAACGTGGAAAAGAGGTTCAAAAATGGAATCTGTAGCGGGTGGTAGTGGGAGCGCGGCCGTGGGAATCTACGCCGCCGAATCCACTGCTCACGTGACCTAAAGCGGGTTCATCCCTATCACGTGACAAGCCCTCTCCACTCCACTCTTTCATCCCGTGTGTGTGTGTATATTGTATGGTGAAAGTGAACTCCTCCAGACAGGCCCTTTTCTATCAACGGCTAGTTGTTCAACTATGAGTAATGCTATTTGAACAATCTTTATCGACAAAACATTTAACAAACCAGACCCATGCCCCTAGTGACGGGGGACGGGGCCGCTTGGTGCGAGTGCCGATGATGATGCACTGAGCCCTGGGCCCCGCTCTGTTTTTTCAAAGTTTTTGTCGACGGAGATTGTTCAAATAGCATTGCTATAACCTTTTGTTTTTGCTTTTTTTTATTGCGGGACATATATATATATATAAGACTCGCGCAGAAGGAGTGAAGGCCACCAATACCACCTCTGTCTCCAGTATCCGTAGTACAAAAGACCCCACCTTTCCCTTCTCTGTCTCTCCTCTGTTTTAGCTTCTGGCCTACCTCCTTCCTCTCTGCCCCGACTCCGAGTACTACAAAACGGGGAGACGCCATGGGCAATAAAGAAGTGGGGGAGAAGAGCCAAAACCCTACCTTTTGCTTTTAAGTGCGCTCCGAGGAAAAGCCAAAACCCCCCTCCCCCCCATTCTCTTCTTTCCCTCTTTCCCACCCATCAATCCGTCTGCTCGCTTTATCTTTCTTGGTATCCGAGATCAGTTCCGTGATGAGGAGGAACCGCTGCTCTGCCTCGCCCTGAAATGAGGCGGGAAAATGACTATAAAGGAGAAAAGGGGTTGAGCAGAGGATAATGGCGGTTGTGATGATGGGTGGCGATGAAGACAATCCCGTCCTTCACGATTTCCTGGGTGTGAGCTGCGGGGATCCTCCGATTCCTTCCCTCCGTACGAAGATCGGGAAGAAGAGGGCCTTCGAGGCCGAGGCCGAGGCTGAGGCGGCGGGTTCTTCGGGCGGGCACGCTCTTGTTTCAGGGAGTTCTGATCTGGGTTCTGGTTAGTTTTCCTCGGTTCTTCTCTTTTGGGCGTTTTTATTACTTGGTGAAATGCGCACGATCTTTATGGTGCTCTTCATGGGGAATTTCTTTTTCTGTTTTTCAGTGGTGGTGGGTTTTTGTTTACTGATTTTGTCCATGGGCAAGCATCTCAGAATTAGGTTTAAGTTTTTTTTGTTTTTTTTTTCCGGTGGATTGAGTGCACTGATATTTATGAGTAAACCCAAAATCAGTATTAACATGTAATTTATTTGTGGGTTGGCCTTCTTCAAACTATTGTGCTAGATTCTGGTTTGGTCGTGTTTTTCTTAATTTTTTTTTTTGTTATCAGAACCATCTAAATGAATATCTATGTTGTTTTTGAATGAATTTTGTGAATGCCAGTTAGTCCTTGTTCTATGCAAATTTTGATTATTGATTCTTGATAAGAGGAAAATTCGAGTATTAATATATAATTTTGTTTGTTGGTTGGCCTTCTTCAAACCATTAAGGCTGATCTTTTATCATCCTACAATAAGACCTTTCTAGGACAGGAAAAATCGATTATAAATTCTTTTGTATTGATTTCCCCCCTCATTTTCTTCAGTGGGATTGGTTTCAGACTGTTTTATGAATGATTTTGCCAAAATTTTAAGCTTTAGATGGTTGTTTCATTATTAGTAATTCCTGGTTGAGGTTTTAAGTTTGTTTAGTAAGTTCAATGGTTTTCAAGGTTAATAAACAGTAACTTCTTTTTGCCTATGTTAACTGTTTGGTTCATGACCTCCACTTTTCAGTAAGTTCTTAGGCTATGGGTGTGCTACTCTTTTGATTCTTATCCGTATGTAATATGAATAATATTTACTTTTGGTTTTTTTTTGTCCTTTCCATAACATTGGTTTGGTTAACTGTATTCTAGTACTTTTGCTTTCAGTTCATGCGGGGTCGTTCCGTTAGTAATTCTTTTTCACGGTTTAGGACTCTGTTAAATAATAGCCTCTGGGCCTTGACCTGCAATCAAAGTCCTCACTATTAAACGTTGGCATTAATTCTTTACTTAAGTGTGTTTCGTAACACGTTCCAATTACCTTTGAGATTCTCCCTATGGATCGAGTACTCCCCCAATTTCACTTGTGTGTGCCTTCCTTCAAACTGGACTACTTCAGTCACTACTCCAGCAGACTGCTTGTATGGGATCCAGGAGGCGATTGTTTGATGATACGACATCCACTACAGGGTCTCCACCATCAGCTACTGACTTTCCTTCCTGCTTGGGCCTCACAGAACTCGAGGTCTAGTTCTTTCGTAGTTAAGGAGTTTGATGCGGGAGCAGATTCAACGAATACACGTTTCGAGACTTACACGCATCTCGAGACTTGAATAATAATAATATAACCATTTTCGGAATAATAATCCCTAAAATTAGTATTTTCGGAATAAAATATTAATTTCGGAATAAAATAAATATTTTATTCCGAAAATATTATTTTAATTAGAAAATAACATATTTCGGATTTATTAGTTATGGTTATTTTAAAACCTGATTTTTAGGTAAGATTTGAATAGATTTAAATATTTTAGATTAGGAAGTTAATTAGGTGAGATCATTATCTCATCAGTGGTTATCATCTTTATCTCTTTGTTTTAGGAAGTTGTTATTTTTGTTATTCTGTTAAATCATATGAGCTTATCTCTTATGATCTTATCTGTTAGAGTTTTTTTTTATTTATTTAAAGGCCATGAAGCCCCCTATTGTAAGCATTGAATGATGATAAAAAAATGGTGATTTTTGCTTTGATTCCTGTGAGAGGTTTCGTATTACGTTCCTGAGAGAGGATCGAAGAGCGAGAGGCTCGCCGGTGTGAGGTCGAATTATCGTCGGTGCGAGACTGACAACCCCCTTCGCCCTTCCATCCCCTCTCCTATGTTGTCGCCACGATCGTCCTGCGTCAATTACAAAATTAACATTTCCGGATCGCTGATAAAATCTTCTTAAGGCAACTGTCCTTTATGACTTTTCATATTCTGAAAGCGTTTAACGATCTTCTCCATATCTGATGTAGCCATATCAAGCTACATACGCTAGTTTATCTTTATTTTTATGTTCTAGTCGGTAGTAGTTTGTCTTTTGAGTTCCATCGTCTATCTCCGGACAAAGATTGGATGTCTGGTTCGTTTTCTATGACTTTTTAGCCCATGGTGCGGGGTTTTATCGCACCCACTTATTTCATGTTTTGGCCACTTATAATCTTAAGTGGATGAATAATAAATGTGCTATGCAGGAGGACGGAAGGCGTCGGATGTTGCATTTGACGGTGTGAAGACAAGCAAACCTATAGCCAAGCCATTGGAGCCAATAGCCAAGCCTTAATGCCACTTAAATCCATCAGGAGTACCCTTAGCCATTTTTACATTAAATAGGGATTTAATTTTAAATTGGGGTGCCCTTAGCACCCCAAAAATAAGAGAACGAGCTTTTTTCCCATGAACATAATCGCGCGGGTATTGTTTCCCGTGAAACAAGCCGTGAACCCCCCCTCCCGTGCTCGATCTTCTCTCTCTCTCCTTTCTTTTGGTGCAAAAACCGAGACCCTCTCTCTTCCTCTCTTGCGTCTTCCTCTTTTATTTCCTTATGAAGCCATGGAGGATTTTATAAAAGGATGATAAAACCCTATATTAAAAAAATAGGTTAGAAAAATGGGAAAGCGTTTGCTTTGATCGAGAGATCGTGAAGGTGCGTCCTTCGTTTACCATCGTCTTCTTCATGGAGTTCCTCCGGCTTCTTCTCTCGATCTTTCTCGTCGCTATCTACCTCCCAGCCATTCGTCTTCATCGACATAGCTATCCGCATGGATATCTTGAATCTCATGGGTATTATCTCTCTCAATATACGTGATCAAGGAATCACTCATCTATTCATCTCTCATTCGAATACGAAGCTTATTTTTCACAATTTGTATTGCGGAAAATGTTCTCTTAACAGTGGTAGTGGCAATTGGAAGGACTAGTGTTATAGTTACAAGCAAATAAACTAATGGATACAAAATATCCTTTTTTGTCTCAACCATCTTTTTGACAAGTTCATCAATCCCATTCAATTATGAAAACTCACTATTTGAACACACATCCATGATATAAATATCACGCTACTCTTCAAGGGCAAAAATATCAACATTAGAGAATTCTGCTTTGTAAAACCGAGTGAGACAAAGCAACTTTTCCTTGTCAAAGGTTAAAAATAAATTTAGTGGATTCAAACATACCATACAAAAAAGTAATTTTCTACGTGTTTCAGTAAAATGACTTTCAAGCTCTTACAATTGCATATCGATAACGGCATAAAGCAATTCAACACGATAATGATGTAGATTTATGATTTGTTCTCCCCTCGTAACCATCTATGTGCTGCAAATACATCATCTATATTAGGAACAACGATATCATGCTTTGTACAAAACAAAGAGACTTCGGAAATAAGAGCATCCCATCCATTCTCTCTATAGTCTTGAACATTCCTTTGCATAATTTGACTAAATGCGTCACAATGTCTTGTTCCTTCATTTGCAATGCCCTTGACCAACTATTCGTGATCCCCAAAATCTCTCTCATCATATGCAGCTTGAATACAAAATCAAAATTTTCCATGAAATTTCTTAAACTCATCGCTTTGACCCTTTGTTCTCGAAACCACCAATCTTCATCAACAAGTTTCAGTTCTTCAATCACAGCAGCAAACATGCCAATAAAGCTTATCAATGTCTCATAGTGTGATTCTCAACGTGTGTCACCAGGCCTTTTCAGGCTAGCCTCCTGATTAAGGCCTTGACCTGTAGGTAATTCATCATTGATAATTGCTTCAGTAATTTTACCAAGTTGTTTCTCCAGAAGCGCGCATCTTTGCACTTTCATGAGGCACTAACCAGTGTAATTATATAAGAGAGCAAGTCAAAGAAAATGCACATTGGCCTGCAATTCTTTGTAACCGTAACAAATGTTATTTGAAGTTGGTGAGCAAAACAATGTATAAAAAATGCATACTTACTCTCATTGAGAATGAGAGACTTGAGACCCTTAAATTAAACCCTGCATATTGTTAGCACTATCGTAGCCTTAACTACGCAATCTTGCTATACTCAATCAATGTTTGAAAAATAATTCATTAATCGCCTTCTTAAGTGACGCATATGTGGTTTCAACGACATACATAGTTGTCAAGGCGTCAAGGCGAGGCTAGGCTAGGTGCCCGGAGGGAGCCTAGGTACCTAGGCGTGGTCTTATGTGCATAAACGTGACCTTATGTGAATAGGCATCTCCAGGTACAGGTATATATGTATAGTCTATATTTGCAGGTATATATGTAATAGGCAGCAATATAACATCTTATTAACATAAAATTAAGCATATTCTAGTCAAATGCATGCAACACAATGACACATACATAGTATAAACAAATAAACAACAAAAGGAACAAATAGAATACAAACACTTGCTAACATAAAATTGAGCATATTCTAATCAAATGCATGCAACACAATCTATATAACAAGGGACGGCGGCCTACATGCTGACTAGACAAAACAGAACAAAAAAGCTGACTAGGACAAAACGGAGCAAGCTGACTAGACAAAAAAAAAAGCTTTCACTACCATTCTCGCACTCTCTCGCGTGTATGCCCCGTCTCTCTCTCTCTCTTTTCATGATCTCTCTCTCTCTCTCTCTCTCTCTCTCTCTCTCTCTTCGCACGATCTCTCTCTCTGTAGATAAGGAATGAGAGAGAGGTGATCGCGAGGGATGCTCGGATCGCAGGAAAAGTAGGAGAGATACATTTGGTGGGGGGGGTACACAGACGGCTATGATTGGTCCAGAATAGGAAAGAGAGAGAGACAATGAAAGAGAGATTTAGAGAGAGAGGGGGTGATCGCTAGGTTTGTAGGGTTCGGAGGAGGTGCGGAGCCGGGACACGTGAGTGAAAGGGGAAAGGGACGGCTGTGATTGCATGGGGGAGAGAGAGTGATGATTGGTGGGGGATAGATAGAATAGGAAAGAGAGAATTGTGGAAGGTTTGAGTGAGACTCGGAAAAGAGGGAGAGGTTGGCTGCAGATGTCAGGATAGATAAAAAAGATAGAGAGAGATTTAGAGAGAGAGATCTGAAGTGGGTTTCGGATGAGAGGGGGAAGGGATGGCTCGGACGTGGGTATTGTGATCGGGTAGGAGAGAGAGGAAAGATAATCTGATAAGAGAGGGTCGGATGGCTTGGGGCTGGTAATTCGAGAGGGCTGGATGCCTGGACGGCTGCGATGCATGTAGGTAAGGAAAGAGAAAAAAACGTTTAGAGAGAAAGGGGGAGATCGGGTAGGAGCTGATCGCAAAGGAGAGGGACGGCTGTGATTAGATCTAAAGAGAGGAAAAGGAGAGAGAGATCGGGAAAGAGGGGACGTGCATACATATATGGGTTTTCACATTGGGATTTTGGTTGGGCAAAATAGATAGCTGCGATTTGGTTCGGGTAGATGGAGTCCGATTGAAAGAGATCGAGGAGAGATTTAGAGAGAAAAACAGGAGAGAAGAGAGATGGTTGTGATGCCTGGGGGTGTGGCAGCTCGCTGCATTGCCGACAGGTGTGTTGCCGCCGAAGGCGGCCCGCTGCAGTGCCGATAGGCACAAGCATGCACAAGTAAACACAATGAACACATAGTATAAACAAGTATACAACAAAATGAACAAAGAAAATGGGGGTGGGTTGGGTTTTACTTAAAAAAAAAACAAAAATCAATGCCTAAAACTAGACGTGAGCCTAGGCCGCCGCTTATTGCTTTTCGCCTAGGCAGACTGGCGCGTAGCTGTCTTCGTGCGCCTAGGTTGGAGCAGAGCAGATATATAAGTCGGAGCGAGGCGCTTGAGGTGCTAGGCGAGGAGGCACCCGCCTCATTTAATCGAGGGTTTAGGTTGAAGCCAAAACTGAATCACACCCATTCTTTTGCATGCCATTTGGGGATTGAGTGCGATTCACCGGTCGGGCTGGGTGTAAGTGTGTAATGGATTGTTGTGATTCAGTTTTGGCTTTAACCTATCTAACCATATGAGTTTATAATCTCAGGATCTCGTAGCTCGTGGACACGAAACTTCCATAGTTTCACTTCCACACGACTGAGCGATCGGCCCGATCGGCTTAGGGTTTCAATGTTGGGGCCGCGGACTGCCTTCAAAACTCTCTTCCCTCAGTTTTTTAATTCAGTTGTGCAGTGTCATAATTCTTTATATGTTTACTTCACATCTTCAAATCATTTTTTTTTCATCTTAATTGCAGACATTCAAGCCTAGATCCCAATCTTAATTCCCGACATCCAAGCCTAGATCCCAATCTTAATTGCAGACATCCAAGCGTAGATCCCGAGATTAAGATGATATAGATTATAGAACTTGATGATGATTAATTTTATTGATGTTTGATGGCACATGCTATATGATTATGCGAACTTGTTTCAACTAGTTATTTTATAATTTATCTATATATTTTTTATAATTTTTTAATTTTTTTGCACGCCTTGTTTAAATCAGGCGAGAGGCGAGGCGAGCGACTCAGGCGCCAGTAAGGTTAAGAGCCTTGAGTCCGTCTTAACGCTTTGACTACACTGGTCAAGATTAAGCCAGAAGCTTGAATCCAAAAATATTAAAATGGAGAATGCTATAAGCCCTAAATCAATCCAAGAATCTAAAATTAAGACATTATAGAAGTAAAATCTCTCTTAGAAGTTAGAAATAAAAAATGCCTATTATTAATATAAATAAAAAATGCCCAAGGAACATAAATCTAGTGAAAATTCTAATAGCATTAAATCAGTAAAAAATTTGAAGTTTCATTGTTTTTCTAGACAAATAGAAACGGTAAGCAATATATAAAATATACTCCACAAATACTCTATTAATTGGCATGCTCATTCAAACTCAAGTACCATAAAGCTATAAATTTTTGAATTAGAAGTATATAAGATAGCTATAACTTGGAATAAATTGTTGAATTCATCATCTTCATTGTCTTCATATTAAAGCACGCTATTTTTTTTTCATCAAACACAGCTTTATCAAAAACGAGCAAATCATACTATAGGGAAAAAATTATGTTTTAGTATATTGTTTACTACTTCTTAGCATGAGATAACATATATACTTGGCATATGCACTATTCGCAAATAAGAATAATAAAAAATATGATAAAGGAGCTAATAAGGATTAGGACTAGCTGCTCTTTATGACTTGGAATAATCTGTGCAATCAGATCTGTAGATAAAAAATGAGCAATATGACAATTGGAGCCATGAATATACCTTGCTGTTATCAATCTCCGATTTGCTCGTCAAGTGTCATTGGTGAAGCCCTCGGAAACTAGTCGATTCCAAAACTAAATAAAAAATAGCCGGTGATGCGAAGAGGGAAAAGAGAGGAGATTCAAGCATGGGCTGGAACCGGGGCTAGGGGCATCATTGTCTCGCAGTCGGAGCCTTGAAAGCTTCGGCCGGCGGCTGGTGCTGTGAAGAGGGAGAGAAGAGGACGTGGGTTAGGGTTTTTGTGGGGTGGGGGGGGGGGAGGGAGAGAGAGAGTGAGAGAGAGAGAGAGAAGAAGAAGAAGAAGAAGAAGAAGGGGGGGGGGGGGGAATTGGAAGAAGGATGATGGAGGAGGAATTGGCCAGAAGGAGGGGCTGGGTGCCTGCCGCCTCTGTTGATGTGCGGTCGTGCTCGGTGGAGGATGATTCTGGGCGCGATGTGTCAAAAAGGGGCAAAGGATCTTCGATTCAATCACGCCGGTGTGCAGTAGCCGCCCGAAGAGAAGGGAGGATTTTTTCGCCGCTGTCGGTGTGCAGTCGTCGCTCTCAATGCCTCCAATTTGATCGTGTAGAGGCAAAACAGCGGCCCGCAGTTAGGTCTAGTCAAAAAGGGGGGGGGGGGGTCGTGGACCTCGTGTGACCGCTTGGATTTTGGGGTCATGCGGACTGACCTCTCTTTATTCTTTGCAGAGTTGGGAGATTTTTAGTCTGATGACGCTTTGACCCAAACGGCCTTTCGCGGGGTAAGAAAGGAGGGGGGCACGAATTTTTCAGAAGTGAGAGGGGGGGGGGATTGAGCACCCCTGGGTCCAATGTAGGTCTGCCCCTGGACATGAGGCTCAAAAAATAATCTTTCAAGGGATAGATTAACATGAAAATTTGTCATTTGTCCACCATATGCTTTAATTGGATAAAAAATTCACCTGAAACTTTGATTATAAGGTGAAACTTTCTGAGGGATTAGATAAGGACTCATCTTATGGACATGTTTTTGTTTTGATGTTTGGGCTTTAAGCGTGTAATTTTAATTGTCATTTGTGTGTGTGTGTGTGAGAGAGAGAGAGAGAGAGAGAGAGAGAGAGAGAGAGAGAGAGAGAGAGAGAGAGAGAGAGAGAGAGAGAGAGAGACTTTGTGTAGAGAGAGAGAGAGAGACTTTGTGTCTCCATCATTTTACAAATATTAGGACTTGGGAGCAAGGTTCAAAATCACGGTATTGGTCGCGGTATTGGTCGGCCCCAAACTGGTATGTATCGGCCGGTACCGGTACGATACGGATCGATACCGGTTGAGAAAAAAAACCAAAAAAAAAACTTGTCCTTACTGGCCGTACCGGCCTGAACCGGTACGTACCGGTACGGTACGGGCCAGATATCGTGATCGGGTGTTGTATCGGTCTCGAACCAGGCAAAACCGGTACGTACCGGCAGGTACGTATCGGTATCGGTCGAGATTTCAAACCCTACTTGGGAGTTCATACATGTGCTTTGGAGTGGATATCTTTATTAGATCCTATGTCTTTGTCTATTTATTGTCCTCCAATACCAATATACTTTTAAACTTCTTTATTTGCATTGGTCCCTTTCTTGTTTGATGTAATACTATTGGCTTCTCTTTATCAATTTACCAAACTTACATTGGTTGTCCCTGCATCTTAGCTACTAAATTTAGATTCTATTGTCTTTTCAATTCTCCTCTTTGTTTATCTAATCAAGTGGTGTATGCCACACTCATCACTTCCAACATTCTTTCATTTATTACTTAGAGAATTTGATTGGTTGATAGTTTTCTTTGCCTCGTAATTTTTTGGCTTGTGGGGATTTCAAAGTTGTAATGGTTGTAGACATACCTGGGCCCTTGTTTTTTCATATACACGGTCTTACATATTTTGGTTTTTAGTTGTCATTTTCTCAACGTGATCTTTAAATTTCTTTTGATTCTATAAGTTCTGGTTGTTCGATATATGTTTTTATGTTATCTGAATTTTGTACCTCCTTTTTTAATTATTTCTAAACATACGGTTTAGTTTGCTGTCCTTTGTGCCTGATATTTTTCTGCTTTCTGAATTTAGTGCCTGCTTATATTGAACTTGATGAATTTTTTTCTTTCATACCCCCATCTCCATTCTTTTTACTTTTTCCCTTCATCAGCTTGCTCAATACTCATTGCTAGATCTGCCAACTGCTACCACTCTCTCTTGCTAGGCCCTACTAACTCCTACTGCCACCCACCACCTGTACCACCTTCGCTAACAATAGCTGATCTTCCTTTTCTACTATGCTATCATTACTCATAGGACGAGTTTTTTGTATCTGACTACTACCGGCGCTGCCGCCACCACTTTTAACAGCTTTCCATGGAAACCTTTGGTGCATCTGTGTGCTGTGTTGGAAAGGTGAATTTTTGGTCTGAAGTTGTAATTTGCTACTCTTCCTTCATTCTGTAATCTCTTTCAGATGTTTTCTTATGTATCGATATAGTTTGGCACTGTTGTCTCTGAATATTTATGGTAACACATGTCATATAGTGTCTATTGAAGCTAGCCTCATATATTTTTTTCCCTCTCGAAATTAACATACGCAAGATGTTATTTCCTGTCATATTGTCTCACTCCAGTTCCTGTCTTTCTTTCAGATTTTCATATTCAAGATGGCTTTTATGATGCTATTTTCTGGAAGTAATTTTCCTTGTAATCCGCTATGGGTTTTTGTTGATTCATTTGTCATATCTGTTAAGAGGGCGTCACCAAATAATGTTGGATAAGACTTTAGGTTATGTTTTGGGTTCCTTTCATTTAGAACACGTGATCATGCTACGTTCTTTGTCATTGAACATCTGTTAATTCCATCGAGGCGTTTGAGTGTTCCATTTCAATTTCTTCTGATTATGGCGATCAATTGTTGCTAATGTAGTTCCTTACTTGCTATACCTGATAACTTTCTAAATTTGGAAGTCCTTAATAATATGGTCATGGATAATTTTCATTGTACAAAAGAAATTTATTATTTTTTTTACCTCTTTTTGGTAGAGAGGCAGGGGGTGAACCATTCTGAGGTTTTTCACTTTCATGGTAGGAAGAATGCAATTTCAGGGCCCGAGGCAAGTAATACACTTTCAGGAAGAAAGAGGAGCAATTCAGATTCAGCCTATATGGGTTTAATTAGGGATAGGATGCTCCCAGTAGGCTCAGATTCCCCTGAGAGCTCACGTGTGATGAAGGTACGTATTAGCAGTTCTTACTCTTCTGCCAGTAAATGAATCTTCATTGTTACGCAGCTTACGCTCTTTCTCCTGATTTTTTTTTGTTTTCCCATCAATCAAATTTTATTTATTTTTTGACTTTAAATTCAGATGACTGGAAAAGAGGTGGTGGGTGAGCAGCTGAGAAGATCACATGATGATGAAATGTTGTTCTCAATGCAACCACCACAAAGGCCAACTTCTCTTATATTACCTATGAACCCTGGGCCAATGATGCATTACCCTTCACGGTTTAGCCAAATCGGGACATATATGGATAAGCTTTCTTCTTCATACACATATAGAGATGCTAGTTCTGGTACTGCACATATTTCTCAAGCTGCAACAGATGAAGGTTCAAGAACAGGCATTAAAGGCTCTGGGATTATGAACCTTACTAACCCTAGTGGTGGATCTGGTGAGAAAAACCCAACTGCACTGCTGCCTTATAGCCATGGACCTAGGGTCCCACAAACCATCGAACCGGAGTCTTCTGGTGTACTGAGGTAAGTCTTGTTCTGCCTTTTATCTGCACAATAGAATCCACTGTAGAGAAATTGATAAGATCCAGCTGTTTGGTTTGTGTGTTTTTTTTGTGCAGTCGCCATAGCATAGCTTCTAATAGTCGGCAAATGACCATATTCTATGCTGGCCAAGCACACGTCTTTGATGATGTCCATCCGAATAAGGTGAGCTCAATATTCTCTGCTCATTCCTCTTTATCATGGTCCAGGGTGGTAATTTGGTTTTGTTAAACATTAACATATTGTCTTGAGTCATCTTGTGTTCCTTTTTATTGTTGTACATGGTATGTTTGTCAAACTCTTTAATTTGAGAAGTACTCTTCAGCCATCCAGTTTTCCACCCAAGTCAGCCATCCCGACATGGCACCTGATCACAGCTGTCCCTTTGCGTGCCAGTTGAGTTGTGCGATTCACCAGTCAGGCATGCATGTTGCTTCTAGTAAATAGTGACTTCTTATTGGTGTAAGTCTAGCAGCCAGGCAAACTGAAATTCATCTGCTGATGTAGTACATGAATAGTCATTTATGTTTTGGATCGCTTATCTGCGATCATTGTACGATCTCCTATGTATTTACAAAATCATGGACAAACAAATTCTGCAAATCATTGTAACTTTAATGAAAAATCGCTAGGATTACATACACTTCTATTCTCATACGACTATATGCAAGCAAAACCTAATCACTATACAAATGAGAAATATATTAGAGCATCCTTCTCTCAAGTGGGATTGTAATTTGCTGCACCTATAATTAATAACACATCAAACAACTTCTAAATATTTGGCATGCTTAGCTCACTCACACAAACACACACATACCCACATCCACACACGCGCACACATGGTCAGTATGCTTGCAAATTTTGGGGGTGAGACATATATTACGACTTTTGAGCTTGAGAAGTTTATTATGACTTTTGAGGTTGTCACATGATATCCATGTACCCATCAAAAATATAAGAACATATTAAAATGATACTTTGCAAAAAGTAAACGAGGGTTTTAGGTTTGGCCATTAGGCTGGTATAAAACAAGAACCTTTATTCGAGGCTAAGTTAACATATTAAATCAATTGATATTTTAACAATTTGATTGAAGCTAACAGAAAGATCAATTTTTGGTTAAAACGAATTATCTGTTTCTCCAACAATATAAATTTGTCTGTATCAAAAAGATGGAACATATTAAAATGATACTTTTTTTTTTTTGAGAATCTCAGTGAATGACGGGGGGTTTGGCCTAGACCCCAACCAGTAATATTAAAATGATACTTTGCAATGAGTAAAAGAGGGTTTTTAGGTTTTTGGCCATTAGGCTGGTATAAAACAAGAACCTTTGTTCAAGGCTAAGTTAACATATTAAATCAATTGATATTTTAACAATTTGATTGAAGCTAACAGAAAGATCAATTTTTGGTTAAAACTAATTATATGCTTCTCCAAATATATAAATTTGTGTGTGAAAGTGACACCAACTTCCGAAGAAATCAGAGAACCAAATTTCCAATAATCATGAAATTGTTAGAAGATAAAAAGATTAAAAATATAAGATAGAAGATAGCAATAGGAAGAAGAAAAAAAGGGTGGTGAGAACTTGAACCACTAAACTAAAATCTAATTTAAATACCACTCTCAGAGATAGACACTCTCTTTTTCTTTGGTTGAGAAACCCTCAATGTGAGGGAGGGTTAGGTCAAGGTTCGAAATTTCCATTTCGGTCAATATTTCGACCCCTCTGGATATGGAAATATTTTGTGGAAATATTTCGACAGTGTGGAAATATTGTGATTTTATAGATATGGTGGAAATATTGATTTTTTAATGGAATTTTTCAGTGAATCTCTGCATAGTCATAAACCAAGTATATATACACAATTTAGAACACTCAGATAATAATTATACCTAATCTACAGGTGTAGAGCATCACAAAGCAGGTATTCTACATTTGAGTCTGTGAGTTTTGTGTAGTCTTGTTTGGTCATGTTTTGATCTATGTTTTTAAAATAGCTTTTAATCTTTTTTGTGGATAAAAATATTTTCAAAATAAAGATTAGTTGATTGTTAAAATAATGCTTCAAACGATTTTGAAAACGGACTTAAAACAAGAAAGTTGTACAAGTTTGAAATCGTGCAAAAATTATACTGAAATGTAAAACACTGTTTTTTTTACTAAGTCTGAAAAAATGAGTTTTTATAAAGAAAAGTTTTTATACATTCAAAATTTTCTTTGACGGACCATGGTTTTCTAGATGTACTTGTAGGTTTACATCTTGTGGAATTTTTTGAGCTAAAAATGAGTTGATTTAACCACTTTTCTTAACATATAAATTTTATGAAAAACCGAAAAAACAGTTTTCTCCTACTAAAACTGAAAACCTACTTTTTGATTCTCTTGGTTTTTGATTTTTTTGATATTTTTATTGAAATCAAATGGGGAGTGCTTATTTACGTATAATAACTTAAAGTAAATGTAGACATTTACTTAAATGTTATTATATGTAAATAAGCTGCTGAGAATGAAACCCCCAGTCCCCTTTTATAATCAGTCAGTCCCAACATTTCGATGCCAAAATCCCAAAATTTCTCGAAATTTCCACGAAATATCACGATATTTCGTGCCGACAAATATATTGTGCGAAATATCGCGATATTATCGTGATTCCTATTTCGTTCGATATCACAATAGGAATTTCGTGCCGAGGTTTGAGAAAACCGAGATATTTCGCGATATTTCGCGAAATATCTCGAGATTTTGTACCTTGGGTTAGGTAGACCCCAACCAATTTATTAATAAGAGAAAGTTAAGATACTACGACCTCAAAAGAGGGAACAAAGCATTTTGATATGTAGAGATATCCTGCTTAAGAGTTGGGAGCTCCAATGGTTGAAAAGGCAAGTAGCTTGAGAGATGATACTCTTTGGTCTCCACTTTCCACTTTGCATTCTTCTTGTTGAACACCCTATTAATTACGATCAAGCTACAAGCACCAAGAAATAACCTGATGTAGGCCTGATATGCATTAGGGTTCTTTAAAATATTATCATCGTAATTTCTATTTATTTATCTCATTTTGTAGGTCATTTTATTTATGTTTGTGGCCATTTTATGCATTATGATCAATCTACTTTTTTTCTTGTTGTACAATGTTGTCCACAACCTCATTCGAAGGCTATTCGGACCATTTCGGGCTCTTTCCGATGAGTTTCCAGCTTAATATTAGTAAAGTACAACATGTGTCTGCAGGACGCCGACGATTGAGATTAGATCCCGAAACCGATAGTTAGATCATCATAACTTTAAAATTAATGGCATGTCGACTTATTGGGTTTCAACTTAATGATATTGGGATTATCTTAAGCCCAATAGGGCTTCACAAAAGGCCATGCGCATGTAATGTGCAATCTAGTAGCATAAAATTCTCTCTCATAGTCCATGTGCATCACTTTGATTTCCAGTGCAGACCAACACGGGTCTCGAGCCATGCGCATGCACTGTGATTTCCAGTGCAGACCACCATGGGTCATGAGCCATGCGCATGGACTGTGCCAGGACGGGTTTTGCTTTCCTTTTCATAGCGAATCCTTGGAGGGGTATTTGGGTTTTGGGTTTCCAACTTTCTGAAAATGGTTTACCTATATAAATAGTCTCGTTTTAACTCCTAGAGTTGTCAACAAGAGAAGAATCATTTTGCAAAATTGTTTCTAGGGTTTTGGAGATCCAATTTCCATCCCACCTTGCATGAAGCTTCAATGGCTCGCTGATCTTTCATCGATCATTTGCATCTCTCTCTCCAATGGAAAGACATCGTTTCATCGTCTCTGATGCAGACAAGGGCGGGAGGTAACCTATGATCCTTCTCTGGATGGTAAAAGACAAATATGATTCTTTTAACAATTAAATTTATTTGCAATAATGAAATAAGGTCCAGAAAATAAAAATTCAGCAACGAATAAATGCATAAAATAAAGCAAAAGGCAGCCAACGGGGTCCTGATTAAGCCAGGATGATCATGGCGGGCATGGGGCTTCTTGTAGGCATGCAATGGAATTGAAGCGGAGGTTTTTTGGGAAACGAAAGAGGCGAAGGAATCAAGATATGATGTGTAGAATTTTAGGAAAGAAAGAAGGAAAATAAGAACAAAGATAAATCAAACCGTCGCAAAAATGAGGAAATCTCCCATGGGATTTGCTTACGGAGAAAGACCGTCGAGACGAGGTCGCTAGATCCTTCGGTTTGCTAGCCGAGTACCACTTCCAGAGGTGGAAGACGATGCCAGGATGATCATTGCGGGCATGGGGCTTCTTGTAGGTATGCAATGGAATTGAAGCGGAGGGTTTTTGGGAAACGAAAGAGGTGAAGGAATCAAGATATGATCTGTAGAATTTTAGGGAAGAAAGAAGGAAAATAAGAACAAAGATAAATCAAACCGTCGTAAAACTGAGGAAATCTCCCATGGGATTCGCTTACGGAGAAAGGCCGTCGAGACGAGGTCGCTAGATCCTTCGGTTTGCTAGCCGAGTACCACTTCCAGAGGTGGAAGACGATGCTTCTCGAGTCAATCCTAATCTCTCACGAAGAGGTTTCATTTTACCAAAAATCTGCATTCTTTAGGGTTTGTCCTTCTCTTTATAGAATTAGGGTTTCTAATAGATGGTTCGGATCAAAAGAGAACAAGAGAGGAATGATGGAGATGCGTTTGGCCATGAAAGGAGAGGAAAAGAGAGAGAAACAAGGGAGAGATAGAGAGAGAAGAGAGGGGACGATATGGGGGGGCGGGTGCCTCAGGTTCGGTGCGGGCAAGGGGGCGGAAGGGGGGTCGCACGGGTGGATCGCGGAAAGAGGGAGAGAGGGGAGCGGTTACCCTTTGTGAAGCCCTATTGGGCTTAAGATAAGCCCAATTAACCTTTAATTAAAGCCCAATAGCTGCCACGATCATCTGGCCATCGGTCTTAGGTTTTAATCTCGACTTTCGGCATCTCGCTGATACCTGTTTGCTGTTTTTATTAATAATAAATAGAAATCACATCCGAAAGGAGCCCAGAATCGTCCGAAAAGCTCTCGAATGAGGTCCCGGACAACCCCCACGACTTAGGGGATATTCTACGGCATTCATAAAGCCTAAAAATGGCCCAAAACATCAATAATAAGGTCTACACAACGGATAGAAATAAAAATAAAAGTTACTTCAGCATCATTAGCTTATGGTGCGGATCTTGTCTTCATCAGTCTCATTTGTGTGGTGATTTCCATTGAAGATAGCTTGAGCCTCCATCGCCGAAAGCTTTGGAAAGAAGTCCTTTCTCTCTTCAGTCTTCACCATCCCCAACATTCTTTATTTTTGGGGTTCTCTCCATCGGGTGCGACCGGTGCAGAGTGATGTGCCTTTTCTAGAAGATTTGGGAAGGATTCTCGAACATCAAGTGTGGATCGTTCGAGACATTGGATCCAGCTGAAGGCGTTCAGAGTGTAATCGAACGAGGTGGAATCATCATCGACAAGGTAAAGGGAAGTGCCAGGCAATAGGATGTGGTTGGGGGAGTCTACCATCAATGCTATCGTGGATTCAGGGGTTATGTGCCGAGGGTATGTTCATGGTCTTTGTATGATTCAGTTTTTGCTTTAATGGATTTGGATGACATCCCGAGCTTGCTTGACAAGGTTTTTTCCCTACGGGGTTTCCTCATAAAAATTCTCTCATTTGTTATAGCGTTACATCCAAATGCTTTGATCGTCTATGCCTTTATATGTTTCATGAAAGAGAAATTTGGTTTGTTTGAAAGCGATCATCGAATATTCAATGCTTTTGTTACTTCGTGGTTTGTGTTAAACCTAGACAAAGCGTAGGCCGCTTCCACCTTCGATCTTATTACGAGCCTTCGCTACTGATCCCTGTCGTTGTTCTGTGCCCCGTGTAGAAACCCATTTGCTAATTCGCTAGGTTTTTCGGTTGAATAAAAAAAGGGTACCCCTCGTTTCCCACTCAACTAGATTTGTCTCAATGATAGGTACCTAAACCATATCGGTCCGAGTATGATGTCTTACGGATCGGCCAATTACTCTGGATCGGTCTGCGACAGTGTCAAAACTAGATTCGGTTTTTCAAAAGAATTTTATTGTTATTTTTATACAAGTACTAAAATATTATTTTTATTTTTTGTATTTACTTTAAGTTATTGTATGCGAGTGAGCAAATATCCTCTGCATTTGGATTCAATAACAATATCATAAAAATCAAAAACCAAAAGAATCAAAAATTATTTTTTTCAGTTTCTATATATAATTAGAATTCAGAGGTTTTACAAAATAATGGTTTCGTGTTAAAGGCTTAAATCAAAATATTTTGCCAAAAAAAATCGACAAGTTATGGCGCTATAAGAACAAATAGTAACACCAAAGATCGGTGAAAAAAAATTACGTATAAAAAGTTTCTTTTATACAAATATGTTTTTTTTCTAGACTTGGCCAATTTTCCAAAAGTCAAATTTTAACCATTATGAAACTTTTTCAATTTGCATATGAAATTCTTTTTATTTTTGAAGAACCATTACAAATTGATTGTGAAACAAGCTTTGAAGTCATTTAAAAATATTACAAAATTTTTTGATTGAAATTCAATATTCTTTTTAAACGAACACACCAAAGTAAACTATGAACACATGAATGTCTGTGAGTTATGAGCACTAATCCATGGTGAAATCATGTGTAATTTGAGTGCAAACTCTGATCATGAAACCAAGTGTGTGCAAGTGAGTGCAAACTAGAGACTAAGATGCAATATGCACAAACAAATCTAAACCATCGACAATCTAAGTTCTCTAGGTCTCATTATATGTCCTTAAAAGTGATTGGCATTGACTTTCTTAATATGAAGTTGCATGAATTTGGATAGCTTCCATCTGAATCTTTCTTTTGAACTTTCAAGCATATCTTCCAATTGTAGCTTCACCAAAGAACTGATATCTAACAACCTAGGCTTAACTCACTAGACTGACAACAGAATTTCCAATACTATTACAATTGATCACGGACTATTAGGCACCACTTTTTGCTTATTAGGATGTGAGGTCTTTTTGAAGAAGTTAGTGGAGGTTTACTATCTTCCTAAGAGGCCTTTTACAATTCTAAGGAACATACACGCTTAATTTCTAAGGAACAAACACGCTTAAACTCTCTTCGTGAGGTCTATTACAATTCCACATGCTTGACTTTTTTTGTAGGGTGTTGATGACATAATCCCCATAGAAAAAGTGGGGCATCTTAGGAAGAAAGCAAGACTTATAGCCTTTTCTCCAAGTGGAGGAGAGACGGTCATGGTCCCCGCTCGCCCCTATGTCAAAAAATGCTATGTGAATCCACAACTAACATAAAAGTATTTCTACAACTCACATCGATTCAATAGCACAATACAAATGCCAGTCAATTGGTTTACTGCAAACTCTAATTGGAAACATATAGTAACACATGTCTGTCTGCAACTCACATTGATTCAATAGCACAATACAAATGCCAATCAATTGGCTTACTGTAAACTCTAATTGGAAACATATAAGTAACACATGTCTGCTCGTCATCCTACATCGATGACAATATGTATGAGGCTATGAGCTAGTATCATAGGCAGTCATCAAGTCCGGCCTAGTAAGATCCTTGAAGAGATTATGTTTAGAGATTCAACCACCTAGTGCAGAAGGCATACTTGCACTGCAACCTTTTTGCCATAAGGCAAGCCTTGCCGATTTAGAGGTTGCAGCTCCTTTGATGCAGAGGTGAGCTGAGGTCGAGGTCTCGCTTGGTGCAGAGGAGCTCTCGAGCTTCTTCTCTGACAAGAAGAAAGGCAGTCATGATCTTGAGCAGGGTTTTAAATCTCGGCCGATACCGGTACGTACCGGTTTTGGCCGGTTCGAGACCGGTACTGCATCCGATCTCGATACCTGGCCCGTATCGGTCGGTTCAGGCCGGTACAGGCTGGTACCGACCGGTACGGACCGGTACCGACATGTTAAATTTTTTTTTTTTTGATTTTTTGGGTTTTTTTCAGGTTTTTTTTCTCAACCGGTATCAGTCCGTATCGGTCGGTACCGGTACGTACCGGCCGGTACATACCGGTTCGGGGCCGACCGATACCGCGACCGATACCGTGATTTTAAATCTTGATCTTGAGTCCCAGGCAGTCAGGATCTCAAGATCAAGCCCAAGATGATCGGCCCCACTACCTCTTCTTCACGACTCAGATCGGCAGATGGGATCTCGAGCAGTCTCGACTCTCGAGATGGCACAAGAGATGCAAATATGGCCGGACTTGATGTGCCTCAAGATGGAGTCGCCAAACTGAGAGGGAGGTGAGGCAGAGGCTTGACGGGGTGCCTAGATCTCGAAGCACGTTGGCGCCCGGATCTTCGTCGATCTTAGTAGATCAGAGGATGCGCGATCACATCGGTTGATCAAAGAATGTGCTGAATCTTGAAGCAGAGGTGGGTCGGCAGCCGAAGTCTGGAGCTCGAGCAGCCGAGAGGATCGCCAACGCATGGGAGATTGGAGAAGCGTCGAGCTATCGAGAGGAGGGTCGGTGTAGAGTGCTCGAGGAGGTTCTCATGCGCTGAGGGATCTAGTGCTTCGATACCATGTCACCAGTAACACTAGGAGAGGCAGAGAGAAGGATAGGGTTTTGTGGAGAAGGAATGTCTTCTCATTAGGGCAATGGCCAATATATAGGTAAGTGTATATACTAATATATACTAGTATAGTATATACTACTATATACAAGTATCTCTACCATTACAATGACTATTCTACTGCTGTACTCTGTTACTCTAGCACATCTTCCATAACTAATCATTAATGCACTGTACAGAGTTACAGACTATAATGATTATTTTTCAGGTAAACCATTCTCCAACATGACCTTCTCATTGTATTGTAATGGTTGTATAATTAATCCACTATGTAGTATGGAAGATACAGTGGGGGTAATAGGGATGATTGTCTAGTTTTTTGAGGAACTATACATTCTTTTTGAGGAACTATGAATGCTTTTCTGGTTACTGAGTGACGGTTATGTAAAGGGTTGCAATTATTCGTAACAAAACTTTGTTGGGCAAGTGGCTCGGGAGACTTAAACGTGAGTGAGAAGCTTTATGTTGGTCTCATGAGGGGAAAACTCTATAAAGGGTGAGGTAGTTAGGGTGCTAAAGTGGCTTCAAATGTGTCCCTTTTTTGGAAGAAATTGTTAGGGGGAAATAAACTTCTATGATAAGGAATAGATGACAACGGTAAAAGAATTGAAATTTGAAAGACTGGCTTGATGTTATGTAATTTTGTGCTTGTTCCCTAAATGTTTTGTTGTACCAACTTAATGAAAGCGTTTGAGGTCCTACTCTTCGAGGCAGCTCACTCGGGTAAAAGGTTTACATTATCTATTCTAGAGAAGGTGAAGATAGAAAGTGAATACAAGGACGTTTATATGGTAGTCTAATGAGACACTATTATTGGAATCGTTCAATGCTCCTCCGGCAAATGGTCATATTTGTTCGAGGGAGGAACATTTGGATCCTTTGTTTTCCATGCCTGAATTCAGGACATTTGTTCGGACGGCCATGTTATTTTGAGTAATAACTTGTCTTTGTCTTATTAGGGTAGGAGTGGTCCTGAATTATAGAATTGACACGATCGAGAGAATGAGGTTGTTTCTTGAGGAAGAGTAAAGTTCGAGCCCAAAAGGGGGGGGGGGGGTGGATTTATTGTTGTTAGCGTTTGACTTGAGGCCAAATTGGAGTCCTTTGGTGACCTTTTCTATTTGTTTCCTTGTTTTTAACGATCCTAGACCTTATTTTGATTTTTATATCTTTTCATTACAGATCTTTCGGAAGTAGAGGTGTAGTTTTAATTTAGAAGATGATTGTTTTTTGTGAAAATGGGTAACTAAAGAGAATACTGGCTAGTGTCTAATTAAGGTAAGCAAATCTGCTCCAAAATAGATTTGGGGAGATGTCGAAGGTTGGACTCCTCGGGAAGGAGGAATCTTGCCTCCTCCCTCCTCCCCCCCTCCCCCCTCCCCCCTCCCCCCTCCAATGATTACCATCTTCTAGAAGACCATAAGGGCACTGGGCTCATAATTTTTTTTTTTGAGAAATTCCTCTCCGAGTTGGAGAGGATGGGGTTGAGCATACCCCAAGCTTTATTAATAATTCAATTAAAAAGGGAGTTACAAGAGATTAAGAAAAGGGTTAATCCTCCATGCGAGCTTAATGGTGAAACCTTGGGACCAGCTAGTAATCATCGCGACATAGTTAGCCTAGACGGACCCAATCGGTAGCTCCTTATTCGAGAAAACCCTGGAGTTGCGTTCCCGCCAAATACTCCAGCAGAGGCCAATCACCATGAGATCCCAAGCCGGCTGTAGCACGCCAAAGAGTCCAAAGAGAACGCATGGAGCCCAGATGGCCTCGGATACCCAGGCGGTGTTTTAGCATGGACCAAAGGTTCCTGGCGAACTGACATCTAAGAAAAAGATGGTTCACATCTTCCCTGTACGCGCTGCACAGGGGACATGAAGTATCAGTAACATTGGGGTTGTTCCGCTTGCGTAGATTCACTCTAGTCAATATCTTCTCCTTGATGGCAAGCCACATGAAGATCCTGATCTTCAATGGGGCCGGCGACTTCCAAAGGTGAGTTGCAATAGGCAGATCAATCCACCGTTGTTCAGGAATCTGTAGAAGGATCTTACCAAGAATACCCCTGAAGAATCCTGCTTCCATCTCGAGGAGTCTCGACCGCCACCCAGAGAGAAGTTCTCTAGTATCTGATAAAGATATGAGATTTGACCCTGCAATGCTTCCGGTATCAACCTCCGGAATTGCATCGACCAGGAACGGCCCTCCGATGACACCGATGTTTGGGATTGAATTGAAGCCTGGTAATCCCACGCCAAATCAAAAAGGTCATAGAACAGGGAAGCGAGGCTGATGTCATCTACCCAGTGGTCGGTCCAAAATTTGATGTCCTTGCCATTCCCTGGAACCAACCTAATGCAGGAGCGGAAGGGTGCTCCTACTTTGCGGATGCCTTTTCAAAACTGAGATAGTTTCCCTGACGCTCTACTTCTGGTCTGTAGAGGAGAGAACCGCTTGAAGTATCTATCCCTGATGATTGACGACCAGTTGTCCCCCAGGTCGTTCTGGAGTCTCCACCACCATTTTCCTAGAAGAGCTCGATTAAAGTCTCTGAGGTTAGTGACTCCCAGACCTCCCTGATCGCGCGACTTGCATGATAGACCCTAATTAGCCAGGTGGTAGGAATCCATCTTGCCATCGGCTCCCTTCCAAAGAAAAGCACTGCGGATTCCATCTATTCTCCTGATGACCCAAGCAGGAATGAAGTAGAACGCTAGATAATAAGACGGAATAGCTGAGAGCACAGAATTAATTAGGGTAAGTCGCCCCCCTAGAGATAGAAACCTTCCTTTCCAATTGGAAAGGCGACCTTCCACCTTGTCAACCACCTTTAGCCAATCCGCTCTACCCAGGAGTTTGTTGCTGATAGGAATCCCCAGATAAGTCATAGGGAAAGAATCTAGCTTGCAGTTCAGTAAAGTCGAGGCCAAAACACCCTTCTCTCGGAAAGGCCCAACGTAGTACATGGAGCTCTTACAGAAGTTTATCCGCAGACCCGAGCAGAACTCGAGAGCGTAGAGAAGAATCTTCAAGACTGCTACCTGCTCGAGCTCGGCTTCACAGAAAAGAATAGTATCGTCAGCGAAATGAAGGTTAGGTATACACCAGGAGTTACCTCGGATTCCGCGGAAAAGATTCTGGGAGTTGGCTCTATGGAGAATCGCATCGAAGGCATCAACAACCAGAATAAATAGGAACGGGGATAGCGGGCACCCTTGCTTCAAGCCTTTATGCATGCGGAAATGGCCCGCCGTCTCTCCGTTGATCGAGCAGGATAGTTTGGAAGAAGTAAGGCAGCAGGATACCCAATTGATTCAGTTATGGGAGAAGCCCTTAGCCCGCAAAGTGGAAAGCACGAAATCCCAATGAAGCCTATCGAACGCCTTCTCGAAGTCTAGCTTCAGAACCAGGCCTTCTGACTTAGTCTCCTTCAAGTGGTAAATGATCTCTTGCACCGATACAACACTATCTAGAATCATTCTGCCTTTGATAAAAGCCGATTGTGATTTGTTGATCAAGTCGTCCATAATCGGGGACAATCTGTTCGCTAGAAGTTTGGTGATTATCTTATAGATGCAATTGGAAAGGCTGATAGGTCTGAAATCCGACACTGCTGAAGCATCTGTCCTCTTCGGGATGAGAATTAGAATGGAGTAATTGAGACTCTCCAAGGATGCAGAGCCTTCGAAGAAGTCTAATATGAATCTGGTGACGTCTGGCGCGATACAGTCCCAGAAGAGTTGAAAGAACTGCATCGAGAAGCCGTCTGGGCCTGGGGCTCCATCCCCGTTCATATCCCGAACTGCTTTCCGGATCTCCTCCTGCGTGAATTGCCTATCCAAATCCGCTGATGGTGGAATCCTCTTAACGGACAAATCTTCCCAGGAAAGAGAGGTAGAGGACGCCGGGAGATCTTGGAAGTACTCCTTGAAGTGGTTAATAACTCCAGTAAGCACCTCTTCTGTTCCCTCCAATTGGCGACCCCCTACCGTCAGGTGCTGGATGTTGTTCCTAATCCTCCTCCCGTTAGCTACCTTGTGGAAAAAGGACATGTTCAGATCGCCCAATTTAATCCATTTATCTCTCGAGCGCTGTTTCCACATGATCCATTTGTCTCTCGAGCGCTGTTTCTTGGTGATTTCCATCATCCCACCCACACCACTACCGCAGCAACTCCCCCTCACCCTGATCCTCTTCCACTTTTTTCCCTATGAACACCCACCTGTAACTACTGCCACCATGGGATTCCATTCTTTCCAAATCTTAGTTGTCATCTTCTAACATGTTATCAGAGCCGATAGCGAACCTGAGGTAAACATGAGCGGGTACGGCGAGCGATTTCGAGGGCGACCCCGAGGGCGACAGGGTGGTTCTCCGCCGCCCGACGTCTGGCACCCTCGCACTAACCGCCGGCATCAGAATCCCATCATCAATCCGCGCGTCCTCAACGGATATTGGAGGAGAGATTCGGCTGCACTCCCCTCGGGAAGCCACCCTCAGCGTTATCCGGTCCTTAACCATAGGGTTTAGAACGGACGTTGGAGAAACCGAGAGCCAGAGGGAGCCCAAAAGTCTGCCTTACCGCCTCGGGAAGACGCTACTGCTCCTGTCTCCCATCACTCAGATTATGGACATGCCGGCGGATCTCACCCTCAGGTCAGGGCTATTAATGTGGATCTCCAGCGCTCCTCGGGAGGACCAAGAGATAGATAGATCTTGGGCGGATCATTTCTTTGGCGGGACAGGGCAACCCCCTTCCCAGAACCAACCCCTTCACCCCCCCCCCCCCGCCGCTTTCTCTCCTTCCCCTCCCCCCCCATCCGCCGCTTATGCTTCCTCTTCCTCGTTCACCCCCAACTATCAGGGTGCCTTGCCCGTTCCAGAAAGGCTGCTGCTACCACTGCGGGGAGACAGGTCATCTCATCTCTTCCTGCCGTAACGCGATGGTGTGCTGGATTTGTAGGGGAACAGGGCACTCTTCCTCTCGATGCCCATTGAGGATCATTCTGACCTCATCTGCCCATAATCAGCCGGCTTTCCACCCCCCTTCCCCGCCCAGATCCTTTCCCCACCCATTTGTGACCGTCTCCCCCTCAGTTGAATCCCGCGAAGTGGTGTCCAAGATGGAATCCTGCGCTCTAGTTTGCGTTACACAGGGATCTATAACTGCCCCAGAGCTTTCTGCAGCCTTGAAGTCGCACTGGCAATCTGAATGGTCTTTCCCAACCTGGCAACTAGGGTTCTCGGAGTTTCTGGTCGAGTTCCCCACCCCCTATGCTCGACACTCTCAGATCAGCAGAGTGTCAGCCTCGGTCGGCCCACTATCTCTGAAGTTCAAGGCCTGATCACCTTCTCACAGAGCCAGAGGTGCCTGCTCCTTCTCTCTGGTTCGTCTCTTCATCTTGGGAGTCCCTCTTCACTGCTGGAATGCACCAGCGATGCAGGCAGCCCTGGCTCCTTACGTAGAACTGGTCGCGATCGAGAACACAATGGAGTCGTCCAGTAATCTCCAAGTTATGACAGTTTCGTTCAGATCTATCAATCCATCAGCGATTCCTGTTGCCCTTTCAGTCCGAGTCGGGGATTACTTTTTCGAGCTTACTATCAGAGTTTCAGACTCGTCTTCACCGGGCTCCTCGTCTGCCTCAGTTCGTCAACCTGGGAGCTCTTCCGACCAGTTAGGTCTTGCCGATGAACCTCCAGTCCCATCGGCCCAGCTCAACCCGGTTCAAGAGGGGGGCTCAACCTCAGCCATCCCGCTTAGAGGGGAAGGTAATGTTTTTGGTAGGGAATCTCCCTCCCCAGCTATCCTGGATCCCTGTAAGTGCGTTAGCCCTAATGAGCCTTCTTTCGAAATTCGTACTTCCCGTAATTATGGGGATGCGTTAGAGAATGTTTTTCCTCCCTTGGTGCTTGGGATGCTACGGGGGTAGATCCTCAGCCTCAGCCTGTTTTTACTGACGTGAATTTGGATTTGCCTAGTCAGGTTTTAGAAGATACAGAGCATTGTCTAGAGGTCCCCCACGAGGAAGCAGGTCAGGAGGGTTTGGTAGATGAGACCACTGCTCCCCAGCCCCAACTCCGGACCTACGCACGCAGGAACCCCAGACCGCAGCAACACCTCATGCAGAGCCTAAGGAGTTTTTTGGCCTCGAGAGCAGAGGAAGACTTTGCTCTTTTTCTGAACCTACTAGACCGAGACGCCATCCTGCAGATAGCCTCGGAGTGTAGGTTTGCATTTGGAAGCAATGCATCGGCGGCGAAGGAATTTTTGTCTTCTTCACTTGCTCTGGAGAATAGTATGGTTTTGGCCGATGGCCTGTAATTGTTTTAATGAAAATATTATCCTGGAATATTAGGGGTCTTGGGGCGGTGGAGAAGAGATTGGCTGTCGCTTTTCTTTGTAGTATGCATGGTTTACACATTATTTGTCTTCAGGAGACGAAGACGTGTAACCCTAGTGCAGCTTTCTTGAGGAGCCTGACAGGCGGGTCCAAGTTCTCCTGGGAAGCTCTTGATGCGATAGGGGCGTCAGGTGGGGTTCTCATCGGATGGAAGGATGATTTCTTCGAGTTGACCAGCAAGCATGTGGGCGCTTTCTCTCTATCAGTGACCCTCACGTGCAGGTCCGACAGAGCGATTTGGGAGTTTACCTCAGTCTATGGGCCAAATGACGTGAGCATCCGTAATGCTTTTTGGCTTGAACTTGCAGAATTTAGAGGCAACAGGATAGTCCCTTGGGTCCTGTGTGGCGACTTTAATGTTACGAGGTTTAGCCACGAGAGGATTGGCGGTCTGGGGCATCCAGGCGCCATGGAAGATTTTTCAAACTTCATCCATTTCTTGGATCTGAATGACCTCCCTCTTCTAAGTCAGCTTTTCACGTGGACAAATAAGCGTGAGGTCCCCTCCATGGCGAGATTGGACAGGTTCCTCACTTCTAGCGAGTGGGACACAGCTTTCCCTAATTCTACGCAGCGTAGTCTGCAATCCCTGGTCTCAGATCATGTTCCGCTTTTATTGGACACGTGCACCTCTTGGCCTCGCACTCCCCAACGCTTCCGATTTGAGCGAATGTGGCTTGAAGGCCCATCCTTCGGCTCTCTGGTTAGGAAATGGTGGTTACAAATGCCAACCGACTTCAACTCAGCGAGGAACCTGGTCCGCAAACTCAGAGGACTCCGTCAGAAGATCAATGGCTGGGAACGTTCAAGATTTGGATCAGTGCTTCGACGTAAACAGATCATGCTGAAGACGATAGAGGATTTGGAGTTGAAGGAAGAATCCGCGCCACTTCTGGTGGAAGAGAGGCACTGGGCTCATAATTGGAATGCAATTGTTATCATCATCGTCATCCCAATGTTATCCCATCAAAAGGGGTCGATTGTAGGGAAGATTGGTTTGAATTTTCTGACCTAATATCAACCTAATGTCAACCCTCTAAGGTTAGTGCCCATAACATGGCCAAGCCAACTTGGCAAGATTGAGACATGCAAGAAACCTAATAGATGAGGTGGCAAGTAGGTCGACCTACCTAGTCTAGGAATTGAGTCTTGACAAAGAGGGTAGCATGCAAGATTTGGTACAAGGAATTCCATTTCATCTCTGTTTTTTTTTTTTTTTTTTTTGAGAATTCCTCTCCGAGGAGGAGAGGATGGGGTTAAGCTTACCCCAAGCTTTTATTAATGAAATAGAAAATCAAAGCATAGAAAGAAAAGGAAGGATACAATTAGAGAGTTTGACAGGAAAACCAGGGGACCAACTCCGAACCAACGCCACATAATTAGTCCAAAAAGTAGCGATCGAGGCCTCCTTCCCTGAGAAAACTCGAGAGTTACGTTCCCTCCAGATGCTCCAGCAAAGACCAATGGAAAGCAGGTCCCAAGCAGGCCGAAGATTCTTGTTCACCCTCCTGGATCTCCAAACCGTCCAAAGGGAACGGATAGAGGCCGGGTGACCTCGAATATGCAACTTCCGTTTCAGAGTAGACCACAGCTCCCGAGAGAAGGAGCACCGCAAAAGAAGGTGGTTAACATCCTCCCTATGGCCGTGACAGAGTGGGCAGGACAGATCAGTGACATTCGGGTTATTTCTCCTCCTCAGATTGACCCTCGTCAAGATTCTCTCCCTGATGGCTAACCACATGAAAATTCTGGTTATCAGCGGGGAGGGAGATCTCCAAAGATGGCTGGCAATGGGACATATAGTGCCACCATTGTTGAAGAAAAGATAGAACGACTTAACCGAGAAGATCCCTGAGTTGCTCCATTTCCAACTGGAAGCATCCCGATCTTCTCCCAGGGAGAAAGATTCCAAAATGCTGTGAAGGTCCGAAAGATGACCCTGGAGAGAGGGGGGGATACGCCGCTTAAATTTCACTGTCCAGGGACGGCCCGATGCTGAAGCTGACGTCTGAGAGCGCACCGAGGCCTGGGTATCCCAAGCCAATTCGAACAAATCAGGGAACAGAGTAGCCAAGCTAATATCTCCGACCCACTGGTCAAGCCAGAACTTGATTGATTTGCCGTTCCCTAGTAAAAGCTTGGTGCCAGCCCGAAAAGGAGCTCCCACTTTACTAATACCCTTCCAAAAAGAGGACCGAGTACCCGATTTTCTACCCCGAGCTTGTAAAGGAGAGAAGCGTCTGAAGTATCTATCTCTGATGATGGACGACCAGTGGTCCCCCTGATCATTCTGAAGTCTCCACCACCACTTCCCTAGGAGCGCTCTGTTAAAATCTCTCAGGTTGAGAACCCCTAATCCTCCCTGCTCCCGTGTCTTGCAAGCAACCCCCCAATTCACCAGATGATAGGATCCGGAGGATCTATCGGGACCTCTCCAAAGGAAAGCACTACGGATCCCGTCAATCTTCTTAATAACCCAAGAAGGAAGGAAGAAGAAGGCCAAATAGTAAGACGGGATAGCAGAGAGAACGGAGTTAACCAGGGTCAAACGACCCCCCAAAGAGAGAAGTCTGCCTCTCCAGTTCGACAACCTGAGTTCCACCTTCTCCACCACCTTCTGCCAGTCCGCATGGCCTAGATTCCTGTTGCTCACCGGTAAACCAAGATACTTCATAGGAAAGGTACCCAGTCTACAATTCAGTAAGAAAGCTGCAAGGAGACCGAATTCCTGAGACTCCCCTACATAGTAGAGAGAGCTCTTCGAAAAATTAACCCGAAGGCCAGACGAGAATTCTAGCGCATAGAGGAGGATCTTCAGAACTGCTACCTGCTCTAGAGAAGCTTCACAGAAAAGGATCGTGTCATCAGCAAAATGAAGATTGGAAACGCACCAGGAAGATCCGCGGATGCCTGAGAGGAAGCCAAGCGCGCTCGCTCGACGCAGAATCGCGTCAAAGGCGTCCACCGCCAGGATGAAGAGAAAAGGAGAAAGGGGGCAGCCTTGCTTCAGCCCTTTCTTCATGGAAAAGTGGCCACCTGATGCTCCATTCACCGAGCAGGAAAGTTTCGAGGAGGAGAGGCAGTGAGAGATCCATAGGACCCAGCGAGGCGAGAACCCTTTAGCCTGAAGGGTGGAGAGGAGAAAATCCCACTGGAGCCTATCAAACGCTTTCTCGAAGTCCAGCTTGAAGACCAAACCTTCAATATGAAACTCCTTCATGTGAAAAAGAAGCTCCTGAACGGACGCCACACTATCCAGAATCTGACGACCTTTGATGAAAGCCGACTGGCTCTTACTAATGAGATCGCCCATGACTGGGGAAAGCCTGTTCGCCAGAATTTTGGTCACTATTTTATAAGCGCAATTGGAGAGGCTAATAGGCCGGAAGTCTCCCACTGACTCTGCACCCGTCTTCTTCGGGATAAGAACGAGGAGCGAGTAATTGATGCTGTCCAGAGAAGCGACCCCCGAGAAGAAATCCAGAATGAAGCGCGAGACATCAGCCGAAATACAATCCCAGTAGGTTTGAAAGAAGAGCAGAGGGAAACCATCAGGACCCGGCGCGCCATCCCCAGCCAAGTCGAACACTGCTTTCTTAATCTCCTCTTGAGAGAAATCTCTGTCAAGCTCATGAGAAGGAGAGAGCCTCTGAAAAGGCAAGCTTTCCCAAGAGAGAGAAGCAGAGGAAGGCGGGAGATCGCGGAAGTAGTTTCTGTAGTGGTTCGAAACTCCTGCTAGAACATCCTCTGTCCCTTCGAGCCGCTGACCCCCCACAGTCAGGAAGTGGATAGTGTTCTTCTTCCTTCTGCCATTCGCAATCCTATGAAAATAGGAAGTGTTGAGATCCCCCAGCTTGATCCATCTGTCTCTAGAACGCTATTTCCACATCACCTCTTCAGCTCTCAAATTATCGAGGAGTAGCTCTCTAGAGGAAGTCAGCGAAGCCAACTCATCCGCCGAGAGAGAGGAGGATTCTGCTTTGACTTCAAGATCGTCAATATTCTTTAGAAGGAGCTCCTTGCGGCGAAGGACAGACCCAAAGCAAGCCCTCTCCCACCCTTTGATCTTCTGACGAAGGCTTCTGAGCTTGCGGACTAAATTCCTGGCCGAATTAAAGTCTGAAGGGAAGCTTGACCACCACCTCCTAACAAGATCATCGAAAGAAGGGTCATCCCTCCACATCCTCTCAAAACGGAATCTCCTAGGAGGCTTGGGCCACGAAAGGCAAGAGTCCAGCAAAAGGGGAACATGATCTGAGACAAGCGCTGGCAAGCTCTTCTGGGTGGAATTGGGGAAGGAAGCCTCCCACTCGGCAGAGGTAAGAAACCTATCTAATCTAGCCATAGAGGGAGAGTCCCGCTTATTGGTCCAGGTAAAGCGCCTGCCACGAAGGGGAAGATCTGTCAGGTCCAATCTCCTGATGAAGCTCGAGAAATCCTCCATCGCCCCCGCATGGCCAACTCCACCTAACCTCTCGTGGGAAAATCTGGTTACATTGAAGTCTCCGCAGAGGATCCAAGGGTTGAGGCTAGCCCCTCTAGAGTCTGTGAGTTCTTGTCAAAAGGCATGGCGTAGACTCATGTCGTTAGGTCTGTAGACAGAGGTAACGACCAGAGAAGCGCTACCGGGCTTAAGAGAGAGAGAAACCGACAAAGAGAAAGAGCCGGCCACTGAGCCCACTAAGTCAAACTTGTCTGTCCTCCAGCCAATAAGAATACCTCCTGAAGTCCCCACCGCGTCAAGGGACTCCCAAGAGAAACTGGACCGGCCCGTCAAGCTCGCAAGGAAGGAAGAGGTAGGACACGACGTCTTCGTCTCCTGCAGGCAAACCACATCTAGAGCATGCAAAGAACAAAGAAGGGCAACTGCTGAACGTTTCTCCACAGAGCCTAACCCCCTAATATTCCAAGACAAACACTTCATTAAGAATTACAGGCCCGCGGCCAAACACCTAGATTGCTCCAGTTCCCGGGAAGCAGCCAAAAAGTCTCTCGCTGCCTTCCCGTCGCTCCCAAACGCAAAGCCACAAGAGGAGGCAATCTCTAGAACCGCAGCATCATCCAAAAAGTTCAAGAAGAGAGAGAGGTCTTCCTCAGCTCTCGAGGCCAAAAAGCTTCTCAGATTCTGCATCACTGGGGTCGGCTGCCTCTGGGTCCTCCGGAGGTAGGTCTGCAGCTGCTGGGGGACGGGATCAGGGGCTGGAGGGAGCTCTGACGACTCCACCTCTCCCTCTTCTAGCTCTGCCCCGGGCTCTAAAGTGGGAACCTGACTAGGTAAAACCGAAGCCAGAACTGGATCAGCATCCCGTGGTTCAGGGGTAGCAAGATCGGCCAGATCCCCTGAATCACGGGGAGGAATAATGGGAGAAGAAAAAATCTCGGCCCCAATTGGGCAGGAAGGAGGAGGTGGGGAGCGGGAATCCTGGGGGGTACCAAAACCGTTACCTTCCACGCCGGCTCGGTTCGCTGAGGTCGAGCTCTCCTCTCGAACCGGGTTCGACGGGTACGGAACCGACGGTCCTGCATGCGGATCAGAGGTACTACCCGGCTGGTGCACGGATGCGGAGGACGAAGCCGGAGACGACGAAGCAGCAACTCTGATGGAAAGGTCGAAGAAGTAGTCCCCGGATCTGATCGAGAGGCTCGGAGGAATGGCAGATGGATTGATCGTCCTGAAGACGATTATCATCTCAAGGAGGTCGCGGGAGGCGTCGATACCATTCTCCACTTCAATGACCTCCCCGAATGGAGACAAGGCCGATTGCATGGCCGGAGCATTCCAGCAGTGGAGCGGCACCCCTGCGACGAAGAGCCTGACGATAGAAGAGGAACAAGACCCTCGAGCCCTGTGTGAGGGGGTCCAAGCCGAGAAGTCCAGCAGCAGCTGATCAGCCCGCACAGAGACTCTGCTGACGACAGAGTGCTTCGCGTAGGCTGTAGGGAATTCCACCAAGAACTCCGACGCGCCGAGACGCCAGGCAGGATACTCCCACTCTGACTGCCACAGAGTCTTGAGAGCTGAGGATAGTTCTGCTGAGGAGGGCGACCCCTCTCTCACCCGGACAAGAGCACAGGAATCAAGCTTGTAGACTGCATCATTGGAGGCTGCGGAAGGGGGGATGGTGACGAACGGATGGGGGAAGGAGCGCGGGGGCGAGGGCGGATGGAATGCTGGGTGATTATGCATCGACGAAGTCAGGATGACGCGAAGGGGGCAGGTAGAGGAGGAATGGCCAATACCGCGACAGATCCAGCAAACCATCGCGTTTCTACAAGCGGAGACCAGGTGGCCCTTCTCTCCGCACCGGAAGCAGCACCCTCTGGGAAAAGGGCAGGGGATCCTGGAGGAAGAAAGGAGGGGGGGCTTCGGCGGAACGATGGGAAGAGGAAGGAGAGGGAGCGGCGGCGGAGGGTGGAGAAGAATGGGAGGACGAGAAGGTAAAGGTGGAGGAGGGGGAGGGTTAGCTGAGACTCGGGAAGCCCAAGAGTCGCCGCTTGGTCTCGCGAAACGGGAAACAGGCGGGCCCTCATGATGAGATCCGGCGGCTGGGCCCTCATGATGAGATCCGGCGGCGCTGATGGGAGCAGGGATCTCTTCCCCAGGGCTCTCCTTTCCCAAGGTTCCTTCCCTAGGCGGGGGAGGGACCCGAGGAAAATCTCGCAGGAGATCTCTCCACCGACCGTTCTGAACCCTAGAGTTGAGAACGGGGCCCGCAGATAGCAAATCCTTACGCCAGTAACCATTAAGGACCTTGGGGTTGATGAGAGGGTTCTGGTGCCGACGCAGAGTACGAGAGTGCCAGACGTCCGGCAGGCGGGCAAGCGCAGGACGCCGTCCGCCTCGCTCGCCGATCGCCTCCCGCTGCGCTCCGTACCCTCTCATTGCTCCCATGATAATATCATTACAAAAGTGTTTAGTTTAGGTCTGTCAGACAACCTCAGGACCACCCCAGCGCCGCCGAGGCGAGCTGGGAACGATCCTCTACTGCGTTGACCTCGAGAGATCTCAGCGCCGCCGAGGCGAGCTGGGAACGATCCTCTGTTGCCTAAATTTAAGCCAAAGTGCTGAAATGAAACAACATGCCCATACAAGAGTCCATGTATGGACTTGTATATCCATGTTTACTGGTTTTCTTTCCTTTTGCTATTTTCTGCATAAAAGAATTCTGAAACCTGCATAGTTGCCCTAGAATATTAGATAGAAAAATCCATAACATTCAAAAAACCTTCTAAAATCATCTTAAAGTCCTACCCTAGTTTAGATATAGTAATGGGATATATGCAATAAAATTAGAGTTGGTTGGATGAAGTAGAAAGGAGCTTCGGGGGTGCTATGTGATTGATGTGTCCCGTTAAATTTTAATGGTAAATTTACAAGACAATTATAAAACCAACAATGTTATATGGTTCAAAATGTTGGGTCATAACAAGGGCTCTAGCACACAAGATAAATGTAGCAGAGATGAGGACATTGTAGTGGATGCGCTATAAAACTAGGATGGATATGAGGAAATGAGTATACTAGAAGAGGTGTAGGAATTGCACCAATTGAGGAAAATATGATGAAAAGGGATTAATGTGATACAAGCATGTACAAATGATAGAAAAGGCAACCCCAATAAGGATATAATCATGGATTATGTGGAGTGGTCAAGAAAGAGTGGAAGATCTGAAATGACATAGTTGAAAGTTGTCATAAAATCATAAAATATATGGAAAAGGAGAACAAGAATAATTGGTGAAGAAGGATTCAAAAAAGCTGACATCCAATCGAGAAAATAAGGGGTTGGTTATGCTATGGTTAATGGTTTTATTCACGTTTAAATTATCAAACTTCTAGAAGGAACACAAGTCTATTTTGAGGGTTACTGTGGTTGCATATGGTATGAAATTTTGTATGCATAATCTCTATTATCATTTCAATAATAATTATTACTACTACTACTACTACTATTATTATTATTCTCCCTAGTTCCATAAACTTCAAATGCGTAACTAATAAGGCATGATTATTTACCCGCCGACTGCCCTTTTAGGTTTCTTCGCATGCTCCTCCCATGCCATGTTCGCTTGGTCAGGAGATAGCCAGTCACAAAGTTCTTGTCAATCTTCCTAATAGTAAACCCCATCTTGATGCGTTATAGACAAGGATGATGATGTGTGCGCTATTATGTTGCTTGTTTGATTTGCCCCTGCAAGTTAATGGTAATTGTGTTCAACTCCTTTATGTTAACAACAGGCTGATGTGATTATGGCTTTGGCTGGATCAAATGGAGGATCGTGGTCTACCAATTATTCCCCCAAAAAACCTGATGTGTGTCCATCCATCAGCGAAGCTAAGGTGCCTAGCAGGGAAACTGAAATGCGGCCTAACAACTCACCGCTAGTTATGCAGGGAAATACGGATTATGGGCTTAGGCAAGTTGCACGAATCCCAGTTACAAGTGATCGTCCAAGTCTAATACTTGGTACGAATGACAACAAACTTTTTGTTTCATCTATTCATAAGCACAGTTTCAAGCTTCCATCTATAGTGCAAATGCTAATTACAGATTGGAATTGTGTTGTGGCCATTAGGGGGCCATCAAGGTGGTAGGGCTGTTAGAGATGCGAGATCGACATTTCCAGAATCAGGACCTGATATGGAAGTCAGAAGAGATGTATGATAAAAGGTCACAACCCACTCTAAATCCTCACTCTATCTCAGCTTGTCTGGTCAATATCAGTTGGGGAATCCAATTGGCCCATTTGTAAACTGCGCAGATGCCTTTATATGTGCTGACTTCCTGAACTTTCACCTTGTTTTGACAGATAAGTATGGTTCCATAACCACTTCTTGCCTTTTTGTTTCTGTTGATTTGTCTTTCTTTTCTCATTCGCTAAATGCTTAAGCTAGAAGTATTAGTTTTACTTGGATCAAAAGTATGTAATCCCTGAGGAGTTTGAGATTGCACTTACAATCTAGAAACAGTTAACCTAGCAGTATCGATTCTTACAAATCCATCGTCTTTTTCTTAGAATATCTTAATTAGTAGAAATCTATAATTTACTTCCATCAGAAAGAAAATGTGTTCACTGTTTAAGAAGTTATTGTCCCTTCAACTCCATGTGGTGTAATAAGCAAACGATTAAGTGGTAGCAGTTTATGGTTGTCGATTTGATTTTGAGAAGTTACTCTGATGTACTTTGTCCAACACCGTAAAGAAAAGAAGAACCTTTTCCTGTGTGACCCCAAACTTTCCTGTTTATATAAATCCCCTCTGCCCTCCCCCTAACCTCCCTAAAAGGAATAGCTGATATTTATAACCTCCCTCGGCTTCCTAGACATCGCCATAATAGTACATGCACAACCACCATATTTTCCCCTTAATCCCACCTAGGTTATTGCCATGAAATGCCACCTCCACACTATGCTATCCATCCGATTCTGTTGCCTCCTTTGCTAGTGACACGAAACAAAACCTTACATTGCCATCCTCCCTCTGCTTTTGACGTCACGATGTGGCCATTGCCTCCCCTCTCGGCCACATCAGCCACATTCCCCCTCTGCTTTTGACATCACAATGTGGTCATTGCCTCCTCTTTCCACCAAAACTGGCATCACCACAATCGTCTAAATTTTGACATTATGGGAAGAAACATGTGATTAAACATAATCATTTCATTTGACATCTTGAGTTAGCATGTAACCCAACATGGATGAGTTGGTATGGATCGTATGGTAGAAAACCTAGGTGGCCAAATGGTCATCCTTTCTTGATTCTTGTTTTTTTCACTAAGGGGAAAATGGAAGAAGTTTGATTATCTCTAACACAAGAGTGTCAGTCCCAATGAAGATAGGGACAGGAGGGGCCACCAGCCTTGCTTAAGAACACCTTGGGCTTATTTGGTTTGCAAATGATGTTTGTCCATCTGTTTGCACATGTGACTTGTGCAATTAAAGTTTCATGTGTTTAGGTGAAACTTTATTTGAACAACTCTATATACAAAAGCTGCACTAATTAAGCATAGTGTGCATCTGTTTGCACACGTCACACCCCATTAACCAAACAACTATAATATGTTCGTACATGCATTTTCAAAAACACAGGCCATAAACACAGCAACCAAACAAGCCCTTAGGTTGGTGGATTCTTATGTTTTCTTTCTATCAAGTCTGACACTCTTGATGGTAGTCGTCCAACAATTCACATGTAACTAAAAGACTCGTCTTCTCTTCCCTCACCCTCGGTTAGCAGAATCAAGGCTCTGAGACAACATTTGAAACGGCCCTTTTGGACCAACCTCTTTGTCTCCCAACCAATTTAAGATAGCAACTAATAAGACAACCAAATCAATTGAGCAGCAAGCCAATGGACCCTTGATTGGCAGGTTACCACTAAAGACGTTATATCAAGTAAGCAAGCTCTGCGGCAACAAGTAATCAGGGAAAATAGAGAATATGTACTAACAAAATGCAATTCAAGATAAATTCAAACAATATCGAATTTTGGGGGCAATATTTTTTATAGATAGAAGGTTTGAGTTTATATACGGTCCTTCACCCACCAATACATCCACAACATCATCGTCGTCATCATCCAAGTTCTATCCCATCAAGATTCGGTCGCCTATGGAATCACCTTAAATTAAGAAATTTTTGATAAGATCAATGGAAGTTTTCCGACTGGCTGTCATCTTGATGCTAACCCACTAAGGTTGGTACCAGAAACCTGACCAAGGCAACTTGGAAAAAGAGGAGTCTGTCAAGAAACCTAGAAGGTTGGCTGGCATATAGGGAAACCTAGCTTATTTCCTTAGCGGTTAACATTGAATGAAAGTGGTCGAGGGAAGAGCGACACTTTCCTTTAGGAGGATCGACGAGATGAGGAGATCTATGTTTTTTTTCTTCTTGAGAGGACTGAAAATTCTCTATAAACAAGAGAATCTGAACAAATACCGAGGGAATTGTTTTAATTTTTGATGTGACAAGCTACCAGTATTGGTGGACTTGTATATGCTTGGCTGGTTACATAAAAGGAAAATAAAAGTGAATGAAATTCTCGTTTCACAGGATGGATCATGATGGTGTCAATGTTTTTATTGTCAATCAAGCCATCGGTTATTTGATCTTTCTACGGATTGGTCTTCTTCGAGTGCTTAGATTGTTTGGGTTTCTACACGAAATCAACTCCCGGATCTATTGACCGAGGTCACCGTTCATGGATGAAACACATACCTTAAAATTGAAGAAGCAAAGATCCACCGATCCGTGGCAAGGTGACGATCTTTCACACATTGTTGTCTCTTGCAGATTCGATGGGTCCTCCTGAATCCCTTGAATTCACGACGGCGGCTCTAATGATGTACGTGTAGGGTCTTCACCCTTTTACACCCATATATATAAGGTGTGAGAACCAATGGATGCACCCCATCAGGGCATCCATTGGCTATCGGGTGCACATGACTTTATCACCGACCTTTCATGCCTCTTGGTTGAGTCATCTGGTCTGACTAGGACCGCGATAACGAACCCAGTCCACTTAGTTAAGTAACTCTCCAGTAAATGACCATTTAAAAAGCCAATATAGATTGCTCAACTATAAAAGAAAAGTGAAATACAATCCTCATTTCAAAGGGTGAATCATGATGGTCTCCGGAAGCGGGGCAAGATCTGGAATCGGAAGCATTGTCCAATGTTAGAGGGACCACACCGCAACATGGACGAAGAAGTGAGCCAGTTCTTCAATAGTGTTCTGCGGGGTTTGGTCTGCCCCTATGACACCCCGTCATTATCATACTAAAAAATCATTCAAACCGACATGTGTAGGGTCATGATAGGTACGGGCATTTGAGCTTAAGAAATCTGGTGGGTGGGTGGGTGGGTTGTGTGTGTAAGCTCGATCCCAAAGTTGGAACGAGCGGAACATCCGACCCCGAGCTTGAGAAAGCTATCAAGTAGTAATTACAGAAAGGCTTTTTCCTTGCCTAAGTAGATATGTGATGGGTGACCGGCCTAGGAGCCCTTAAAGGAGATCAGGTCCACATCGAGGGCTCTAATTTGCAAAGGGTCTGCTTTCGTCGGAATTCAGATGCCTGCAGAGGACTGTAAGGAACTAATCTACTTTCTTGGCAACAACTACAACTTGTTCGTCTGGTCCTTCAAAGGTACATCCGATATCGAGGCTGCCTGCCACAAACTGGACACGATAGAAGGTATTGTCCCAATCAAATCTGGTCCTTCAAGAGTATGTCCGATCGATATCGACCATTGGGCCTCCTGCCACAAACTGGACATAATAGAAGGTATTGTCCCAATCAACCAGGAGCCACGAACAATGGCTCCTCACAAGGTAGATGAAGAAATAACAAAGTGACTCTATGCAGGCTTCTCTCATCGGAGAGGTCCACAGTACTGCATGGAATGGGCATCAAATATAGCAACAGTTCCAAAGAAAAAAATGGTAAAATCCATGCATGTATGGACTTTACCAACCTCGATAAAGCATATCTGAAGGATCGATCCTTTCCCCTTTTCTAGAATGGACCAATTGGTAGACATTACGGTGTATGGGTTTATTATATTGTTGTCCCCTCATACATATGCGTTCGTAGAAATCTGCTTGACATCCCTCAATAGGCGAGACCTTGACGCACGCACGCACCCACGCATGCATCTGAATGATTGATAAGACTGCCAGAGGGTTTAATTAAGTCACGAGTCATCCCGTCCCAACATTGTGAACCTGGTTCAATTCACTTTCCAGTTCAAACTCCATATCTAAGCTACCTATTCTTACAATCTTCATATTGGCCGGTTTCGAAAACTTAAGAATTGGCAACCCGATTCAGACTTATCCGTCGATGTAGATTATTCATCTGGTTTAGCCGTTATCGATAATGAGTAAACTCCTTGGGTTTCATTCGGTCCATTTCGGGCTTCCTAGCCTTTATGCCTCGAGCATAGTTCAACACTCGGGTTCAATGGAACCTACTGGTTCATAACGCAACCTCACATGCAATCATATCTCATCAAAAATGCTGAGGACTCCGCAAGTGGAGCATGTTCGGGTTTCGTTCGGCTTGGCAATCATTCTCTGAATGCCTGCGTCGCTTGTTCAGCTAACAGAATAATGATAGTTGGGGATTCTTCCTGCTTGGCAATCAGTCCATTACTACTGTCGGCCTATCTCGTCACATAGTACTCTAATTAAGAATTTCCTCCAAATTAAATTTCTATCAAGAATTCCTCAGATTCAGATGCGGACAATGGAGGATTTGAACTAACACAATTAATTTTTTTCTTCTTGTTCTGAAAATAATGCAGCATTTGCAACCCAATTAGTAGGTTGGTTGGTTGGTTTTATGGATGAATCAGCTGAGGGCCGTATCACTCATGATGAGGTTGCATGCTCTCTGTGATGGTTGGGAGTACGTAGGAGTTGGGACTTGGGGGGACTTTTATTCCCCTTGTCGTCGGACAGGGACCAGTGTGGTGCTGGCTCACTCTGACACTGATCATCCGCTTAGTTGGCACCACCCCTTGCAGGACACGCAGCTGTGCGGGACATTGCGGGTCCAATCAAAACGATTATTTTCTCTTGGAGTTGGGGTGGGTTCAGTACCTACCATGGACCCTTCCCCTGGCACCTGGCGCCTGGCCCCTGGCGGTGGAGACCACCTTCGATGGGGAGGCCTTCCTGCATAGCAACGTACGTGGGGCCCATCCAATGTCCATGCATCACAATCGTTGTGTCTAAAAGCAACGTGGATGTGGATGATACATATGGAAGGGTTGGTTTTTTTTTGAAAAAAAAAAAAGCAACATGGATGGGGGGATGCCCACTCTACCAAAGACGGATGAGCAATGCTCGATCTGTACACATAGGCTGCATCCTTGCCGCAAGAGCCATGGGATGAGAACTGCACAGAATGCAGGCATCATTCTGTACATGCATTGCTTTCATCCTATGGTCCTTGCGATGGGGATATAGCACTATGCATGCATATATATATATATATATATATATATATATATATATATATATATATATATATATATATATATATATATATATATATATATATATATATATATAGGGGCATGCTATGCTGCGGCATGCGGTACGTGCGGCACAGCACCGCAGCCGTTTGATGCACGCATCGCATGCACACAGCAGTGCATCAGACGGCATGCGGTAGGTGCCGCACTTATATATATATATATATATATATATATATATATATATATATATATATATATATATATATATATATATATATATATATATATATATATAGCATTCCTCAAGGTGGATCCGCACTCGATCCAGACTGCGCACTCAAAGCTGACTTCATCGAACCCCCTACTATGCACTCTTTGGATAACTGTGATGCAATCGAGCACCCATTATATTCCTGAAGAAATCAGGTCTAGAGACTCAGGTCCCATTAGACCTAGCCTCAACTTTTGGGATACCAACAAGGAGAGTTCTGTTCTGGACTAATAAGAGCAGGGGCTCCTTTTAGAGCCCAAGGATATCCTTGTTTTGCACATAAATAGTTTTTTTTTTTTTGGGTAATTTTGACTTGCCCCACCCCCACTCCAAAAATAAAAATTTATATTCTAATTAGTAAATCACCCTCTTTTTAATTGTTATTAGACTTACCTCCTAAAAGCTTGACTTACACCCCATAACTATATGATATTTAGATATACATCCCCCATAACTATATGGTATTTAGGCATACCTACCATTCTGGCTAGTTATCATATAGTAATTTGAGGGTTAAGTCTAATAATATGATTAAAAGAGGGGTGACTTGCTAATTAGCATATAAGATTTGAGGGGTAAGCCAAATTTGTCCCATTTTTTTCATTTAAAACCTGAAATTTGAATTAAATTAGGAACACAAATGATTGAAATATAAATAAGACAAAACTGCTATAGTTGATCTAGAGCCTCAGGTTTTGGTCTCCATATTTGAAGCCCAGCTCGAATGCGGAGCCCGAAATTTAGAGTTTTGGAGCCCCATTGGATGTGCTCTGGTCTCTATTTTATTGTTTTAGAGCTCCGTTGGAGATGTTTGTTGGAATTGGATCCGCTTATCAGAGTCGCAACGGAATCAAAAGATAGATCCGAAGATCATACGATGTATGTTTCATTACAATTAATTCTACAAAACAATCTACATGCAAATCTATGATCTTAGCATATGTGCGGACACCCTAGAGGCATACTACGATCTACGGAAGATATGCATGCATCTAGTTAGATGTTTAGAATCATCATATCTTATGGATCTATGATCCGGAGATGACGGAACGATGAAGAACCGCACTAGAATCGCAAGGGAAACTGTCGGATAGTACCTTATCCTTTGTGAATTGAAGAATCCTCGAAATCCCGTCTCTGAGTGCAGGGATTACGAGCCGACGGAGGAATCCGTTGCGAAGACGATGACGAGCCATGAGATTTTCTCATCCTCTTTCTCCTTTCTTCCTTCTCCTTCCTTCCTCTTTCTTCTCCCTTCTTCTTCCTCTCTTTTCCTTGGCCGAAACCACAAAGGAGGAGGCTTGGAGGGGGTTCGGATTTTTGGAGGAGAGGGAGACAATTGGGCCGGCCCTCCCTCTCCCTATTCTTCTTATAGGGCCGGTCTCCCATGGCTTCAAGGAAGCTAGGGCCGGCCCTAGATAGAATAAGATAGAGAGGGGATCGGTTTTAGGGATTTCCAATGTCTATCGTGAAGCCTGGACGAAAACGCCCTTCACGAAAAGTGGAAAACTGAAAGAGAGACTGAGTGAGGTGTGCTACTCGGAATCAAGTTCCGTCAGCGTCTGTGAGCTCCTGGAATTATTCCGCTCATTCTAAAATCCATATTCAATGTGTTTTGAGCCATAGTTCAGTATTTACCAAAATACCCCTACGACCCGTAACACATGTGAATTAGGTTCTTAGGCTCCGGGCTTGCGCTCCATCGTGCTACTTCGCATCCAACGTATCCAACTAGGTCGGGGAACAATTCCTATACGCAACGACAGGGTGGAACCTTCAGGGTTCGGGATCTCTAGCTCCAACCGGATTCCTGATTAACTATTTCGGTGACACACCGAAAGTTCCGTTAATCAGCCCTAATCCGATTAACCCGTGTAGCCACCCAGAGTGCGACGCGAGTTGAACTCTAGTGATCCTAAACTTATGTTACTCCCTCGTAACCCTGTTTTCTACTATACTCCGATAATCCTTAGTCCCTCCTATTACTAGTGCCATGATACGACTCGGGGGTTGGTGCACCGTCAGATCCCGATCGATCATCTGACTAGGGTTTGATGACTTGTCATCTATAACACCACACACCTTCCAGTGCTATGCCTAGCATCCGGAACATCGTCAGTCATACTGACAACCACCAGGCCTGGGTTAACTGTGTGGATAGATTGACTCATCAAAATGCACCCATCCAACATTGGACGTCGGATAACCTGTAGGGATTACATGTCACTCAAGCGCCAGTCGGGTAACCCAATGCACCGTGGTATTGGACTATGGAAGGTCCGCACACGTTGGCACATCAAAGCACCACACAACTGGTTGGCCTAGTGAACATGGTCCCTCAGGGTTAAGGACAAATTATCTATAGTAATAAGACGGTTTATGCACCAGTGTCTGAATCACTGAACTGTGCACCGTCTTGGTTCCTGTTCAACACGATCGTCGTGCTTGGTCAAGTGAATGAGAATCCCACGTTCCCGTGGTGGAGACTTCACCACATCCTCTACCTGCCAACAGCTTGTTCTCGGTGAAGCGACCGGCATCACCTAAGCTGTGAACTAGTTCTAGGTCTACACAGAACTGGTCCACTGGATCTCCCAAGCATGAATCCTCCATACGCCTCAGTGGCCTACTGTGTTCCCTAGGGTCCTTTTATTATATGAGTATTATCATATACCAGAGTAGTATTCTAATTAAAGCAATAACCAAAGGCATCTTTATTAATGTTAATACAGAAAATCCATGCTAAGGACACACAAGCTACAACAATCTCCCACTTGGCCTAGCGGGGAACAACAGTCTTAACTCTCATGGCATCCATGTGCTTTTCAAAAGCCTTGGTCGGTAACGCCTTTGTGAAAGGGTCTACCATGTTATCTGCAGACGCCAACTGAGTCACTGCAACCTCCCCTCGCTTTTGCAAGTCCCAGATAATGTAGTATTTTTGCTCGATATGCTTGCTCTTCTGGTGATATCTTGGCTTCTTGGATTGTGCTACCGCTCCACTATTGTCACAGTAAAGGACAATAGGATCTTGAGCTCCCGGTACGCATCCTAAGTCCGTGAGGAACTTCTTGAGCCATACCGCCTCCTTAGCTGCTCCGCACGCCGCAACGTACTCAGCCTCTGTCGTCGAATCCGCGATGCATCCCTGTTTCACGCTCCTCCAACTAACAGCTCCTCCTCCTAATGAAAACACAAACCCTGATGTCGATCTCCTGGATTCCGGATCTGACGTAAAGTCAGAATCCGTATATCCAATCGACATCAGTTCCTGTGAAGAGTAAACTAACTCATAATCTCTCGTCCTACGGAGATACTTGACTATACTTTTCATAGCAGTCTAGTGCCCTAGACCTGGATTTGACTGATACCTGCCCATCATGCTTACTGCATAGCATATATCTGGTCTCGTGCACTGCATAACATACATCAGACTCCCTACAGCCGAAGCATAAGGTATCTTCTGTATCTCTGCCCTCTCCTCAAGAGTCTTAGGACCCTGATCCTTGGACAACTTCATTCCATGTCTGAATGGAACCAGTCCCTTCTTGGAGTTGTGCATACTGAATCTGACCAAGATGGTATCTGTGTAGGCTGACTGTGACAGCGAGAGAGTCTTGTTCTGGCGATCTCAAGTTACCTTGATCCCCAGAACATAACTCGCTTCACCCAGGTCTTTCATGTCAAATTAAGAGGATAACCACACCTTCACTGTAGACAACGTTCCAACATCGTTTCCAATGAGCAGGATATCGTCTACGTAAAGCATTAGAAAAACTACTGCAGTCTTATCGCTCCTTTTATAAACACATGGTTCATTCACGTTCTGCTCAAATCCATAAGACTGGATAGCCTGATCAAAACGCATGTTCCAACTTCTGGATACTTGCTTCAGTCCATAAATGGACCTTTGCAACTTGCATACCAGACTTTCCTGACCTTTTGCAACAAAGCCTGGAGGTTGAGACATATAGATGTCTTCTTCCAAATTCCCGTTGAGGAATGTGGTCTTGACGTTCATTTGCCAGATTTTCCAATCATAATGGGCTGCAATGGACAAGAGAATCTGGATAGACTTAAGCATAGCCACTGGTGAAAAGGTTTCGTCATAGTCGATCCCTTCTCGCTGGGTATAACCTTTAGCGACTAGTCTAGCTTTGTAAGTCTCAATGGTACCATCCGCACCTCTTTTTCTTTTGTACACCCACTTACACCCAACATGTTTAATATTGTGAGGCGGTGTTACAAGTGTCCAGACCGAGTTTTGGGACATCGATGTGAGTTCTGCCTCCATAGCTTCCTGCCATGCTGCATGGTCAGAGGATAGCATCGCTTCGTCATAGTTCAGAGGATCATCCTCCTAAAACTCTGGATCCACCATAAAGGCTTCTCCAATGTATATATCAGGAGCACTTGTGGTCCTTCCACTGCGACGAGCCTGCGGTGGTTCCATAGGAGTCGATTCTACAGTATCGTTTATCTTAGTGGTATCGGCTCCCACTACGTTTTCTGTCTGCGTACTCCCATCAGTACCAAGCAATTCTTCAAGAACTACTTTACTGGTAGGCTTATGGTCTACTAAATAATTCTGCTCCAGGAATACGGCGTTCGTCGAGACGACAACCTTTCTATCCTCAGGATCATAAAATAAACCACCCTTTGTCCCTTTTGGATACCTAACGAACAGACATACCTTAGTTTTTGACTCCATCTTATCTCGCTTGTCCTTCCGCACATGTGCTGGACAACCCCAAATCCTAAAGTGCTGTAGGCTGGGCTTTCACTTCAACCACAGCTCCCAAGGAGTTAGAGGTACTGACTTTGATGGAACAAAGTTCAAAGTATATGCTATCGTCTCTAGGACATATCCCTAAAAACTAGATGGCAATGTTGCATAACTCATCATAGTTCGAACCATGTCTAACAAAGTTTGGTTTCTCTTCTCAGATACACCATTTTGTTGTAGTGTCCCCGATGCAGTCAACTGGGATACAATCCCATGCTCATGCAGGTACCCAATAAATTCTTCCGATAGGTATTCGCCTACTCGATCCGATCGAAGAGACTTGATACTTTTACCCGTCTGCTTTTCTGCTTCAGCTCTGAACTCCTTGAACTTATCAAAGGATTTAGACTTCCGCCGTATTAGGTATATGTATCCAAACCTCGAGTGATCATCCGTGAAGGTGATGAAATACTCGAAGCCTCCTATAGCACGGACACTTATGGGCCCATATACATCAGTGTGTACCAACTCTAATACCTCCTTAGATCTGCTACCTTTGGCTCGAAAAGATCTTTTAGTCATCTTGCCTTCCAAGCAAGACTCACACGTCAGTAGACTTTCGAAAACATCTGGACTTAAGAGTCCTACCTTAACCAACCTGTGAATCCTGTCTAAGGCTATGTGTCCAAGCCTTAGATACCAAAGGAGTGTTGGATTATCTAAGGGATTTTTCCTTTTAGATGAATTAACCACACAAGCTTCAGTTATGTTATCCTGCTTATGATTGGAGTTAATTACATAGAGACCGTTCTGTATCTTTCCTTTACAAACCAAGGAACCATTCAATTTAATTGACACACCAGAAGCATCAAATAAAACTGAAAAACCTTCATTATTCAATAAGGAAACAGAAATTAAGTTTCATCTCAAGGACGGTACATAAAGTATGTCTCTAAATAATAAACTTCTTCCATCAAGGAACTGCAAGACCACATCTCCAATTGCTTCAGCCTCTACAACGGCCTCAGTTCCCACACTTAGGATCATCTCCCCATCACTCAGTTTTCTTATCTCCTTGAATCCCTGCAAATTATTGCAAGCATGGTTAGTGGAACCAGAATCCATAATCCATGAAACTGGAGAACAACTGGATGCTACAAGGGATTCCACTATATGGATTTGAGATATACCTGTCTCAGCCTTCTTGGGAGCCGCGCGACAGTCGCCCTTCCAGTGCCCCTTCTTGTCGCATCGGAAACATTTTCCTTTGGGCTTCGCCGGACCATTATGCTTAGGAACCTGCAACTGCACCTGGCCCATCTTCACGGACCTCTTAGACTTTCTTTTCTGAAACTTGCCTTTGGCTTTCAGAGAAGAATTCTGCTCTATGTTCAGGGATTGGGCTCCTGCCTCCATCCCGTCCTCTGCTGCTTGGAGCACCGCTAGGAGCTCTACGTTAGACATCTCCAACCGGTTAAGGTTGAAGTTGGTAACGAAACCCTCAAACGTTCCTGACAGAGACGCAAGGAAAATGTCGGTCTGGATCTCCGCATCCAAGATGACATCAAAGGAACCAAGCTCGTTCACATAGCCAAATAATTTCAGCACATGATCCCGAACTAAAGTCCCCTCTGCCATCTTCGTGGACACCAATTTCTTGATGGTCAGGTAACGAGTTACCCGACTACGACCCTCGAACATTTCCTTTAGGTAGAGCATCATGTCTGAAGCAAATGCTATGTCTTCGACTTGCTTCTAAAGGACGGTCTGCAAGGATACCACTATATAGCACTTGCATATCTCATCAGCATCTAGCCAGTCTTTCCATTCCTTTAACTGGGCCTCAGTTGCACTTGGTCCCGGCATGGCCGGTTGAGGGGTACTTAGGGCAATTATGTGTTTACCAACCCATAGGACGAGTATCAGGTTACGCTTCTAGTCCTCGTAGTTTGGTCCCGTAAGTTTGTTATCATTAAGTATGGAGGCAAGGGGGTTGAGCTTGGTCATGATTTCTGTAAACAATGGTTCAAAGGAAAATTAGGGTTTGCTACAATCTATTTCATGAAATTTAGAAATAGATAATGTTTACTCCAGCCGCTATGTCTTCACTACCTCAAGTGGAAACATCTAGGAATCTAAATTCCCTGGGCTTGAGCACTGAGAATCGGCCTTGAATTGGAGACAACATCTCGGTGAGAGCATGCAACCGCTTCTGCCAACGGGGTTTTTACGACCCAGTCTTTATCAGAATTACCCATGGTAAACTGAAAGACCACCCAGTCTCCTTTTGGCCACCTTTATGTGACCCACGTGTGCAGCAACGGCGGCTTCACACAAGCTTTCGAATACTTCCCACAAATCTAGGTGGTGTCGGCAGGGGGGTTCATAGTCTCCCGCGGTACAGGAAAAAACCGTCACCCACTGCCACTAGCATCCTCCATGTCCCGTAGGAAACTACTAGGCGAACCAGTATGAAAGGAAACGCAGATCTCACCCGGTAGGAATATCAAACTGTGTACCTCCCACCCAGATCCTTAGCCGGTTGATTATGGAGGCCAGGGGCTCTCCTTTGGAGGGAACCTTTTACACATCCCTTCTTTATGAGGTTTTATGCATATCTAGAAAGATCACGACCTCCTAGACTTAGACCCTGGTCTACCGTGCTCCCACTAGGATTACAAACCTTCCCGCAAAGCATTAGTATCCTCGAAAAATATCATAATCCCTACCCTGAATACTCAGCTTTCGTCTTTCTTGCAAGGATCACATTACATAGATTCCAAGGATCCCGATACTTCACTAGTTTGCCTATAATCCTAAGATCTAGAGCCTAGCCTAAGGTCAACGTGGGAAGGACTTCCACTACGATGACGCCTCGTTCACAATTTGATGCCTGATGTCATAGTAGACCTTATCTCATTATAGGTTTCAATGCTGGGCAAATAGGGACATCTGACAACCTCCGCCGGACCTCAACCTAATGGTGGCATAACCAAATCGTGATGAGTTCATACTACCATCAAACGTCATCTAGAAACGGGTATCACACAGTGAAATCCTAACCTAACTTGGTCGCTAGGACCACATGGGGAAAGGGCATCCCACTAGGGTTATCATACTTCTTATGGAGACATTAGTTAATTATCTCTAAACAAATCTAACACTGCGTCTATCTCGGTGCACAATACTTGGCTACCTGAACTACCACGAGGGCGGTTACCACCTTTCCTTTTAGCTAGCCACCAGATTCGCACGTGTTAGAACCATATAGAGACACCGATAAATCCCTAAGCTTAGTACTAACCCTAAGCCTGATCTAGAGACAAACTCACAAGCAAGATAGATAATCATATTATCATTGGGGTTCTCTAAATACTAAATAAAGAGAAACAACAGAAATAACATCCAAACTGAATCAAGTCCAGGGTCTGACCCCTGAACCTAAATAACATAGCCAAGATATCCTGATCTTCCGTTCTGCACGATCTCTGACAACGATTCCCATCATCGCCAATGTGCACGCTTTCGCTGGGTCTTTGCACGTCATAGTACCGCTTGCCTGAACCGTGGATGTAGCATCATCTCATTCTTCCTGTGACCAAAAAACTAACACGCTCCGAGCAAGTGCTCGTTCGTGTACAATTTCACTAGAAAGAAAAGAAAACAATGATAGAAACATGGCCAGGGAACCGAGGATGGTCAACCCCCACCCTCGCCCATCTAGGCCTTAAAATCCACAAGCACAATAATAATCAATGCAAAAAATAAATCTGGGGTCCGACCCCCGGATGCATGCAATCATAGATTACTATTCAGCACAGCACCTGCAAAAAAGACGATACATAGCACAATCCATATACATGATCTACGCCGAACCCCGATGAAAACATATGCCATCATATATTTACATGATGTTTTCACGAATTCATGCATTAAACATACACCAAAGCGTGCTCTGATACCAATTATTGGAATTGGATCGACTTATCAGAGTCGCAGCGGAAGCAAAAGATAGATCCGAAGATCATACGGTGTATGTTTCATTACAATTAATTCTACAAAACAATCTACATGCAAATCTATGATCTTAGCATATGTGCGGACACCCTAGAGGCATACTACGATCTACGGAAGACATGCATGCATCTAGTTAGATATTTAGAATCATCATACCTTATGGATCTATGATCCGGAGATGACGAAACGATGAAGAACCACACGAGAATCGCAAGGGAAACTGTCGGATAGAACCTTGTCCTTTGCGAATTGAAGAATCCTCAAAATCTCGTCTCTGAGCGCAGGGATTACGAGCCGACGGAGGAATCCGTTGCGAAGACGATGACGAGCCACGAGATTTTCTCCTCCTATTTTCTCCTTTCTTCCTTCTCCTTCCTTCCTCTTTCTTCTCCCTTCTTCTTCCTCTCTTTTCCTTGGCCGAAACCACAAAGGAGGAGGCTTGGAGGGGGTTCGGATTTTTGGAGGTGAGGGAGACCATTGGGCCGGCCCTCCCTCTTCCTATTCTTCTTATAGGGCCGGTCTCCCATGGCTTTAAGGAAGTTAGGGCCGACCCTAGATAGAATAAGATAGAGAGGGGATCGGTTTTAGGGATTTCCAATGTCTATCGTGAAGCCTGGACGAAAACGCCCTTCACGAAAAGTGGAAAACTGAAAGAGAGACTGAGTGAGGTGCGCTACTCGGAATCGAGTTTCGTTAGCGCCTGTGAGCTCCTGAAATTATTCCGCTCATTCTAAGATCCATATTCAACGTGTTTAGAGCCATATTTCAGTATTTACCAAAATACCCCTACGACCCATAACACATGTGAATTAGGTTCTTAGGCTCCGGGCTTGCGCTCCATCGCGCTACTTCGCATCCAATGTATCCAACTAGATCGGGGAATAATTCATATACGCAACGACAGGGTGGAACCTTCATGGTTCGGGATCTCTAGCTCCAACCAGATCCCTGATTAACTGTTCCGGTGACACACCGAAAGTTCCGTTAATCAGCCCTAATCCGATTAACTCGCGTAGCCACCCAAAGTGCGACGCGAGTTGAACTCTAGTGATTCTAAACTTATGTTACTCCCTCGTAACCCTGTTCTTTACTATACTCCTATAATCCTTAGTCCCTCCTATTACTGGTGCCATGATACGACTCAAGCGGTGGGGAGCACCGTCAGATCCTGATCCATCATCTGACTAGGGTTTGATGACTTGTCATCTATAACACCACACACCTGCCGGTGCTATGCCTAGCATCTGGAACATCGTCAGTCATACTGACAACCACCAGGCCTGGGTTATCTATGTGGACAGATTGACTCATCAAAACACACCCATCCAATACTGGAAGTCAGATAACCTGTAGGGATTACATGTCACTCAAGCGCCAGCCGAGTAACCCAATGCACCGTGGTATTGAACTATGGAAGGTCCGCACACGTTGGCACATCAAAGCACCACACAACTGGTTGGCCCAGTGAACATGGTCCCTCAGGGTTAAGGACAGATTATCTATAGTAGTAAGACGGTTTATGCACCAGTGTCTGAATCACTGAACTGTGCACCGTCTTGGTTCCTGTTCAAGACGATCATCATGCTTGGTCAGGTGAATGGGAATCCCACGTTCCCGTGGTGGAGACTTCACCACATCCTCTACCTGCCAACAGCTTGTTCTCGGTGAAGCGACCGGCATCACCTAAGCTATGAACTAGTTCTAGGTCTACACAGAACTAGTCTACTGGGTCTCCCAAGCATGGACCCTCCATGCGCCTCAGTGGGCTACTGTGTTCCCTAGGGTCCTTTTATTATATGAGTATTATCATATACAAGAGTAGTATTCTAATTAAAGCAATAATCAAATGCATCTTTATTAATGTTAATACAGAAAATCCACGCTAAGGATACACGAGCTACAACAATGCTCTAATACAGATAGATACAACTCCATTTTTGGCTACCTCATGTTCCTCTTCCCCTCCTGCGGTTGGGCCATTTCGCACCGCATGATACGAAGAGTAAAACTGTCACTCGATTGATTGCATGTATATACTCAGAGGTGAATCGTATGTTCATGTGCAGTGGTGCAAATCGGACGTGATCAACAGAAGATAGGGAAGTCACGAGCTAGTGTCGACTATAGCCCTGAGCTTGCATGGAGGTCAATTATAGACATAATCCTACGCAAACATCAATTAATTGTAGGGTGCGTTTGGCATTTGTTTTAAAATTTTAGGTTTTGATTTTGGAATACCAAGAACCAGTTTTGTGCAAAACCAGTTTTAGCTTATTGAAAACCAGTTCTAGATTTATCAATATTTGAGCATTTGGCAATAAAACCAGTTTTGAGCCTAAAACTAGTTTTGTAGTTATTTTCTCTATTTTTAAATATTCTATTTGTAAAACATTATCTATATAACATACTTTATCCATCACATTCTTTTTCTATAGTATATTCTCTCTATAATATATTCATTCTATAATATTTTCTCTCTCTAAAATATTCTCTTGCTACAAGATTTTCTCTCTCTAAAAATATTCTCTCTATAACACTTTCTCTAATATTTTCTCTCTACAATATTATTTCTCCTCTCTCTACCCCATTTTTTCTCTCTATGATATTTTTTCTCTATAATATTTTCTCTCATTCAGTTTCTATTTTAAATATTTACTTTTTAAAATATTTTATCTTTACAATATTTTCTCTCTAAAATATTTTTTTTGTACAATATTTTTTCTCTCTATAATATTCTCTTTCTACATCATTTCTCTTTACAATATTTTCTCTTTATAAAATATTATCTTTATATAACATTTTTTCTATCTGTAATATCTTCGATCTCTTTCAACAATATTTTTTTCTATACCATTTTTTCTCTATGATATTTCCTCTGTATAATATTTTTTCCTCTTTATGTCATTTTCTCTCACTATAATATTTTATCTTTCTAAAATATTCTCTCTCTATAATATTTTCTCTCTCTAAAATATTCTCTTTCTATAAAATGTTCTCTCTAAAATATCATATTCTATAATGTTTTCTCTTTACAATATTTCTCTCTCTAAAATATTCTCTTTGTATAGTATTTTCTCTCTCTAAAATATTCTTTCTATAATATTTTCTCTCTTGAACATTTTCTCTCTCTATGATATCTTCTCTCTCTATAATTTATATTTTCTTCCCTCTACGTTATTTTATCTCTCTATAATATTTCTTTTCTAAATTTTTCTCTGTAATATATTCTCTCTCTAAAATATTTTCTTTCTATAATATTGTATCTCTATAAAATATTCTCTTTCTATAATATTTTCTCTCTCTACAATATTTTTTCTTTCTAAAATATTTTCTCTCTATAATATTTTCTCTCTCTAAAATATTCTCTTTCTACAATATTTTTTCTCTCTAAAATATCCTATTTCTATAAAGTTTTTGCTCTATAACATTTCTCTCTCTAAAATATTCTCTTTTTATAATATTTTCACTCTCTAAAATATTCTATTTCTATTATATTTTAACTCTCTATGATATATTCTCTCACTATTATTAATATTTTCTCATCTTTATGTTTTTTTCTCTCTGTACAATGTTTTCTATCTAAACTACTCTCTATAACATATTCTCTCTAAAATATTATCGTTCTATAATATTTTTCTCTCTAAAATATTCTTTTTCTATAATATTTTCTCTCTACAATATTCTCTCTCTATAATATTTTTTATCTTCAATATTTTCTCTCACTATATATTTATTTATTTAATACTCTCTATCTATATTCTTCTTTTTAGAATTTTCTCTCTATAATATTTTTATATCTATCATATATTTTCTCTAAAGTATTCTCTCTATAATAATTTTCTCTCTCTACAATATGATATGTATATATTCTCTCGGGTTTAATTTTTTCTCTTTACAATAGTTTCTCTCTACAACATATATGTTATTCACAATAATTTTTTTTAATTATTGTTTTGCCTTCTTGCCTCAAGAACCCAAAAGAAGAGCCCAAAAGCAGAAAATGAATTTTGATGATTTTTTGGTTTTGGTTTTGGAAAACCAATTTTCTAATCGAATCCCAAACGCACTAAAATCTTATACCAAAACCAGTTTGGCAAGCGGAACTAGTTTTGACGCAAAACTAGGCCTCTAAAACCAATGTCAAACACACCCGTAGTCTTAGTTGGTCGCTGGTTTTAGATAGTGAGTTGAGTACTTTGGCTCGGAGGCTAGACCAATGCTTTCGTCATGTGCCTTTGGACCCCTGGTCGTTACAGGTCTGGCCGAAGGGGTTGCAATGCAAAATGTGACTATCTGTTTAGACCACTTGGCCGAGTGAGTCGCCATCTCTTCGACGTGAGAGGATGGACTAACTATGTGACAATTTTGAGTAATAGTCCACGTGATTTGGAAGTGGTGGCAGGTACTCATTACAGGGATCATTTTTGTGGGGGCCATAGTATGAGCCCTAGGCTGATGCCACCTAAAATTTGGCAACCCATTATGGGTTGACAACCTAGCATTACCCGACAGTTTTTGTCACCCACAATTGCTGTCTTGATGGTTGGGTCTTCCGAGGTTTCAGGTTTCAAGAATTGGGGTCAACTTCTATTAAGTGGGCTTAGGAGATCGTGAGATGTGACGATACATCTTTCGGACCAGATAGGCAATAGTGAATTGGGTTCGCTACTCAGGGTTGCATGCTTCAACGCGGAAGTCTATTTATTTTGGATCAGCGTTGGTGGCATAGAGCATCTCCATTGAGCCCCTCTTCCCCCATCCACATCTGATTTTGGGGAAAAAGTCCAAAAATCATGCTCCAACAAAGCCCTCGTCATCCACCCCATTGATTGGGGCGGGGGGGCTGTATCGACCATAAATATAGGGCTGGCAATTTCGGACCCGACACGGCAGACCCGACACGAAGTTAGCGGGTTTGGGTCAGGGCTAAACGGGTTCGGGTCGTAAACGGGTCGACACGATAGACCCGTTTAATAAACGGGTCGGGTCCGGGTTTAGGGTCTGGACACGGTAGACCCGAGAAGACCCGTTTAGTATTCAACGGGTCGGGTCGGGTCGGGTCTACCCGCAATCCGATGCTATACTATATAATACAGTGGGTCTTTCGGTCAGGTCGGGTCGAGTCGGATTGGGTCAACTGAATAGTCCCGGGTGATAAACGGGTCTTACCGGGTCTTATCGGGTCTACCCGTTTATTAGCGGGTCGGGTACGGGTTTAGGATCTAGACACGATTAGTTAAACGGGTCGGGTCCGGGTCTGGGGTTTTTGGACACGAACCCGACTAGACACGACACGAACACGACACGACCCGACCCATTGCCACCCCTACATAAATACCAGGAAAAGTAGGCTATGCTACCCATAATTATGTTAATAGGATTTTCCTCACCAATGAAATCATATATACTTTTGTGAATATTTTCTCATATGATTGTATTTGCCCTTATTAATAATCTCTTCCATATCTCAGTGGTTAGGATAATACCACGTGTCCTGTACCTTCACTCTGGTCTCTCCCGATGCTCATTCAGCTATAAATACGCTTATCTGGTAGGTCCAGTGGCTCTCCTCGACCAACAAGAATGAATATGCACAACTTTATATGTTTTGGAGAGTCGATATATATATATATATATAGTAATGTTAGAATGTGTTGAATTTTTTTTAGGGTGATCACTTTACTTTAGATAGAATGTCCACAAGAAAATCAAAGCATTCTAAAACTTGTTGGGGCATCAAATGCTAGAATCTTTATCGGCCATCTATTTTAACCGTTAAATTGAAAACCATATTTGATGCCTCAAGAAGTTTTAAAATGTGCCAATTTTTTGTGGGGTTCTTATCTAAGATATGGTGATCATCCTTATAAAAATTTAGAACATTCTAAATATTCTAGGGTTACTAATTCACTATATGTCATAGGGTACTCCCTATGACATATCATAGGAACTTATTTTCATATATATATATATATATATATATATATATATATATATATATATATATATATATATATATATATATATATATATATATATATATATGGGCATGCTATAATATGGCATGCGCTAAGTGCGGCACCACACTGCAGTCGTCTGATGCAACCGTTGTGTGCATCGCATGCACATAGCGGTGCATCAGACGGTTGTAGTGCGGTACCGCACTTACCGCATGCCGCATTATAGCATACCCCTATATATACATATATATATGGACTGGGATCCATTGACATCCCAAAATGAGAGGTAAATTTACCTCCCATTTTAAACTTGATTCAATCAGTGGATAGCGGCTTCTGAATTTGCTGATTTTTTATGGGGATAATCAACATGGAAAGTTGATCTTCCTCACAAAAAATCAGAAAATTCTGAAACATATAAGGGCGTCAAATGTGTTATTCAAATTAACGGTTCAGAAAAGCTTGATTCAATCGGCGTCCTTAGAAGTTTCAGATTTTGTTGATTTTTTGCGAGGATGATCACTATGGCATGTTGATCATCCTCACAAAAAATCAATAAAATCTGAAACTTCTAAGGGCGTCGATTGAATAAAGCTTTTCTGAATCGTCAATTTGAACCGTTGATTTGAATAACATATTTGACGCCCTTATAAGTTTCAGAATTTGCTGATTTTTTGTAAGGATGATCAACTTGTCATGTTGATCATCCTCACAAAAAATCAGCAAATTCGGAAACCTCTATCCAACGATTATGGCGAGTTGTAAGTGGGAGATAAATTTACTTCCCATTTTGGGTTGTCAATGGATCCCACCCCTATATATATATATATATATATATATATATATATATATATATATATATATATATATATATATATATATATATATATATATATATATATATATATATATATATATATATATATATATATATATATATATATATATATATATATATATATATATATATATTGGAAAAGGGATGCTGGACCTGAGGTGCAGCGTCGTTGCTGCACCTCAGGCATTGTTTTACCTACCTAGAAGTTTTGGAATTTGATGAAATACAACATCCTCACCAAATTTCATCAAATTCCAAAACTTCTAGGGGGGTCAAATGGTCGAAGCAATATCAGTCATCCGTAGTCACTATTAAAATATGTAGATTTTTCTTTGACCATTTGACCCCCCTAGAAGGTTTAGAATTTGATGAAAATTTGTGAGGATTATCATCTTATCCTAGACAACACCCTCACCAAATTTCATCAAATTCCAAAACTTCTAGGTAGGTAAACAAGCGAGAGGTTCAACATTGTTGCTACACCTCGGATGCAGGCTCCCTGCCCCCATATATATATATATATATATATATATATATATAAAGGTTTTTAACTGTTAATACACAATTATACTAGTTGTAGACGTCAATTTGAAATATAAAACAATATTTTTATTAACTTTTCTCCTTCTCCTCTTTTCTTACCTCTTAAATCCAACTGTAACTCCTTAGATCAAAGCTTCAATTATTATAGGGGAAAAATGGTTTTCAGCCTCCCACTTTATCCTTCCTCTTATCATAGCCGTTCGTTTCACGCAGCTTTAGAGGTGAATCACACTCAATTGCTAGTGGCATCATGCAAAGGAATGGCTGTGATTAGATCTCGTACTAGGGTGGCCTAGTTTGAGAGGACAAGGTGGGAGGCTGAAGAGCATTTGCTTCTTAAACAGTGTGAAGAGATGAGAGACTGCTAGGGTTTGGAGAATAACTGGCAATCTCATTAGGCACATAGCCAATATATATATATATATATATATATATATATATATATATATATATATATATATATATATATATATATATATATATATATATATATATATATATATATATATATATATATATATATATATATATATATATATATATATATATATATATATATATATATATATATATATATATATATATATATAGGAATGTTGTAGTGAGCTATGAGCTACGGAAAGAGAAAATGAGCTACGATCATTTTGACCACTCTAGAAGTTTTAGAATTTTGTAAAAATTGGTGGGTATGTTGTCTAGGGTAACATGATCATCCTCACCAATTTTTAAGGAATTCCAAAACTTCTAGGGTCATCAAATGGTAGAAGCTTTATCCACCGTCCATAGTAACCGTTAATTTTGCTTATACGATTTGATAACCCTAGAAGTTTTAGAATTTCTTGAAAATTGGTGAGGATGATAATGTTACCATAGACAACACACCCACCAATTTTTACAAAATTCCAAAACTTCTAGGGTGGTCAAAATGATCGTAGCTCATTTTCTCCTTCCGTAGCTCATAGCTCACTGTAACATTCTTATATATATATATATATATATATATATATATATATATATATATATATATATATATATATATATATATATATATATATATATATATATATATATATATATATATATATATATATATATATATATATATATATATATATATATATATATATATATATATATATATATATATATATATATATATATATATATAGGGTCAGGTTCAATGGACACTGTTTTTGCACTTAATTTTTTACACCGATTTTCAAATCATTAGATAGAGGTTTCATAATTTCTTGATTTTTTCTGAGCATAATCATCTTGTCTTAGATAACACATCCACAAAAAATTAGCACATTCTAAAGCCTCTAGCATATTAAAGGTGCTCTTCAAACTAACGATTAAAATGGACGATCGATAAAGCCTTTTAGTTTTGATGTACTTGGAGGCTTTAGAATGTTCTGATTTTTTGTGGACGTGCTATCTAAGATAAGGTGATTATGCTCACAAAAAATCAAGAAATTCTGAGACCTCTATCTAATGTTTTGAAAATCGGTGTAAAAAATTGAGTGCAAAAACAGTATCCATTGAACCTGACCCATATATATATATATATATATATATATATATATATATATATATATATATATATATATATATATATATATATATATATATATATATATATATATATATATATATATATATATATATATATATACACACACACACACACGTAGGAAAACCTGCGTGTAGCGCTGGGAGGCTATAATATATACACATATTCTAACACCCCCCCTTAAACTCATGGTGGGTCAAATACCGAGAGTTTGCTAATAAGAAATCGAAAACGAGAAGTGGGATGAGACTTTGTGAAAAAATCAACAATCTGCTCCGTCGAAGAGACATATGGCAGAGAGATGGTCCCATCCTCGTACTGTTCTCGAGAGAAGTAGCAATCAAGCTCAATGTGCTTTGTCCGCTCATGAAATACTGGTTTGTTGACAATCTGAATAGCACTCTTGTTGTCGCAATGAAGAGCAGTGGGACCTGAAGTAGCAACACCAAGATCTCGAAGAAGATGTTGGAGAAGAACGATCTCCTTAGTAGTAGTAGCTATGGCACGAAGCTCGGCCTCAGTATTGGAGAGAGAGACAACCTTCTGCTTTTTGCTCTTCTAAGAGATAAGAGAGTCACCAAGAAATAGACAATATCCAGTAGTTGGGTCGCCCATCCAGTCAGTATCAGAGTATGCATGAAAAACCATGGTTGAGGTCAACGAGAAAAAGAGCAACCGAGTGATAGTGCCATGAAGGTACCAAAGATTCCGTAGAAGAGCAGCAGAGTGAGGTGCATCCACAAATTGACTAAGAATACTGACGGCATGAGCAATGTCTGTCTGGTGATACAAAGGTAGACGAGTTGACCTACTAACTCTCGGTATCTGGTAGGATCGGAAAGAGGTTCACCATCAGCGGGACGGAGCTTCATATGAAGCTCAAGAGGAGTGTTGATCGTACGACAATCAAAGAGTGCATCCCGAGTAAGAATGTCAGCTGTGTACTTCTGCTGAGAAAGCAGAATCCCCCGAGTACCCCTAACAACCTCCAAGTCAAGAAAATAACACAGTGGACCAAGATCCTTCATCTGAAAATGACTGCTGAGATGTTGCTGAAGAAAGGTGATGGCACTGGTGTCATTACCTATAAGAATCATGTCATCGACATATAGAAGGATGATGGTGTGGCCCTAAGGAGAAGTCTGCACAAATATAGAGTAATTTTGGAAGCTCTCCACAAAACCGATCTCGGTAACTACCCGACGAAAACGCTCCAACTAGGCACGAGGTGCCTATTTGAGCCCATAAATAGCCCGATGAAGACGACAAATATGTTAAGAAGGAGTACTAAGACCGGGAGGAGGTTGCATATAGATAACCTCAGAAAGATCACCATGAAGAAATATATTATTTACATCTATCTGAAACAGAGGCCAACCTCTAGTAGCAGTAACGGCAATGAGGGTACGAATGGTGGTTATCTAAGCATCCAAAGCAAAGGTCTCATCATAATCAATCACATACTTCTGAGTAAAAGCCTCGGGTAATGAGATAGGCCTTGTACCGATCAATGGAGTCGTCTGGACAACGCTTGATGTTGATGACCCACTTGCAGCTGATGGGCTCAACACCAGGAGGTAGAGGCACAACCTCCCATGTCTGAGTCTACGCAAAGGCCTGAAACTCCTCAACCATAGCCTGCTGCTACACAGGATACTGCAGTGCCTCTCTGTAAAACCTGGGCTCTCTTTTTATGTGAAGGGTAGTAAGGTAGGTAAAGAACTGAGGCGAGTAGACAGTGACTACAATAAAACCAAAGCGGTCAGAGGAGTAGCCAAAGTGGTCGGGGGGACTATATAAGGGGTTTTCTACCATGCCCCACTAGATGATGCACGTGTACCACTGTACCACCCAATCTGGTCTAGTATGGAGATCCGTGAGACCCGATGGCATGAACCGGGCCCAAGTCTACCAGACCCGGTCCGCGAGCTGCTCTGTTAGCAAAAGATTGAGCCCGAGGAGGAGATCAGAGGTACCCGAGCTTCTCGACAGGGAGCCAGGTCGGGAGAGGAGCAAGATAGGTCATGGTGCTGGCTCAACTACCCGACCACACGGCTGGCCCGACCTGATCAGCACCGAAGATGTAACATCCACCCCAAACACACAAGATATTGTCCGCTTTACCCATTCCCGCACGAGAACTTCCTAGGGAGGTCACCTATCCTAGTACTACTCTCGCCCGAGCACACTTAACTATGTAGTTCTCATGAAATCCGTAGCAATGCACAGTTTTAAAACACGTCCTCTATGTTTGAGAGGAGAAATTATATAAGTAGCTCAGGATCTCCTTCTCTCTAGGCGATGTGGAACTAACTCATGGCCTTGTACATCTCACCTTACCTTATCCATCTTGGCATCACAGTCTCAGGAGTTTTGGCTCTTGGCCTATTAGATCTTGGTCGTGATAATCCACCCCCTTTAGGGCTACACGTCCACGTATAGGGTTAGACCCCCCCATTGCGAGGAGAACCGGCTCTGATACCATTTTGTAACATCTGCCCCAAACACACAAGATATTATCCGCTTTACCCATACCAGCACGAGAACTTCCCAGGGGATCACCCATCCTAGTACTACTCGCTTGAGCACGCTTAACTACGGAGTTTTTACGAAATCCGTAGCGGTGCACGGTTTTAAAACATGTCTTCTATGCTTGGGAGGAAAAATTATATAAGCAGCTCAAGATCTCCTTCTCTCCAGGCGATGTGGGACTAACTCATGGCCTTGTACACCTCACCTTACCTCACCTTATCCATCTTGGCATCACAGCCTCAGGAGTCTTTGTAACACCTGTGGTATTAGATTTGAGAATAATATAAATCCTCCATGGCTAGTTTTGTCTTTTTACAGCCAGACTTTTTCTTTGGGCTTTTTCCCAATAAATAGATCGTAAACCTATGAGATGTTTTACGTTCACATTCTCCGTAACTTCGAGCATATCACGATGGTGCGTTCCGTGCAACGATCAGGTGTATGCGCAGCCAGTTTCGGCAGCCCGGTAGGTAAACCCTAGAAAACGATAATTGGTCGATAGTTGTAGCTATTTTGTTTCTTGCAAGAGATCGGGTAATCGGATCGTAACGAAACAAGATACATTAGATGAGGATCTGAGAGAGCCTTCCAATGAGCCTGAGTTAGGATCGATCCGACACCCGGGTGAATAGTTATTGCTATTTTATGTTTTGGAGTATTTCTTTCTTTTCGGGAGATCCAGAAGTCAGAAAATTATGTACTAAGCACTAACGTGTTTGCGTTGACGACACCTTTCCAACGAATCCTCTCGGGCCCTATTCCGACTTTCGGTTTGATAGTTACAGGTGATTATTCTTTTCAACCTGGTTGATGGACGAATCGCACCCGGATTCCAAGCGAGCCCGGTTCAGGGCTCGGGACCGAGCCCGACCAGCCCTAGAGCCTACCTCCTGGTCTCCTAGCATAATTTAGGCTCTCTTGACCTTCCTCCCCAGTTATTTAAATCCGAAATTCGGATGGGAATTATCGGGCAGGATTGGGATGATATAACCCTATCTTTCTTATCTTTATCCCCTCCCGCTAAGGCCTTAACCGACTCTATCCCCCACCCTATCTCTTTACCAACCTAGAGTCTATAAATAGAGAGAGAGAACGAAAGGAAGGGATAGAGAACGGGATGCAAAGGGAGAGAGAACGGGATGTAGAGAGAGAGAGAGAACGTGAGAGAGAAAGAAAGAGAGAGAGAGAACGGGATGCAGAGAGAGAGAGCGAGAGCCGGAGATGGAGAAGGAGAAGAGATCGAGGGAGATGGAGCAGCCGACCCGCCCCTCGCCGGAGCCCCGGCAAGCACGCTGAGACCCCCAGGTCAGCCACCCTCTCATCCTCTCATCCCCTCCGCGACCCAACCCCGCGACCCCCTTCCTCCTCCCTTGCCGCGGCCCACACGGGCAGTGATCGCCGCCGCACCGAACCCCTCCCCGGCGACCTCCGACCTCTGACCAAGCTCCATGCGAAGCCCCCTCCGGCCGGCTCTCGGGCTCCGACGGCCGCTCCGGCTGCCTCCCACCGCGCCTCCTCTGTGGGGGTGGTGCGGGAGAGGCCGGCCGAGCGCTCGCCGGCGCTCCAGGCCACCCCTCCCGTCAGCCGCCGGCGTGCAGGAACGGGCTGGTTTCGGTCTCGTGGAGAAGAAGGAGTTGGGGGGGGGGTAGATTTGTAATTTCCTAGGTTTTAATTAACCACAGACCCGACCTGTTTAACCCTGAACCCGGCCCGACCCAACTTGGCACTGCAGACCCGACTCGACCCAGCAGACCTGACCCAACCCACACAGTGAACCGGTCTGGTTCACCTGAACCAGACCCGTGAACCAGTGAATTTTGGTTCGACTGCCATTTCTCCGTCCGAACTCGGAATTGAACGAAACTAGTGCCATTTCGACCGGCTCGAAAAATACTACCTGTTGGCCATAGTTTATCATAGTAATTATATTGTTTAATACCCTGTTTTATCCTTGAAACCGATATTATCGTGGTACCGTGGTTTGACCGCCGTTTCATCGTCCGAACTCGGATTCGGACGAAACCAGCGACATTGTGCTCAGAATATTGAGTCCTACCTTTTAAACCCAGAATATAACCCTAGAACCTCTTCTACCCTAGTGAACCAACCATGCGATCGGTTTCACCGGTTCTACGTGGTTTGGCTCGAAACCATCCAACCGAAGTCGGATTCCAGCAAAACTGGAACCATCGGAAAGGGTTCTTCGAGCCCGATTCGATGAGTAGGTTTAGCTTCTATTTACTTGATTGACCTAGTATGTTTTAGGATCGAGTTCTTCAGTCGCACGGATTTGCATGCTGTCGACTCAATGTTGGTCCCCTATCGAGGGTGCCCGACTATCCTTGGCATAGAACCCTCATCATATATTCTTTTGTTTTAATTGATAGAGTTGTGATGCGGAGCTGTGGTTATTATCAGACCTTGATCGTGGTGATCCAGCGAAGACGAATCAGAGGCAGCTAGCAGGAGTCATGTGTAATCGACAGCCAGGTGACATCTACTACCCTTGCGTGGTCTTTAATAGTGGGAAATGAGAATGACTAAGGGTAGGTGTCCATGACACTGCATGCGGGCCTCGTCGGGCATCGTCGCATGTGGTCAAGTGGACCCCGCCTTGCATGCGGAGTCGCGAGTCCGGCGACGCATACTTAAAATATTAATAGAATTATAATAATGATTGCTTTTGATTGTATGGATACCATAATTAGGATTCCCTTAAATTAAATAATAAATTGAATAACTAATAATTATCGGGACCCACCCTCCTGAGAGGAGTATGGCAACCCTAGCACACGGGTCACTGGGATGAGTGTCTTACTTTATTTATTTATTATGTCGCATGGGTTGCGAGAGGAGTACGGGACCAGGGGTAAATTGTTGGAAATTGTTAAGCATTAAATATACCTTTTTTAGCTTCAGTATATATGTTGAAAGATGTTATATGAGAATCTACCTGGTTAAAAGGTAGGGACCCCGTGCGCGCAAGGGCCGTGAACCACCCTGCGCGTACAGCCGAAGTTAAGTAGGTTAGGGGTCACGGGCAAGGGTTGTGGTAAAGCCAATAGGTGGTTCCCTCGAGTAGGGATTGGCCTAGCAACCCTGTCCCGGGGAGTTGAAGTCCCCATAGTAAAGCAAGTTGGGCGGTAGAGCTCCACCGTGAAAGACGGGAAACCCCTTATGATCATCTGGGTGACTAGTGCATGGTGTTGGTGGATGCACAGCGAGAGAGTTGGCCCTCTACATCGAAATAAAAGGCCCTATAGTAATGCCCGACCGGGGGCAGGATGAACAAAATATCCGGGGTTCACATTTTGATAGTGTGTGTTTTATCTATTTATGAATTTAGAATTGTATGACTGTTTACATGATGACCTTGTGACTTCAGATGAACGTCTTATTTAATTTGCTGTAGAACATTGAATGGATTTTATGTTAGATAACCTAGTGACAGTAGGAATTGCATGTGAACATAGACAACTGATAGGTTTAGGTATCATTCTGCAAACTTTGATTCTACTAGAACTGATAGATCTTATCTTAATTTATTAAGATTAGTTGTCTCATATTATTAAAGACTATTAGGATGTCACTAGCCATTAATTTGGCTAATCTCCCAATTTTCTATTGGGGGCTACTCTTTCCCACGAGTAGGCTCAGTTGCAGGTCCGGAGGCTCAGGAGTAGCAGTAGGAGTCCAGAGGCGGAGTTAGAGTTGCAGTGTTACCTTTCTGCTTAGTACGTTAATCTTGTAGTCTTTTCTCTTCAAACATTGTAATTATATTGGAATAGGAGTTTTTATTAGTTAGTTAGTATTCTATGGTTGTAGTTGCAATGGTTCCAGCTGAATTCTTTTGGGTAGGCCTCTCCTCAAGGCCCCAAGCCTAGGATAGATCATGATAAAAATATAAGTGTATATAAATGACTAAATTGATTAACCCTGTAGATAGGAACCATATACTGGTGCACCTGAGTGTTAGGGAGTAGATGAGACTACGTGGCTAGCCGTAGGAGGCTTGAGCCTCGTGCTCCCTCAGATAGACTCCTATCAGTATGTAGTGGCACCGACAGGTCACACATACTGAAAGGATAGGACTTTTGAAGGTCGAGCTGATTAGATAATGTTTTATCTCTATTGATATTTCTCTTCTTTCCTTTTTAATAAAAATGTTTTTCGAAAAATCAAATTTAAAAGATTCCCCTCTTGTTTCTCCCTCCTCCTTGTTTTTCATATTAGAGAGCGTAGAAGAAGCCCTGTAAGAACCCAAATTGGTGTAATCAATTGACCAGACCCAAAATCCCATTCTTTTCTCACCTCACACCCCAGGGATCTGTCTTCAGATTTCTGAGGCGTGACACCTGGTATCAGAGCTTAGGGATATGTTCCTAGGGGTTTTGTTAGGGTACGGTTCGTGTCTTGCGATTTTTTTTTCGGAAAGTTTAGACTCTAGTGGTGTTAGAATGTTTTCTAGAGATTGTATAGATAGTGAGTCGATAGAATTCTCGTAGTAGCTAGTGGCAGTATAGCGATTATTTCTAAGGATAAGGACCTAGGGTTAATCATACTTGGAGAACTAGTTTTGTTTGAGGAATTGATCTGTAACTAAGAACTGTCTATGATTGAGTTTTTGATTGATTGAGAATTGTGAATCAATCTATATGTCGTATGAGTATGATTGTATTTGAACTCTGATGTGCTGTAATGTTTAGGTTTAGAGTTAGTCGTTGTAACTCGGGTGATAGTTCTTAGGAAGGAGCCACGTAGAAAATCTTAACCAAGGGTAGTGTTTCTTGATCTCTAGGCAGAAGCATAGTGTTTGAGTCTATATCAGAGTATAGGTTGGGAGTCTTCTAATATGGATTCTCTTGAACTTTCTAGTGGTAAGGAGCTGACCAAGGACTAGATATTCAACTCTAGTTAGTAATTTGGTTGATTGGTTTTGGAATGGATGTATTTGAATATATCTGAAAGGATGTATATCCTTGATGGTTTATTTGGCATGGTTGTAAGGTTACTCTTTTTGTTGGTTTTGTTATTTTTCGTTGACCCTAAGCGCTAGAAACCTAGTCGGTGTTTTATGATTCCTTGATCTTTGTTGACCCTTAGTATTAGAGACCTAGTCGGTGTTTAGGATCCCTTGATCTTCGTTGACCCTTAGTACTAGAGACTTAGTTGGTGTTTTAGGATTCCTTGATTCTTGTTGACCATTGGTACTAGAGACCTAGTTGGTGTTTTTAGGATTGTCCATTATCTCGATATAGATGTAATAATTAGATTAGTTTTCTTGTTAGATCTCTCTGGTGTATCGTGGGTTATAATTAGCTTGGTGTAGAGCTTATGTGTTTTTTTTAATGGATCCTATGAGTAATAAAGATGACTCGTGGGGATAATGGTTTCAATGAGTACACCAAGAGATAGAAATCTTAGGTGGTAGTTTGAATTCCCTTGGTTAGTAGATTACGGGATACCTTGATAGTGACTCTTGCAAAAGAGTACGCACTGTTCCTATGGAACTTTGGCGATGGTGATGATTGTCCGGTAGAGGATATACTGTGGCTATGCACTGACTCTTCGGAGGCTTTGGCGGTTGGTTTCGCAGTTCTTATTGGAACTCGCGAGAGAGAGCACACTGGCTAGATGACAGTGACGTTAAGATCGAATTGAGATAATTAAGTACTAGAAAGATGTTAGCGACGATGTCAAGAGGACTGCCTATGTTTATAAAATTTGGGAATACCTTATCAGTTGGACTCTTAAGAATGATCATTATTCTGCTGATTCACCCCGCTTTATATCTAATTATTATTCGATTCTAGTAACTTTTATTTGCTTTAGTTTCTTTTGAGTGATTGCTTTTAGTTCTCAGAATGTTGAGATTATGATAGTTTTCTCGGTTGTCCTTTTTCTAAGTTGTCTCTAATTGTCTTGGGTCCTTTATTCTTATTTTTTTGTTTGGTTGCGAGGTTTTCGTCTAACTATCTCGATGATTAGCTTAGGGTAGAATTTAGTACTTGGTATCGATCTGCTCAGTCGATATTAGTTGGCCATTAGTTTTCTACTAGGTAGTTTCTTTAGCCAACTCATAATAGTTCTGGTTTAGAATCGGTCCCCATGTCTTGGATTGAGCCATTGAGATGACTATCTATTGTCAGAGTGTAGCTATTTAGTTTGAACCCACTTGAGAAATAGATTTTGAGGCATTTGTTCTTTAGGCCCTTGAGCATTATTGGTAGTTCGGTTAGTGTAGATGTTGGTCTCATATGAATCTTATAGGATTTTAGTTTAGTATTAGATACATGTTAGGCGTACTAGTTGAGACATCTCTTTTGTCAAATAATTCTGGAATGTATACTTAAGCATATGTGTATGGGCGCATATGTGTAGTATACATTGCTATGATTGTAGAGTCGATACCAAAAGTATAAATTATATATGGGTGTATGGGCGCTCATATATATTGATATACCTTTTATATCGGTACTGACAATTGAGTGCATTTTAAGTTTCTGAATCTATGAGTTTTGGTAGTTAGCCTATCGAGGGGAACACCCCTCGGTAGTACTAATAAGGGGGATGCCCCTTATCTAGGCAGGGTTAATGATCAAAACTCATGATTATGGTATAATCCGTAATGCTTAGAATGGGAAATGGAAACCAAAACTCGTATTCGCGATCGATGCGAGAATTTGGAGGTTTATTTCTATCCCAATAATTACGAGACTCGATTCGTATAATGTTTAGAGTAGTAGAGAGAGTAGGATTGTGAGTAGTAGAGGGTCAGGGTTTTCTTTTAGTAAGATTTGGTGCAGTGACTTGACTTTCTTATTGGCAGTGTTAGTGAGGATGTTTGCGCTCGTTGTAGTTAACTTTTCATTGTTATATTGTTCTTGTTTAGGTAGTAGAGATGAGTGGACTCGTATATATGGTTTTTGTAGTTGAATTTTCGGGATGAAAATTTCTTTAAGGTGTGTAGGTTGTAACACCTGTGGTATTAGATTTGAGAATAATAGAAATCCTCCATGGCTAGTTTCGTCTTTTTACAGCCAGACTTTTTTTTTGGGCTTTTTCCGAATAAATGGATCGTAAACCTATGAGATGTTTTATGTTCACATTCTCCGTAACTTCGAGCATGTCACGATGGTGCGTGCCGTGTAACGATCAGGTGTATACGCAGCCAGTTTCGGCAGCCCGGTAGGTAAACCCTAGAAAAACGATAATTGGTCGATAGTTGTAGCTGTTTTGTTTCTTGCGAGAGATCGGGTGATTGGATCGTAACGAAACAAGATACGTTAGATGAGGCTCTGAGAGAGCCTTCTTCCAATGAGCCTAAGTTAGGGTCGATCCGACACCCGGGTGAATAGTTATTGCTATTTTGAGTTTTAGAGTCTTTCCTTCTTTTCGGGAGATCCAGAAGTCAGAAAATTATGTATTAAGCGCTAACGCGTTTGTGTTGATGATACCTTTCCAACGAATCCTCTCGGGCCCTATTCCGACTTCCGGTTTGATAGTTACAAGTGATTATTCTTTTCAACCCGGTTGATGGACGAATCGCACCCGGATTCCAACCCAGCCCGGTTCAGGGCTCGGGACCGAGCCCGACCAGCCCTAGAGTCTACCTCCTGGTCTCCTAGCATAATTTAGGCTCTCTTGACCTCCCTCCCCAGTTATTTAAATCCGAAATTTGGATGGGAATTATCGGGCAGGATTGGGATGATATATCCCTATCTTTCTTATCTTTATCCCCTCCCGCTAAGGCCTTAACCGACTCTATCCCCCACCCTATCTCTTTACCAACCTAGAGTCTATAAATAGAGAGAGAGAATGAGAGGAAGGGAGAGAGAACGGGATGCAAAGGGAGAGAGAACGGGATGTAGAGAGAGAGAGAACGTGAGAGAGAGAGAAAGCGAGAGAGAGAACGGGATGCAGAGAGAGAGAGAGAGCGAGAGCCGGAGACGGAGAAGGAGAAGAGATCGAGGGAGATGGAGCAGCCGACCCTCCCCTCGCCGGAGCCCCGGCAAGCACGCCGAGACCCCCAAGTTAGCCACCCTCTCATCCTCTCATCCCCTCCGCGACCCAACCCCGCGACCCCCTTCCTCCTCCCTTGCCGCGGCCCACACGGGCAGTGATCGCCGCCGCACCGAACCCCTCCCCGGCGACCTCCGACCTCCGACCAAGCTCCATGCGAAGCCCCCTCCGGCCGACTCTCGGGCTTCGACGGCCGCTCCGGCCGCCTCCCACCGCGCCTCCTCTGTGGGGGTGGTACGGGAGAGGCCGGTCGAGCACTCGCCGGTGCTCCAGGCCGCCCCTCCCGTCGGCCGTCGGCGCGCAGGAACGGGCTGGTTTCGGTCTCGTGGAGAAGAAGGAGTTGGGGGGGGTTAGATTTATAATTTCCCAGGTTTTAATTAACCACAGACCCGACCTGTTTAACCCTGAACCCGACCCGACCCAACATGGCACTGCAGACCCGACCCGACCCAGCAGACCTGACCCAACCCACACAGTGAACCGGTCTGGTTCACCTGAACTAGACCCGTGAACCAGTGAATTTTGGTTCGACTGCCATTTCTCCGTCCGAACTCGGAATTGGACGAAACTAGCGCCATTTCGACCGGCTCGGAAAATAATACCTGTTAGCCATATTTATCATAGTAAGTATATTGTTTAATACCCTATTTTATCTTTGGAACCGATATTATCGTGGTATCGTGGTTTGACCGTCGTTTTATCGTCCGAACTCGGATTCGGACGAAACCAGCGGCATTGTGCTCAGAATATTGAGTCCTACCTTTTAAACCCAGAATATAATCCTAGAACCTCTTCTACCCTAGTGAACCAACTATGCGATTGGTTTCACTGGTTCTACGTAGTTTGACTCAAAAACTTCCGACCGAAGTCGGATTCTAGCAAAACTGGAACCATCGGAAAGGGTTCTTCGAGCCCGATTCGATGAGTAGGTTTAGCTTCTATTTACTTGATTGACCTAGTATTGTTTAGGATCAAGTTCTTCAGTCGTACGGATTTGCATGCTGTCGACTCAATGTTGGTCCCCTATCGAGGGTGCCCGACTATCCTTGGCATAGAACCCTCATCGTAGATTCTTTTGTTTTAATCGATAGAGTTGTGATGCGGAGCTGTGGTTATTATCAGACCTTGATCGTGGTGATCCTGCGAAGACGGATCAGAGGCAGCTAGCAGGAGTCATGTGTAATCGACAGCCAGGTGACATCTATTACCCTTGCGTGGTCTTTAATAGTGGGAAATGAGAATGACTAAGGGTAGGTGTCCATGACACTGCATGCGGGCCCCGTCGGGCATCGTCGCATGTGGTCAAGTGGACCCCGCCTTGCATGCGGAGTCGCGAGTCCGGCGACGCATACTTAAAATATTAATAGAATAATAATAATGATTGCTTTTGATTGTATGAACACCGTAATTAGGATTCCCTTAAATTAAATAATAAATTGAATAACTAATAATTATCGGGACCCACCCTCCTGATAGGAGTATGGCAACCCTAGCACACGGGTCACTGGGATGAGTGTCTTACTTTATTTATTTATTATGTCGCATGGGTTGCGAGAGGAGTACGGGACCAGGGGTAAATTGTTGGAAATTATTAAGGATTAAATATACCTTTTGTAGCTTCAGTATATATGTTGAAAGATGTTATATGAGAATCTACCTGGTTAGAAGGTAGGGACCCCGTGCACGCAAGGGCCGTGAACCACCCTGCGCGTACAGCCGAAGTTAAGTAGGTTAGGGGTCACGGGCAAGGGTTGTGGTAAAGCCAATAGGTGGTGCCCTCGAGTAGGGATTGGCCTAGCAACCCTGTCCCGGGGAGTTGAAGTCCCCATAGTAAAGCAAGTTGGGCGGTAGAGCTCCACCGTGAAAGACGGGAAACCCCTTATGATCATCTGGGTGACTAGTGCATGGTGTTGGTGGATGCACGGCGAGAGAGTTGGCCCTCTACATTGAAATAAAAGGCCCTATAGTAATGCTCGACCGGGGGCAGGATGAACAAAATATCCGGGGTTCACATTTTGATAGTGTGTGTTTTATCTATTTATGAATTTAGAATTGTATGATTGTTTACATGATGACCTTGTGACTTCAGATGAACGTCTTATTTAATTTGCTGTAGAACATTGAATGGACTTTATGTTAGATAACCTAGTGACAGTAGGAATCGCATGTGAATATAGACAACTGATAGGTTTAGGTATCATTCTGCAAACTTTGATTCTACTAGAACTGATAGATCTTATCTTAATTTATTAAGATTAGTTGTCTCATATTATTAAAGACTATTAGGATGTCACTAGCCATTAATTTGGCTAATCTCCCAATTTTCTATTGGGGGCTACTCTTTCTCACAAGTAGGCTCAGTTGCAGGTCCGGAGGCTCAGGAGTAGCAGTAGGAGTCCAGAGGCGGAGTTAGAGTTGCAGTGTTACCTTTCTGTTTAGTACGTTAATCTTATAGTCTTTTCTCTTCAAACATTGTAATTGTATTGGAATAGGAGTTTTTATTAGTTAGTTAATATTCTATGGTTGTAGTTGCAATGGTTCCAGCTGAATTCTTTTGGGTAGGCCTCTTCTCAAGGCCCCAAGCCTAGGATAAATCATGATGAAAATATAAGTGCATATAAATGACTAAATTGATTAACCCTGTAGATAGGAACCCTATATTGGTGCACCTGAGTGTTAGGGAGTGGATGAGACTACGTGGCTAGCCGTAGGAGGCTTGAGCCTCGTGCTCCCTCAGATAGACTCCTATCAGTATGTAGTGGCACCGATAGGTCACACATACTGAAAGGATAGGACTTTTGAAGGTCGAGCTGATTAGATAATGTCTTATCTCTATTGATATTTCTCTTCTTTCTTTTTTAATAAAAATGTTTTTCGAAAAATCAAATTTAAAAGATTCCCCTCTTGTTTCTTCCTCCTCCTTGTTTTTCATATTAGAGAGCGTAGAAGAAGCCCTGTGAGAACCCAAATTGGTGTAATCAATTGACCAGACCCAAAATCCCATTCTTTTCTCACCTCACACCCCAGGGATCGGTCTTCAGATTTCTGGGGCGTGACAGTCTTGGCTCTTGGCATATTGGATCTTGGTCATCACAGAAGAACCGCCATCAAGCGAGGAAAGATTGAAAGATACCGTAACGGCCGGGATACATACCAGGCTGGGTGATCCCGAGAAATTCTTGCATGTCGGGGTCATGGGTTACCCGCGATGAGGTATAACACTCACGATCCACGAGAGCATAGAAAAAAGATTTGAATGGTGTGCAATCGGAGGGGATTCGCCTTAACAGACCCGAGATCATCGGATGGCAGACTATAGTAATTACGCACACGTGCATAGATGCCTACTAAAGAAACCCCGCCCCCTTATGGGTAGGTAAGCAATAAGCAATCATCACTCAAAGGAATTGAAATCTAAGAGAGGCAATTCACTTCCGTACCCACTACCACACTATACATCTCTCCCTTCCCTGACTTGAGCGTCAGAGCGGCCTTGGCTCGGAGGTGAGCCTCGATATTTTTGCAGGTATTGCAGAAAGGCAGTGGAGGGCATCCAACTTTATCTGACGATCGGGTATGGCCGATGGATTTTGCCCCCCCACAGGGATGACGCTCATACTGGGGGTAGCGAGGAGGAGTATGAGGATCCACATCCAGTTAAGGTAGGCTGCTCGAAGTGGATGGAGTATCAGAAGAGTCACCAGCAGACAAAGGCGGCACAGGTAGCGAGTTAGATGGACGAGGAAAGAGAGAAACAGACAGAAGGGGAGAGGGATTGAAGAGGAGGAAGAATATAAGCTAGGAGAATGAGCGACCACGGGATCCGAAAAAGAGGAAGAGCTCAAGCTAAGAGAATAAGCAACCACGAGATCCGAAGAAGAGAAAGGACTCAAGCTAGGAGAAGGGGCAACCATGGTAGCAGGGGATAAAGACGCAAGAACAGAGGCAGGATGAGAAGCCGTAGAAGAAGGAGAAGGTGTGACTGGAGGAGGCATGGTAGAGGAAGTGGAAGGAACCTCAAAGAAGATGAGATCCTGAGACGTAGGAGAGTAGTAGGAAACATCCTCGATAAAAGACACATGTCGAGAGCTGTGAAGACGAAGAGCCATGGGATCATAGCAATGATACCTTTTGTGCTTGGAACTTATTTCCAAGAGTACATACTTATGGACCGAGCCAACATTTTATTACGCTCATGAGGAGGAAGGAGGACAAAACATGTGCACCCAAAAGTACACAACATACTATAATCAAGAGGGGTGCCAAAGACATGCTCATAAGGTGAAACACCCGAGAGGACAAAGGAAGGGGTGATGTTAATAAGGTTGACGAAGGTCAAAATGGCCTCCGCCCAGAAGGTGCGAAGAACGCACGAGGAGATAAGCTGAGCAAGCTATCTCAAGAATATGACGATGCTTTCGCTCTGCAATGCCATTTTGCTCATGAGTATGAGGACAAGATTATGGAAAGAGAGTCTCATGGGACTGAAGGATAGAACACATTGTAGAAGAGAGATAATCACGGGTGCAATCAGACGTAAAAGTTTTAATACAAGCATGGAACTAAGTATAAACCATGACGGTGAAGGTCTGATAGAACTCGGGAATGTCAAAATGTTAACGAATGAATACACCCATATAAAACGCGAGTAATCATCAATAAAGCTAACATAATAAAGATAGTTATTCATAGAAGAAAAAGATGCATGACCCCAAATATCGGAGTACACTAGATCAAATGGACTACAAGACTGCAATAAACTGGTAGAAAAGGGCTAGCAAAATGCTTAGCCAATTGGCACCCGTGCAAAAAGAAAAACAAGAAAAGGAAACATGGCCTAAAGCATCTGATCGGAAAAGACTTTTAAGCCGAGGTTCAGACACATAACCTAGCTTCCTGTGTCATAGGTCGGCATCAGAAAAGACAACACTATAGACAACCGATGGAGAGATAGTAGGTATATGAAGATACTCTAGGTGATATAGGCCACCCACCCTATGAGTAGCACCAATCCTCTGTCTCGAGTGTGGATCTTACCCAACACAAGACGAGATAAGAAAGTAACTGTCAAGCCGGAATTACAAAGGCTGCTAATATAGATTAAGTTCATGCAAAATTGATGTACGTGTAGAATAAAAGGTAAAGAGAAAGCTAGAAGTAATGGACCCAGACTGTGAGATGGCTAGAAGAGAACCATCCATAGTGTGGACCGAAGGAATGAGATAGGTAGGTGAACATGCAGTAAGAATGGACTGGTCAAGGGTCATGTGGTAAGAGGCTCCAGAGTCCATAATCCAAGGTGTAGAGGTACCCAAGGTGGTAGAGAAGGTAGAGAGACCAGATGAGCCAGAAGAACCGGAGGTAGGCTGCAGAAGGAGCTACTTAAGGTGCATCTCAAGATGTTGAAGGCGATCCGTCATAGTAGCTGCAGTAGAGGTGGGGCTAGGAACAGTGGCGGCAGCGATAACAATATCAACAGAAGGGCGACCACGGTAAGGTGAACCAACATGCTTCTCCGGTTGGAGAAGCCAACCATGAGTCAACAGTGTGTCTCGACTTGCCACAATGGGTGCACCGCCAAGTATCAGGCAGACTGGTGGAACGAGAGCCACCTCAAGAAGGAGTAACAGCAAGAGGAACTCTCAAGGGAGGAATAACAACTAGAACCCCCTCAAAGCTAGACCAGTGAGGGAATAAAACTCAGGGCGAAGAGTTATCAGAAACTGGTAGAGCTATTGCCGTTTCCGAAAGAACTGCAACTCATGCCAGGAGGCATTGACTCTAAACACCTCCAGTATAGGGGGCTCTAAGGCCTGGAGCTGACGCCAATAGCCACGCATAAGGCTATGAAACTGCTTAATGGTTTGCTCCCCTTGCTGAGCAGACTGGGCCTAAGATAGGAGCTGATAGTCGCGGGCCTCACTTTGCTCCATAAAGCGCTCAGTAAGGTGTGCCCAGAGCTCTGCAGCAGTAAAGAGGTGACAAGATCTGCACGAAGAGAGTAGTTGACCGAGGCAACTAGAAAAGTGCGAATGTATCGGTCACGAACACTCCAAGAGTCAGAAGCCACGGAGTCAGAGGTCGCTCTAGGAGCAAAAGTAGGTTCGTCAAGGTGCCCATATAAGGCACGGGCCATCCAGAACGCTTCAAATTGTAACCGACCATGCAGTTCAATTTGCGATGGTCACAAGGGGGAAGTCCGTAGAGACTGGGAGGAAATCCCTTGTCTGTTCGATAGATGCCACTGAGAACTGAACAGACCAGGAGGACACTCCGGACGGAGCAGATGACTGATTGAAATATGACATTGTGGACTAATCAGAAGATGCCATCAAGGAACGAAATCAGCGCAGGATCGAGGCAGGGCGCAGAGTCGGTGAACAAGCACGCACGATGCACGAAGGATCCGGATCGAATTGGGCCAGAAATTAGATTCGGTTCGAATCGGATTGGGCCAGGAATCGGATCCGAGCCGCACACAGAGGCATAAATCTAATCCGGCGATGCAGGGGCGAGGCTCGCGTAGAGGGATCGGGCTCCGGTGCTGGACAGGGCTCCGGTGCGGGATAGGGCATCAATGCAGGATCAAGCGCAATATCAGCAGCGGGATCCGGTGCGGGATAAGGCTCTGGTGCGGGATCAGGCGCAACAACAACAGCGGGATCGAGCTCCGGTGAGGGATAGGGCGCCGGTGCATGATCAGACGTAGAGTTGGTGCGGGATCTAGCTCCGGTGCGAGATAGGGGCGATCGTCGGCAGCAGAGCGGGCAGCGGGGTAGGGTCACAAGGGTGCAGTTGAGCCGAGGGGTGCGAGGGCAGTGCAGGGGCCGAGCCGAGCAATTGTCGAGAGGGCCGTACGGACCAACTGTTGCTCTGATACCATGTGACGAGATGCGAGGTTGCTAGGATTTAGAGAATAACAAGCAATCTCATTAGGTATATATATATATATATATATATATATATATATATATATATATATATATATATATATATATATATATATATATATATATATATATATATATATATATATATATATATATAGAGAGAGAGAGAGAGAGAGAGAGGAATGATAGGCTGCGGCGTGCGCTGCCCGGCCTGATAGATGCGGTGGCAAATCCTGGCCGTCCGATTGCACGGATCGACTGCGAACCGCGCGCAAACCCCCCCAAACGCCCCGTCCGTCTGATCCATCGCACGGACCGTCTGATCCCATATATATCCTGCCGCTCCGTGTGTTTGAGGGATGATTTGATTCCCATCCGTTCGATCGATGGGATCGAACGGACTAAAAAAATTTCGCTGTTACTGTAGCGGCTACAGTAACAACGAAATTCACTTTAGTCCGTTGGATTCCCATTGATCCAACATACCATACACAACATGTTTACAAAAACTTAGCACATTCTAAAACCTCTAGGTACTGATTAGGGTGCTGGGTCAAATATGGATATATATATATATATATATATATATATATATATATATATATATATATATATATATATATATATATATATATATATATATAGAGAGAGAGAGAGAGAGAGAGAGAGAGAGAGAGAGAGAGAAAGAGAGAGAGGGCTGGGTTCCTATGACATGTCATAGGGAGTACCCTATGACATATGGTGAATTAGTAATGCTAGAATGTTTAGAATGTACTGAATTTTTTTGAGGGTGATCACCTTATCTTAGATAGAATATCCACAAAAAATCAAAGCATTCTAAAACTTGTTGGGGCATCAAATGCTAGACGCTTTATCGGCCATCCATTTTAACCGTTAAATTAAAAATCATATTTGATGCCTCTATAAGTTTTAGAATGAGCCGATTTCTTGCGGGGGTCCTATCTAAGATAGGGTGATCATCCTCATAAAAATTTAGAACATTCTTAATATTCTAGTATTACTAACTCACCATTTGTCATAGGGTACTCCCTATGACATGTCATAGGAACTCATTTCCCATATATATATATATATATATATATATATATATATATATATATATATATATATATATATATATATATATATATATATATGGGCATGCTATAATACGGCATGCGATAAGTGCGGCACCATACCGTAGCCGTCTGATGCACCAGCTGTGTGCATCGCATGCATGCTGCGGTGCATCGGATGGTTGTAGTGCGGTGTCGCACTTACCGCATGCCGCATTATAGCATGCTCATATATATATATATATATATATATATATATATATATATATATATATATATATATATATATATAGGGGGCTGCTATAATGCGGCATGCGGTGCGTGCGGCATCGCACCGCAACCGTGTGATGCACTGCTGTGTGCATCGCATGCACGCAACTCGTGCATCACACGGCTGCGGTGCGATGCCGCACGCACCGCATGCCGCATTCTAGCACTTCCCTATATATATATATATATATATATATATATATATATATATATATATATATATATATATATTTATATATATATATATATATATATATATATATATATATATATATATATATATATATATATATATATATATATATATATATATATATATATATATATATATATATATATATATATATATATATATATGGGCTGGGATCCGTTGACAATCCAAAATGGGAGGTAAATTTACCTCCCATTTTTAACCTGATTCAATCGGTGGATAGAGGTTTCCGAATTTGCTTATTTTTTGTGAGGATGATCAACATGGCAAGTTGATCATCCTCACAAAAAATCAGCAAATTCAGAAACTTATAAGGGCGTCAAATGTGTTATTCAAATTAACGGTTCAAATAGACGGTTCAGAAATGTTTGATTCAATCGGCGCCCTTAGAAGTTTCATATTTTGTTAATTTTTTGTGAGGATGATCAACTTGACATAATGATCATCCTCACAAAAAATCAACAAAATCTGAAACTTCTAAGGATGCCGATTGAATCAAATGTTTCTGAACCGTCTATTTGAATCGTTAATTTGAATAACACATTTGACGCCCGTATAAGTTTCAGAATTTGCTGATTTTTTGTGAGGATGATCAACTTGCCATGTTGATCATCCTCACAAAAAATCAGCAAATTCGGAAACCTCTAACCAACGATTATGGTGAGTTATAAATGGGAGGTAAATTTACCTCCCATTTTGGGTTGTCAACGGATCCCACCCCTATATATATATATATATATATATATATATATATATATATATATATATATATATATATATATATATATATATATATATATATATATATATATATATATATATATATATATATATATATATATATATATATATATATATATATATATATATATATATATATATATATATATATATATATATAGGGGACGGGGAGCCTGGACCTCAGGTGCAGCGTGAACGCTGCACCGGAGCCACCCCCCGTGCGCCACCTGTCCAAGAAACAGCCGCCCCGCGTTTAAAACAGCATAACGATCGCCCGCCGTCCGATCAGTGCAGCGCACCAAGGCCCGCAGCCGTCTGATCCTGCAGCGCACCCCCGCCCGATCAGTGCAGCGCACCAAGGCCCGCAGCCGTCTGATCCTGCAGCGTACCCCCGCCCGATCAGTGCAGCGCACCAACGCCCGCAGCCGTTCGATCTTGATGATCGGACGGTTGAAAATAAAATCGCGGTTACTGTAGCGGCTACAGTAACCGCGATTTTATTTTCAACCGTTGGATCCTGATGATCGGACGGTTGAAAGGATTCTCGCGGTTACTGTAGCGGCTACAGTAACCGCGATTTTATTTTCATCCGTCCGATCATTAGGATCGAACGGATGGGAATGGTTTGGACGGCGGGCGATCGATCCGCTACGGGCGGGGGGTGCGCTGCAGGATCAGACGGCTGCGGGCCTTGGTGCGCTGCACTGATCGGACGGCGGGCGATCGTTATGCTGTTTTAAACGCGGGGCGGCTGTTTCTTGGACAGGTGGCGCGCGGGGGGTGGCTCCGGTGCAGCGTTCACGCTGCACCTGAGGTCCAGGCTCCCCGTCCCCATATATATATATATATATATATATATATATATATATATATATATATATATATATATATATATATATATGGGGTGCGATTCGTTGACAACCCAAAATGGGAGGTAAATTTACCTCCCACTTACAACTCGCCATAATTGTTGGATAAAGGTTTTTGAATTTACTGATTTTTTGTGAGGATGATCAACATGGTAAGTTGATCATCCTCACAAAAAATCAGCAAATTCTGAAACTTATAAGGGCATCAAATGTGTTATTCAAATTAACGGTTCAAATAGACGGTTCAGAAAAGCTTGATTCAATCGGCGCCCTTAGAAATTTCAGATTTTGTCGATTTTTTGTGAGGATGATCAACTTGCCATAGTGATCATCCTCACAAAAAATCAACAAAATTTGAAACTTCTAAGAGCGCCGATTGAATCAAACTTTTCTGAACCGTCTATTTAAACCGTTAATTTGAATAACACATTTGACGCCCTTATAAGTTTATGAATTTGCTGATTTTTTGTGAGGATGATCAACTTGCCATGTTGATCATCCTCACAAAAAATCAGCAAATTCGGAAACCTCTATCCACCAATTGAATCAAGTTTAAAATGGGAGGTAAATTTACCTCCCATTTTGGGTTGTCAACGGATCCCAGTCCTATATATATATATATATATATATATATATATATATATATATATATATATATATATATATATATATATATATATATATATATATATATATATATATATATATATATATGGGGACGGGGAGCCTGGACCTCAGGTGTAGCGTGAACGCTGCACCGGAGCCGCTCCCCGCGCGCCACGTGTCTAAAAAACCCACCGACCAGCAGTTAAAACCGCGGGACGAACCGCAGCCGTCCGATCGATTCGATTGGACGGAAATCCGGCCGCCCGCGTGTAAAAACACGGCAGCCAGCGGGAGCCGTCTGATCCGTGCACCAGCAGCCGTCTGATCCGTGCACCAGCAACCGTCCGGTGTGATTCGTTGGCCCGGGTGATTCCCATCCGTTCGATCAGGGGAATCGAACGGATGAAATCGAGTTTCATTGTTACTGTAGCCGCTACAGTAACAGCGAAAAATGTTTTTGTCCGTTCGATTCCCTCGATCGAACGGACAGGAATCACCTGGGCCAACGAATCACACCGGACGGCTGCTGGTGCACGGATCAGACGGCTGCTGGTGCACGGATCAGACGGCTCCCGCTGGCTGCCGGATTTTCGTCCGATCGAATCGATCGGACGGCTGCGGTTCGTCCCGCGGTTTTAACTGCTGGTCGGTGGGTTTTTTAGACACGTGGCGCGCGGGGAGGGGCTCCGGTGCAGCGTTCACACTGCACCTGAGGTCCAGGCTCCCCGTCCCCTATATATATATATATATATATATATATATATATATATATATATATATATATATATATATAGAGAGAGAGAGAGAGAGAGAGAGAGAGAGCAGTGATACATTGTGGCCGGGGTTAGCGTGCGGCTTCCGTGCAGTGGGCCGGGGTCTGTACGGGCCGTCCGATCAACCGATCTAACGATTGGGATTCACCCCCCCCCCCCACCGGCAAATCGCTGTTACTGTGGCGGGCACAGTAACAGCGATTTCAGTGGGGGGTTGAACCCCGGCCATCCGATCATCGTGAATCGAACGGCACAAATCTTTTCGCCCCGGTTAAAAGTTATAGCCGTTCGATCATTCGATCCTTGGAAAACAATTGAATAGGATCGGTTGATCGGACGGCCCGTACATCCTCCCGGTCCGCCGCACGCTAACCCCGATCGTAATGTATCACTACTATATATATATATATATATATATATATATATATATATATATATATATATATATATATATATATATATATATATATATATATATATATATATAGAGAGAGAGAGAGAGAGAGAGAGAGAGAGAGAGAGAAATGCTAGAATGCGGCATGCGGTAAGTGCGGCACCTACCGCATACCGTCTGATGCACCGCTGCGTGCATGCGATGCACGCAGCGCGTGCATCAGACGGCTGCGGTACTGTGCCGCACGTACCGCATGCCGCAGCATAGCATGCCCCTATATATATATATATATATATATATATATATATATATATATATATATATATATATATATATATATATGTGTCGAAAAATCTGAATGTAGCGGTGGAAAACTATAATATCCACACATATTTTAGCAAACAGCAATCAAAGTCACAGTTAGCTTTGTGAGCGCGATTGCGGTTGCATTTTTATTTTATATTTTTTTCGGAGGGGGGGGGGGGGGGTGGGTTTAAGGTAATTTGATTCATTGCTCATAATTTAGATGTTGTTTCCACCCGCATTAATTAATGTTGGATTCGATTGGAGTGGTCACTGAAAGAGCAAATTCACCACTTTCCACTCGCATGGCAGTGTACACACGACAACGTAAACGACAAGGAAGGCTATTACTTCCAAAAGGACAAAAATTCCCATCTTTTAGTGCAAAGGGAGGGTGCGAGGCTCGAAGAGGATAGGGAGGGTGCCGAATGCTTTATTTGGGTGTAGAGGAGGTGCACCATTTCCAAAGAACAAGACGGGGGAAAGGAGACGAAGGAGTTGAGCGCCATGGTTCGGGATCCGCTGAGCTTATCGATTTGAGTCAGCATTCGTCGTTTAGGTCGGTGAGAGATATTTCTACTCATTACAAGCACCTCCAGGGTTTTTTAGCATGAGTAGTAGTAAGATTAGTAAGATATCAATAAGTAAAACTTAATACAATTCTCGGGCCGAGTATCAATCCTCTAAGAGTGGGACTCGACTAAACTCCTCTGTAGTCACAACTTGCTGCAATCACCCACCATCGGTTTCGATGTACACTGTATGACACAAATGACATCACAGTCATCCAATGACATACATCCTAAATAAAGTGAATCAAACTCGGCCCCAATTGCCCACAACATTGGATAACTGTGATGCTTGTGCCACATGGCATATATGGGGCCTCACCAACGGGTGAGTACTGCAAAATCATGACTAAAGAGGAGTGGAGCCCCTAAGAATGGTGATGAAAAACCTGGCAATCAAGTGAGTGAATGACAAGAAACCTGACATGTAATTTGGCTAGTATACTAGGGAGACCTATCTTAATTACGGCTACTTATGTAGTTTAAGATCATCCAACCAGCGGCGAGGGAGTTCTAGCTAGCACCAAAAATAAACATAAGAATAAAAGATATGTACCCCTACGGACTAGTGATATTTATTTATTTATGGTTGGTACATCATGGGTAGAATTGAACACTGGAAAGCTCGAGCTTGCCTCCCCAGATTTGAGATATTGATTGACTGGGACCTGATCGAGGATGAGGATGAGGATGATAGGCCTAGACCATGCACACTTGTCCGTCTCTATATCTACGTACTTGAGGCATTTATGAAGGATGGATGGTATTTTCTGGCCAGCCGGTTGTCATGGATCCATGGCCTATATGTCCATCTCAGCCACACCAATTAAGCAAGAACGTACGTACTAAGTATCGGGAGATTCAATTAAGCAGTCTCCACTTTGATCCCAACAAAAGCGGAGGAAATTCACAAATAAGGGCAAAGAAAAGGCCACTCAAGATCGAATATATACGGATGTGACCTCCAAAGACAATTGAAGCGGATGTTTTGCATCTGAAATGTAACCGAAGTTGCAATGCTATTCAACCATACCTTAGTATAAATACTAGATATGAGCTGAGTGGGATTCAGCAATCGGGGCTGGAGGTAGTGGACGGATGTCATCATATTTGTACAAAATGTAGGTGCGTTCATAAAATTATGTTTGTGATCGATTACCCATTCCTAAATAGAAACATTTTTTTTTTTTGAAAAACCAAGGGGGTTCTATTAATGGCACCTCGTGCCCAAAGAAAATCAACAATTGCAAGCCGAGATCAAAATCTTGGTTAGAAAAGATAGAGGAAGACCCTTCCTCAGTACAAAACCTTCTAGCATTCGTATAGACAGACTCAACAATAAACTCTGGAGTTGACCAGACAGCAAAATCTGTATTTCGAACAAGAGTCTGGGCAGTAACTAGGTGTGCTACCTCATTTGCTTCTCGGAACACGTGTTGAGGCTGAACAAAGGTGGACATCTTAAGTAATCTCCTATACTCCACAATATCATTATGGATACGCAATGAGGGAGAAAACTCCTTGTCCAACATGTGTACTGTATTAGCTTTAACTTCAATCAATAACATAATGCCTTATGCCATAGCCCGAGCTTCAGCTTCTAATGGTCATCAAAGTTCAAAAACTCGCCCCCGACAGCAAATAGTGTCTCCCACTTCATCTCTAATGATAGGTCCATAGGCCATCCGATCCACTCTCACAGCAACATCCACGTTAAGCTTTAGGAATCTCCCATAAGACTTTAATAAATAAGAAATAGGGTTCCACTAGGGAGCCGAATTGAAAATTTGTGTACAATACCAACCCCATCTCCACCATCCATCTCATTTTTCATGCGCCGTAGTGGTGGGTGCATTATTCTAGGAGCCATATGTTGGAAATAAATCCATGACAGAGGCCCGTAGCGGAAGCAAAGAGAAGGTCCAAAAACCGTGAGCGGTGTGCATTACATATCAAAATTTTCATCGAAACGATCTACACGTGTGTTTATGAATCTAGCATGACAACTACGCGAACCCCTAACGTCGATCTAAAGCAAAAGAACAATCTAGCATGCATGCATGTTCCATCTATGTTAAATCTACATGTTAGAGATCATACCTGCGTGCGGATTCTTTCACCGTGACAAGTTTCTTCTTTGTCGATGGAGACGGGCTCGGATTTGCTTGGCATAGCTTCGGTGCGACGGCCATAACTTTCTGCTCTGAACTCGGATTGGGCTGAACTTTGGACAGCAAGTAGCCAACTTTGAGACACAACTTTTGCGATAAATTTCACCCCGTTTGGACTTTTGTAGATCCCGAAATCATAAAAACAACGCTGATTTTCTGTGCAGATTCTGGACAACAAAAGCTTGCGGGAGATGTCTTCTAGTTCACCCGATCTCACATGATGCACGGTACCTCGTCGATGGATCTCTGAGTGCCTCCATCCGACGAGCCTTCTCCTTCTACGAAACACCACGTGAGGAAGACGAGTCGCCATCCAATGGCACAAGCGAGGGGGAGAGACGAGAGAGGAGAGGAGAAGAGAGCTAGGGAGAGATCTAGGGAGGGGGGGGTCAGTTTTTTCCATCTGGCATCATCTATGACCGGCCTCCCTTAGTCCCTATTATAAGGCCTTGGATAAGGCTCCAAGGGGATAGGTTCATCCCCCAAAAATCTTCCCAAAAATCTCCATTTATCTCTCCATCTCTTTATCCGTTTTCTCCACTTTTAGGGCTTGTTTTGATCAATTCAAAACCCCCTATCTTATCCCCTATGGCCGACCCTATTACTAGGGATTCCATCCCCAGAATATAGGGGTCGGCCCTGCATGGGTCTCCCACAGCTAGGGTCGGTCACTAGTAAGGCTTGGCAGTATGCATTTTTACCAAAATGCCCTTATGCCTCAAATTAACCATTTCTAGTGTGCGAGACTTAGCGACTCTTCCTTAAGTGATCTTTGTAGTTACTTTACTATTAACTGAGGTCACCGGAGGGTGCCCCTAGTAAAGTCAACCAGTCAACTTGCAACATGTCCTGGTGCATCGCACCCATGTAGCAAAGTTCACTTATGACGAGGGATAACTACATACGTCTCTGCACTAACCTAGGATTTTCCTTTAGTGCACACACGTAGCTACGCATCTACCGTGCACTAGTGCGAAGCACTCACGGAGCATAGGTTTGAACTACTTGCTTTCTCATACTGCATCCTGTGTTTCGAGGAGATGATACTAGGACCGTACATAATATCGATAAGGTAGAACCTTTAGGGACCAGGGTTTATGGCTTCTAACTTAGACTCGATCGACACACTACCCGAATGTACCATCGATCCTCTGAGTCCGAGTTAACTTGCGTGGCCACCCAGAGTGCGACGCAGGCTGTACTCCAATTCCCCCGGACTTACTATGTTCTCCCTCATATCCCTGCTCTCCGCTTAGTATGGTAAACCCGCTGTCCCTCCACTTGGTGCCATGATGCAACTCGAGCGGTGGAGAATACCGTCAGACTCGAGTGCTCATATGACTCGGTTCCTTCCAGGCTTACCACATACATCGTACCTCTGATTACTCTGATGAGCAACCGAATCCGTCACCAATCCAACTGATGACCACCTGGCAAGGGTTTAATACGACGTAGGTCAGACTAAGGAATGCACCTCCCGTTAGGGGTGTGGATGGCCTGCAGGAATGACACGCTGATGCAACGCCAGTCGGGTAACCCAGTACACTGTGGTTTTGGATCACTGTATCCGGATCCTCACATATTGGTGCGCCAAAGCACCACACAACTGGTTAGTCCACCAGACATGGTTCCTCAGGGTTTAGGACCATTTTACCATAAGCAGAAACACGGCTTAGTGCACCGATGTCTGCTCACCGATCTGTGCACCGTGTTGGTTCTGTTTGGCCACAGACATTGTGCCTGGTAATGACCGTGGTGGAGACACCCACGCTCTGTCATCCCAACAGTTTATCTTGATAAGGTAATCAACCCTAATCAGAGCTGCGAATGTATTTAGATTATATGAGACCAGTCCCTTGAGTCTCCCACTCAATTGGATTACCATGTAGCCATGGCTCTCTGTTCTGTAATCAGAACACGTACTAAGGTATATACCAAGATGCAATCTTATACTATAAACCATACATAGCTAAACTATAGGTTTTTACGAGCTGTAGACCTCACCAATTCTAATAATCTCCTACTAGGTCTAACAAGGAACAACGGTGTTGAGCTCTGTAGCTTCTACATGCTACCCAAAAGCCTTTGCAAGAATTCCCTAAAGGAATTGACAACATTATTTGTAGATTCCACTTCAGTACCGCTACTTGCATTTCCTTCTATAACTGTCAGATCAAGTGGAGTTTGTACTTGATGTGTTTCTTCTAACGGTGGTGCCTTGGCTCTTTGGACCATGCTTACCGCTCTTCTGTTGTCACAATAGATAACTGAGCATCTGGTACGCATCCCTGGTTCCCAAAATACTTCCTAAGCCATACCACTTATTAGACTACCTCGCACGCAACAACATGCTCAGTCTCTGTGGTAGAGTCTATGATACACTCTTGCTTCACACTCTAGCAACTACCGCTTCTAATCCCAACATAAAAATAATTCCTGAAATCAATTCTCTGGAACGCACATCTGACACCAAAGTTAGACCCTGTATGTCCAATCAATATCAGGACCTGTGAAGTGCAAGCTGACTCACAATCCTCACTAGATGAGGACTTCTGAGTATACCCTTTCACTTTAGTCCAGTGATTTTGACCCGTGTTCGACTGAAACCGACCCATGAATCCTGCTGCGCAATAGATATCTAGCCTCGTAAAACGAATCTGGCTAGAATCTTATCTTCATGCGTAGCCTGTGACAGCAAGAAAACCTTGCTCTGACAATCTTGAGTTACCTTGATTTCCAGAACATAACTCGCCTCACTTAGGTCTTTCACATCGAATTGTGATGACTACAAACCTTTACCATGAATAATATTCTTACGTTATTTTCAATCAGTAGAATATCGTTAACGTAAAGTACTAAGTACACCTTTGTAGCTATTTCACCTTTCTTGTGCCCACTTGGTTTATCCTCATCTGATCAAATCCGTATGAGCGGATTCCCTTGATCAAAATAGATATTCCAACTTGGATGCTTGCATTAGTCCATTAATAGACCTTTGCAACTTATATTCCATATCTTTCTGACCTACTGACACAAAGCCTGGGGCTGCATCATCCGTATGTCATTTCAATATTCCAGTTAGGGAATAACTGTCTTGACATCCATCAACCAGATCTCCCAACTATAATGGGCTGCGATGGATTAAGAGGATCCGAAATAGACTTAGGCATAACTACCAGTGAGATGGTTTCGACATAGGCAATCCCTTCTCCTTTGGCAACTAATCTAGCTACTTAAGTCTTAATCGGGTGCTCTTCTTATACACCTCCTATACCCTGAAGGGTGATAATGCTATAAGTGTCAAGATTATTCCAAGTGACATTGATACAAATTTGCCTCCATGGTCTTTTGTCAGTTAGAGCTGTCGGAAGCTCCCACTACTTCTTCGTAGCTCTAGGGATCATCCTTCTGAAACTCTGGATTAACTATCAAAGTTTCTCCATAGTATCTATCAGGAGCTCTGATGGTCCCACAACGACGAGGTAGTGGTGGTACAAAAGTAAATCATTTCTACAGTATCTGGTATACTAGTTTCTTGTATCATCTACTCCCACTATGTTTTTTGATGCGCATTCTCTACCAGTACCCAGTAGTTCACCCAGAACTATCTTACCGGTAAACTTATGGTCTATAATATAATCTTGGTCTAGGTAGCTGGTATTCGTAGAAACGAATATCTTCCAAACCTCAAGATCATAGAACAGTCCATCTTATGCCTCCCTAGGGTAACCTATAAACAGATATACCTAAAACTTTATCTCCATCTCATCCCTCTTGTCCTTTCGCACAAGTGCAGGACAACCCTATATCTCGAGACCTATAGTGTTAGCTTTCGCTTAGATGATAGCTTTCTATAGATCTGAGGCATTGATCTAGATGAGAGATAGTTTCAGATGTAAGCTACTATTTTAAGGTACAACCCCACCAGAAGATGGGTAGTACATTTGGCAATATTTATCATACTATGGACCATGTCAAACAGGGTCCGATTTCTTCTCTCGGTGACTTCATTCTGACGTGTCATACTTGGAGCATTTACTTGGGAGACAATCCCATGCTCCCTAAGGACCCTAGGAACCCATCTGATAGGTTCTCGTTTCCTCGATAAAATCGAAGAGGCTCCTATTGTTTGGACGCCTTGTAACCATAGATATCAAAAATAACTAACACCAATACCTTTGTGGCCCTTTTAGTTATTCTGCCTTTCAGATAACACTCATAGGTTAGAAGGATCTCCGATGAATTTGTGAATAGAAACTCGGTCTTCTTTTACCTCTGAATTTATCTAAAGCAGAATATCTAAATCAAAGGGGTCATAAATGGGATGGCTTCTTCGAAGGATTTATATGAATTTCAATTAGACGTTGCAGCTGTTATGAAATCTATTTCTGAATTAGGATTAAATACAAAGAGAATTTTCTGATCTATTCCTCTAACTATGAAGCTATCAATTTAGTTTAAGATACACACCTTATGGTGCTGTCTAAAACTAAAAACTTCATTTACCAAGGAGGAAACAGAACTAAATCTCTAAAGATCAAAATCCGTGTTTCGAAAAAACTAAGACAATCATATCTAACAGCTTCCGCAGCGACTTTATGGTATTAGTACCTATGTTAGGATTACTTCACTATAAAGTAGCATTTTGCTTTCCTTGAATCTTTGTAGACCTGAAGTCTACATTCCAAGAAGCATAAGAACTGCTACTAGATAGTGACTCAACTCCTAACACCCTAAGACCATAATCAATCTTTAAATACCCCTTATACTCGCCAAAGCGGAAACACTTCCGTACTTAGCGTTACCAGACTTAGGAGTCCACAACAGTTTCTGCACTAGAATATTTTTCGATCTCTTATAAGTTAATCCCTTAGGTTCTTCTAAAAAAGACCTAGGTTAAACACTACAGGCATTGCCTTTAATCTTGATCATATCCTTTGTCTCTTGGAAATCTCCTTAGAAGTTCTGCGTTTATCATCTCTAACATATTAAAGCTAAAGTCTCTAATAATGCCTTCAAAGGTTCCAGACAAGGATGCAAGACAGACGTCTTCCACCACCTTGTTATCTGGCACCATGTCTTTGGAATCTAGTTCGATCTGGAACTCAAGTATGTGTTCTCGAACAAGCATACCCTCAAACATCTCGATACCGACAAGTATCTTAGTGGAAAAGCAATAAGTCTACTAACTTCGCCTTCCAGATATCTAATGCAAGTAAAACTTTATTTGAGAAGACCCGGCAGATCTCTGACTTGCTTCTAAGGAGTTGTTCGCAAGTCTGCTATAACACAGAATTTGCACATCTCCTCAGACTCTCGCTAGTCGTCATATGCCCTAGTTAGTGCCTTAGTGATATCTGGACCCGTTAGGTCTAGTACAGGGATATTTAGATTGTAAGCCAATGTACGTTTACCACCCTAAGCATAAGCTAAAGATAGCGCTTCCGCTCTACGTAGTTAGAGACCCGATAACTGGTTCTCTTATGGGATAGCGGATAGGGGAACTATATGGTTGAATGAAATAATACAAAATAACTTATTTTATGGATTTTAAAAATAAGCTAATTATATCCAAATGCCAATGCTACACTCACAACGAAGACACATCTATGGATTAATTAATTATGTATGTAAGATCTCGGAATCGACTACACCTGCCCTAGGGGGCATCATGCAGCGTCAATCCACTTACACGGGCCTTTCCTTGATCCTATCCAAATCTGCCAACTAAGGGCTTTGATGGACCATGGTTATCTTTTGGCCAGTGCCACGTGATCCCTATTGTGCAAGCAACGGATACCTCACGTCCACTTCGGATGCTTACCCACAAGCCTTGGTAGTTATGACACAGGAGTTCATACGGCCCCCACTAGGGTGGGATAAAAAGCCCTTCTCTTCTCACCCCGTAACCACCATATCCTAAAGGAGACTGCTAAGTCATCTGGCATAGAAAAACATAACCCTTAACCTAGGGGGTGTCGAGCTACGCCCTTCCACTCAGACACAAAGCAGTTGGTTATGGAGGTCAGAGGATCTCTAAAAGTCTTCTTTTATATCCCTTATTAAATTTGAGGGTTCTTTTATGCAATTATGAGTGTACACTAAGGTCACGACAACCTATACACTAGACTCTGGTCATACCGTGCTCCCACTAGCGTTTCAAGCCTTTCACGAAGTATTAATTGATCTCGGAATATCATAGTCCCTGCCTCAAGTGGATTTCTCCACTCAAGGGTCACATTACATATCCTAAGAACATCGATGCTCGACAAACCTAGCTATCACGCTAATGCTCTAGAGCCTAGCCTAAGGTCAGACTGATAGGAAAGGTCTTCCACTACCATGGCGCCTTACTTATAAATTTGACGAATGATGTCATAGTAGAATTCCAACTCATTCTAGGTTTCGATATTGGCCAAATAGGGACACCCGACTAATCAGGTGTTGACCTAATGGTGGCATAACCAAATATGAGGAATTCTTGCTATCATCAAGGGTCAATTAAATAATAGGCATCACTAGTAAAATCATATCCTAATAAGGTCGCTAGGACCTGAGGGGAAAGGGCATCCCTCAACACAGATAATCAAATTATCGCATCGGGGTTCTCTACTGAAACATAAAGAACAGTAGAAAGAAACAACCACACGACTGAATCCAGTTTAGAGTCTGACCCCTAAACCTGACTGGCACAGCGTAGGCTCTCTGTCTCCTTCGCAAGGCTCCTCGATCCTGTGCAAGCCTCTGTATACGATCTCCTGACGCTTTTTGCCCTTTGTTGTCATCGTGTATGCTTCGCCGGATCGCCATCGTCCTCCAAGGTTCCGCTCATCCTCCCGGTGGTGGATCTCCACGGTAAGTCCTCCTCTTCAATCTGTAACCGAAAAAGCTCTAGTATGCTTCGAGCAAGTGCTCGCTCATACATAATTTCCTAGAAAAAAAAAGAAAAACAAGCCTAGCAAAAAGCCTGGGAATCAAGGGTGGTCAACTTCCACCACTTGCCCGACTATGGCTCTAAAACCTATCCACACACAGAAGAAAAACACATACAGACATATTCGCTAACATGGGGTCCGACCCCCAGTAGCAAGCAATCACATATCCAAAATATTTTAGAAGCGGTGTCCTGTAAGAATAATTCATAGAACACACAATATATACTATGTATGATTTACTCGTAGAACCCCGATGGCGGCATATACTATTCATGTGCGCATATGACGGTTTCATGAAAAATATGAAACACACACCACTAGCATGCTCTGATACCAATTGTTGGAAATAAATCCATGGCAGAGGCCCATAGAGGAAGCAAAGAGAAGGTCCAAAGACCGTGAGCGGTGTGCGTTACATATCAAAATTTTCATCGAAATGATCTACACGTGCGTGTATGAATCTAGCATGGCAACTACGCGAACCCCTAACATCGATCTAACGTAAAAGAATAATCTAGCATGCATGCATGTTTCATCTGTGTTAGATCTACATGTTAGAGATCATACCTGCGTGCGGATTCTTTCACTGTGACAAGTTTCTTCTTTGTCGATAGAGATGGGCTCGGATCTACTTGACATAGATTCGGTGCGACGGCTATAATTTTCTGCTCTGAACTCGGATTGGGCTAAAATTTGGAATGCAAGTAGCCAACGTCAAGACGCAACTTTGACAAAAAGTTTCACCCTGTTTGGACTTCTATAGCTCTCAAAATCACAAAAACAATATTAATTTTCTGTACAGATTCTGGACAGCAAAAGCTTGTGGGAGATACTTTCTAGTTCACCCGATCTCACACGATGCGCAACACCTCGTCAATGGATCTCTGAGTGCCTCCATCCGACGAGCCTTTCCTTCTACGAAAAACCACACGAGGAAGATGAGTCGCCATCCCATGGCGCAAGCGAGGGGGAGAGATGAAAGAGGAGAGGAAAAGAGAGCTAGGGAGAGATCTAGGGAGGGAGGTCGGTTTCTTCCATATGGCATCATCTATGGCCGGCCACCCTTAGTCCCTATTATAAGGCCGGCCTATTCCCTTGGATAAGGCTCCAAGGGGATAGGTTCATCCCCCAAAAATCTCTCCAAAAATCTCTCTTTATCTCTCCATCTCTTTATTCGTTTTCCCCACTTTTAGGGCTTGTTTTGACCAATTCAAAACCTCTATCTTATCCCCTATGGTTGACCCTATTACTGGGGATTCTTATCCCCAAAATATAGGGGCCGGCCCTGTATGGGTCTCCCACAACTAGGGTCGGCCACTAGTGAGGCTTAGCAGTGCGTGTTTTTACCAAAATGCCCTTATATCTCAAATTGACCATTTCTAGTGTGCGAGACTTAGCGACTCTTTCTTAAGTGATCTTGACAAGTTAATTTACTATTAACTAAGGTCACCGAAGGGTGCCCCTAGTAAAGTCAACCAGTCAACTCGCAACATGTCCCGTTGCATCGCACCCATGTAGCAAAGTTCACTTATGGCAAGGGATAACTACATGCGTCTCTGCACTAACCTAGGGTTTTTCCTTAGTGCACACATGTAGCTACGCATCTACCATGCACTAGTGCGAAGCACTCACGGAGCGTAGGTTTGAACTACTCGCTTCCTCTTACTGCGTCCTGTGTTTCGAGGAGGTGGTACTAGGACCGTACATAATGTCGATAAGGTGGAATCTTCAGGGATCAGGGTTCATGGCTTCCAACTTAGACTCGATCGATACACTACCCGAATGTACCATCGATCCTCTGAGTCCGAGTTAACCTGCGTGGCCACCCAGAGTGCGATGCAGGCTGCACTCCAATTCCCCCGAACTTACTATGTTCTCCCTCATACCCCTGCTCTCCGCTTAGTATGGTAAACTCACTATCCCTCCACTTGGTGCCATGATGTAACTCGAGCGGTGAAGAATACCGTCAGACTCGAGTGCTCATATGACTCGGTTCCTTCCAGGCTGATCACATACATCGTACCTCCAATTACTCTGACGAGCAACCGAATCCGTCACTAGTCCAATTGATGACCACCTGGCCAGGGTTTAATATGACGTAGGTCAGACCAATGAATACACCTCCCGTTAGGGGTGTAGATGGCCTGCAGGAATGACACGCTGATGCAACGTCAGCCGGGTAACCCAGTACACCGTGGTTTTGGATCACTGCATCCGGATCCTCACATATTGGTGCGCCAAAGCACTACACAACTTGTTAGTCCACCAGACATGGTTCCCCAGGGTTTAGGACCGTTTTACCCTAAGCAGAAACACGGCTTAGTGCACCGGTGTCTGCTTACCGATCTGTGCACCGTGTTGGTTCCGTTCGGCCACAGACACTGTGCCTGGTAATGACCGTAGTGGAGACATCCACGCTCTGTCATCCCAACAGCTTATCCTGATAGGACAACCAACCCTAATCAGAGCTACGAACGTATTTAGGTTACATAGGACCAGTCCCTTAGGTCTCCCACTCAAGTGGATTATCATGTAGCCATGGGTCTCTGTTTTGTAATTAGAACATGTACTAAGGTACGTACCAAGATATAATCTTATACTATCAACCATACAAAGCTAAACTATAGGTTTTTACGAGCTGTAGATCTCACCAATTCTAACACCATGATATGAACCCTTGGCGGATGCCTGAGATCCACCATAGAGCCATCGGATGGTCCCTATGAATTTCAGTACGGTACCGAATTGGGTAGTAAACATGGATTGATCGATTTTAAATAAGATCAGCCAGCCATTTCCATTAATTTCCAAGAAAAAGGCTAGCCATTTTACTTGCTTATTTTTCCTTGGCCTAGCTCATAAATAGTCGCTCAAAAATAGGAAATGACGAGAAAAATCCCTGGTGTCCGACACATCTTTTGGGCTCCAGATGCTCTGGATCGTTCACTAAAAAGTAGAGAGCCGTCCAATCTTGCTAAACTTTACGCCCAATACTCATGACCCGTGCATGTCAGGCATATCCCTTTTACCCTCCATCGGACTGCTCCCTTTTTCCTTACACATTAGGGAACGGTCTGGATGTATCACTGAGCATCTGGTCATTGGAGCAAAAATTTGTCCGCACCCATTTGCCCTGACCTTGTCATACTTAGCAAATCTAGCTAAGACGGTCGTATCGGACGTGTATTGCACTACAACAAAACCCAATCGAGGTCAAAATTTGCGTGTCAAAAAAAATTTATTTATTTATTAGGAATATTTTATACAGATTCGAAATGGATTAGGATAGGATCAATCGGCTAATTTCGAAGAGACACAATCCAAAACCAAATCAAACAAAATTGACTAAAATGACTAGCTTTTTTTTTTAGGAAAGGGAAATGGCTGCTGATCTCATTTAAAAGCAATCAATCCGTGTTTACTACCAAATTCAGTACCGTACCGAAATTCATAAGGACCATCCGACGGTCTTATGATGGATCTCAGGTATCCGCTTAGGGTTCATACCATGGCCCCTTGAATAATGCACCCACCACTTCGACGCATGGAAAATAAGATGGATGGTGGGGATGAGTTCGATATTGTACTAAAATTTCCAATTTGGCAACCTAGTGGAACCCCTTTTCTTATTTATTAATGGGGTTAGTAGCCTAAAACCCTTCTAACAAACTCTGTAGTTTATAAATCCTCTCTAACTGTTTCGTAGGGTGTTAGGTCCCTCCCGCAATATTTTTTTAAGAAAATGATCATTTTGCCCCTCTAACTACCCCTCTAACTATCCATGTAGAACCTGATATATAATTTTCTTTTTTTATAAATCCGTTGTATAGTACGTGAAAGTCTCAATATATAGTAGACCCAAAACACTGTAGTGGCTATAGTGATTTTACTTTAGCGTTAATATTTCAGAGTGTAAATTTGATCGTTATAGTGAAATCATTGTAGTTGTTACAATGATTTCACTATAGCAACTGAATTTGTAATATACACCCAAATTTATACTCGATAACTGCTACAGTGACTTCACTATAGTAGTAATATTTCAGAGTTTAAATTTGATCACTACAATGAAACATTGTAGCTGTTACAATGATTTCAATATCAATGTCGCAACCAAATTTATACTCTATATACACCCGAATTTAGACTTCATAGCTGCTACAGTTTAGCAGTAATATTCTGCAGTATACATTCGGTTGATATAGTAAAATCATGTTGCAATCTAATTTATACTCTATATAGACTTAATTTATACTCCATTATCCCGAATTGAAATCAATATAGTATGGAGTATAAATTAGGCGTATCGAAATATAAACATAGGGATATTTTAGACATTTGATATGGGTTGACCAGGTCCATAGGGTTTTAATGTATAAGGATATTTTCGGGTTAGGTCTAAGCTCAAAGAGAAACAATGTGGGGACTTATGCTTAAAAACATCTTCTAAAAAGGGCTTTTCACCTAAGTTCCCCTTTATTAATTGTTTTTTGGGTAAGTGGAGTGATAATATGCACGTGTGAGGGTGGGTTGTAGCCTTACCTTCTCTTCTTTGTTAGGATTACGGAACGTGTCTTGTTTCTTTTCGGCTGCAATCCATGCATCGCATGCAAATCAAGTGCATTTCCCTTTCCTAAACCGTCATCGTCCACTGATTAATTACTAAATATCTCCGTATATATATAAATAAATAAATAAATATATATATATATATATATATAGCCCACCCACCCACAACAAATTAAAATCGAATCAATCGTTCCTTGAGTTGATCCATTAATTCCCCCAACATCCGCCATGCCCTCACTGACCCCGGATCCCCCTCACCACTTCGAGTTCGAGTCAGTCGGAGAACTCCCGGACTCACACTCTTGGCCGACGCTCGAAGACCACCCCACCGCTTCCGACCCCCTGCCCGTCATCGACCTCGCCGGCGCCGATGCCACGACTCACATCGCCCGCGCCTGCGAGGCGTGGGGCGTGTTCCACATCACCAACCACGGCGTCCCGGCCGGCCTCCTCGAGCGCCTCGAGGCCCAGGCCCGCCGCCTCTTCTCCCTCCCCACACAGCAAAAACTCAGGGCCGCCCGCTCCCCCGGCGACATCTCCGGCTACGGCCTCGCCCCCATCTCCTCCTTCTTCTCCAAACACATGTGGTCCGAGGGCTTCACCGTCGCCGGCTCCACGCTCGACCACGCCCGCAAGCTCTGGCCCCACGGGAACACCCAATTCTGGTACGTGCCATGCCCGCACGTGTTCGGCTGGCATTCTAGCTTGTAACTGATCTGTCCTCGATCGATCAATAACCTATCCGCCTTAATTACGTACCATGCAGTGATGTAGTGCAAGAATACGATGAAGGGATGAAGGAGCTCGCCGGGAGGCTGATGCGGCTCATGCTCGTCTCCTTGGGCGTCGAAGTGGATGAGATGACGTGGCCCGGCTCGGCACACGATCTCGCCGGAGTCCTGCAGCTGAACTCGTATCCGGCGTGCCCGGATCCGGACCGGGCCATGGGGCTCGCGGCGCACACCGATTCAAGCCTCCTGACGGTGCTGTACCAGAGCAGCACGAGAGGGCTCCAGGTCCTCCGTGCCGAGGACCGAGAGGGCCCTGCCCGGTGGGTGACGGTGCCCCCGCTGCCGGGCGGCCTCATCGTGAACGTCGGGGATCTGCTGCACATCCTGTCCAACGGACGGTTCAAGAGCGTCCTCCACCGAGCTGTGGTCAACCGGACCCACCACCGCCTCTCGGCTGCTTACATCTGCGGCCCACAGGCCTGCGTGGAAGTCTCACCCATTGGCAGCCTCGTGGGCTCCGGAAAGGCCCCCGCTTACCGGGCGGTGACATGGGCGGAGTACCTGGGCCTCAAAGCGAAGCTTTTCAACAAGGCACTCGCGTCCTTAGTAACGGATGAGGATCGATCAACGCGACAGATAGATCTGTAGTCGCTGGACGTACGTGTACGTGTACGCGTGTTTAATAAACAAATAAGGATTAATTACCACTAATATGATTACAATTATTAATTAACTAGCTATATTATTATTATTATTATCACTTCCTACGTACCAAGCTATATTATGATACTAGCTATATATACTCTACCGGTGAGTACGTATATAGAAGATGAGCCAAACTCCATTAATATCCATCCCGCGGTCTGTATGTACGCGCGTGCGTGTTCACTAACGTCACGCACCGAAAGAAATAGAAAAAGAGGGGTGGGAGCTAGAGATACTACATGAGCATGCTTTTTGTTGTCTTGTATACATGCCAAATAAAAGAAAAAAAAGGCCAATCCAGATACGAGATTGAAGAGGAGAGCTACGAGACAAGGGCACTACATGGTAATCAGAGGCGGAGCTACCTAAGGCTCAGTGGGGGCAGCTGCCCCCACTGGGTTTTAAAATTTAACTATAAATTACATTTGCCCCTCTGAAGTTTAACACTTAACCCCTTGTAGTTTATATTGTTTCAAATCTCTCCCTATAGCTTGATAGGTTAGCACAATACCTCTTTTGTGAACTACTTAATTTCCTCATTTGATAATTTTATCTGATCAAAACTGAATTGAAGGCGCAAAATATAGTTTTTTAAGTATAAAGGGGTTAAGTGTTTTTGAGCTAAACTTCAGGAGTTCATATCTCCTTCAGTCGGTCGGTAATACTGACACACATCAAAGCCGCATGCGGCTAGATTATGATTCACTTTCGGCTCGCTTGCCTTCGTGCGGCTGTGATGCGCACAGGCCCACCGATCGAGGCCAACCGATCGGAGGAGATCTGAACTCAAACTTCAGGGGCAAAGTATAATTTATCCAAATTTTAATACCCCTTAGAGGCATGTCAGTCTAGCCCTATGGTGTCATTATCCTACTAAAACCTAAAACCAAGAAGGGCCACCAGATACAATTAGTGCATCTGGAAAAAAAAAAACCGATTCATCTCCAGCAATCCACCTCGACGACGACCTCGCAATGCTCGCAGCTCATAGGCCGCAGCCTCGCGTAGGCCACACCGGCGCACGTCACGGCCTGCTACTCTGCTAGGCTGACTATCGAGCGTCGATTCCGCTGCATGACTGCATCTAGTGTCCCTCAAAACAATAGTTTGGTATGTTCTTCTACCCATGCTTGCACTATCATGAAAAGAGGGAATTTTTAGATTTTTGAATTTTCTTGCCCCCACTAGAGTGAATTCCTGGCTCCGCCACTGATGGTAATTAAGATGGTCCCAACCACCGTCATGTCTCGATTCTCTTCCCTTCCCTTGTTATATAGATGAAAAATGATAAAAAATTCTTTTTTTATTCGATTCATCCTCAGGCAGGCCAGGCATTGATAGTGTTGGCCTGGTTTTTTGATGTAAAGGACGGCTAATGTTTGTCCTTAGGTTCAAGTCCCTCTCAAATGGTTGCCGTTGGCATCAACTCCATCTCTCACTTTGATAACATTCCGGCCTGCCCCATCCCATGGGGATGCTCTATGTACGTACAATTAGACCGTCCGATCTATACTTTACGCAAGGCCACCACATGTGCATCTCACTCCATTACAGCAAAAAATGCAGTACCCTATTAAGGCTCCATAATGGGTACGTGGCACATGTTTAAAAAACCGATTATACCATGGTTTCGATCAAAAAAACAAAAATACAGAAAATATATAACAATCGGCCATCACATTAGCTTTCTAATTACTGCGGTTTGAGACTGCCACCGTATTAGGTGCACTAAGGTAATGCGGCAGCCAGGCTCCCGCAAAAGGAACAATGTATTTGTGGCCACCTAATCACCATCGAATCAGGGAATAAACATGGAGAGGGACAATAGTAGCGAACTGGCCGCCACAAAAACCTACAGGCTACAGTAGTTTAAGATAATATGTCCTCTTACTTATAACAAAAGTGAGCGCTAGCTGAATAGGTCGAGTCTCATGTGGTTGTCACACGAGGCCGGCGGCCTAAGTTTGGGCGGGATCTGGCCGAGCCAAGTGCGGGCTCAGATCAGGTCAAGGTGTGTCCTTAATTTTTTGATTTCATACCGGGTTTGTGGTGGACATGAGCTTGCAAAAGTTTCGTCAAATGCGACAATCATGGCCATTTATAGAAAATTTGACGAGCACTAATGTGCGCAGCCACCAAAGCGACATCCAGACTGCCGAATATAACCAAATTCAAGCTTTAATTTTTTAACCGTTGAATTAGGATGGTTTTGTTGTGCTCATACCCTTTTTATATGCAATCCGGCCATCAAGATGCAGTATTTGGAGCATACCCCGCGGAAGCAAGATTCTTTCTATTAGGATTGAAATAAATCAACAAGGATCCCTAGCAAAATATATTTCTTATCCGGGAATTTGATATGAAATGGGATTTGTTAATTTGTCCTCATTGCAAGTCAAGACTTATTCCAGGGATCAATCACTAAGTCCCCTCTCCTCTTATTTTTTGGAGAGGAGTGGGGGGACATAATGATCCATCCCTGATAAATGATCAGTTTAGTCTAAAGGACAAACAACTCTATGGATGAAACCAGGGGCGTAGCCAGAAAATTTTTTTGGACTGGACTGAAACTAAACTAGTTTTTTTTACAATAGAATTTTTAGTTTATAAAGAAATACTAAGCAAAGTTTTTTAGCAAACATCGACGGTACTAGAAATTATATTAATATAAAAAAAAAGTCCATAACACTTTGTCCTCCTGAATTTTAGCTCAAAAACATTTATCCCCTCTATTGTTAACAAACTACATTTTGACCCATTGAAGTCAAATAAAAATTACAAAATGAGAGAAATTTAAGTAGTTGACAAAAGGAGTATTAATTGTGCTAACATTTCAAACTTTAGGGAGCGTTTTAAAACAAAATAAACTATAGGGGGGTTAAGTGTTTTTTGCGGCGATTCATGTTTCGTGAGGACTTAGAGGCGATAGCGATTCATGTATGTGTCGCGAGAGGCCAAAGGTCTCGGTGGGTTGATGCGGGCTGAGGTCTTGGTTGAGACGGACTGAGACATGTACTTAATAATATGCCTAGTTTTTCTCAAAACTCGACCGGGCTATAGCCCGGCCGATCCAACTATTAGATCCGCTCATGGATGAAACTATTCCTTATTGCACTTCAAAATTTCATTTCGTCCACTCCTTTTTAATACTAAATCGTATTCTAAATCCGAATACAAGATCTAAAAATCCTAAATCGTGTACCTAAGATTTATAGACCATGGGAGACGGATCGAAGCGGGATCCGATCAAGCCGTTCCCTTGTGTAATTCAATCAATCACAGGGTAGGGAGGCCGTCTAGCTCATTGATGACGAAGAGTTTGTCCCCTCCCAAAAAACAAGCTAAGGCCTCGTACTACATTATTAAGGGTACGATGTAGGGCGCCGGGTACTTTTCACTTTGTTCCCTCCCCTCCTCAGTCAAACGGTCATGGAGAAGGATGGCTAAAGGTTCCACTACGGAGACGTGTCACTCGTGTGTGCGCCAGCGTACCTCGACTAAAAAACAAACTAATATTCTGCTGCCAGACAGGACATGGCCGGAGAGCAAGGTTTTACCGATCTCTCTAGACCGAATGAACGTGGCATCTAATCACAGCGTCCCTTTGCCTGCCGGGTGGGCCTAAGTGCAATGGACGAATGTGATCGCGATGAACCATCCTGTTTATATACAAATCTGATAAAACACCTTAGGGCAAATAATATTTTCGTTTCATGAAGGTATGGATGTTTGGGTGTCCACTCAACGGGCCGGCTTGCCTCTTTAAACTGCTACACACTGGAGGCCACTAGTTGTGTGGAAGCCCCTCGTCGACTGTATCAGATGGCTCCCCACAAGCTGCATCCTGGGTGGAAGGTGACAACACAACTGATATCAAGTTGGTGGGACAAGGTAACGGGAATCATTTGATCATGGGTGTGGATTCTTTGATGCTCTGTTTTCGAAGCCTGGAAGGGTGGGATTCCCATTTTCAAGAATCCCATGGACTCAAAAATTAATGTTTGACATACACAAATTCTCTCGGCTAGGTAGTACCACCTCATTATAGAGAGAAAACAAATCCCAAGGAAAGAGGGATTTGTTTCCTCCGAGTAATACGAGACATTCCAAAACGACAAACGTTATTCCACCAAAAAATTTCAGTAACACCATTATGGAAAAAAAAAAAAGATTCCCTACTTCAGAGAACCTCCAACCATCCAAATAGAAAAAAAGAAAGTCAAAATATTCTGGAGGAATCATACTCCTAGATATTTGTAATCTTCCGTAGGAGAATCCCCACCTTTCCAAGCTCCCAAACACTCCATGAGGTTATAATATAACCTTAGATTAAAGAGATAAGTCAAAGCTACAACCACTCATTGCATGTCGGGTGGGCTAAGTGCGATTCACCATCTGGAGCCAGGTGTAATGGATGGTTGTGATTTAAGTTTGGCTTTCACCTATCAGATCCTCTGAGGTTAGCAGGTTACCTTTTGTCGTTGTATCAATATGATGTCTTTAGTTGTTTCGGTGGGGAAAAATTACGATCATCGTACAATCTCCCTCTAAAAGTCGATAGATGGTTGAGTTTTAAGTGCAGTGCACTGTTGAGTGCTGAGTTGGCGTCTGCTGAGTTATCACGTAGACACTGTTTAGTAGAAAGAGAGATAGAGAAAGGGAGAGTTAACACAATAGATGGTGACGGAGTTCAGCCGAAGCCTACATCGTCGTGCAGTAAGATGCAACCTTTGATTCTACTAACTCAGAAAAAGTAAAGCTACTCTCGATAGGCCGAGAAGTGCTTATACATGTGGATTGAGGGTAAATTAAGCTTGACTATATTTTAATTGCTAGAAGGCTCAGGGAGATCTAGAAAACAGAAAGTAGAATTTGAAATAATAAATTTTGGTCTGAATTATTTATAGGATCTGCTATTTATAGAGTTTTAAAAATATCCAGGGTTTTGGTCAATTCCCACGAGGGATTTATCAGACCTCGAACAATATCCGTGGACCCCAAACAGGACTGGTGGGTAACACTGTTGTCTTCATGAACCCCAGACAAGGCTAGCGGGTCCCACTGTTAAGCACTAACCAGATTTTGCATCCAAAGTTACCTCCTTCTAACTAGGTAGGCGCTAATCTAGCTGGTTGGGACTCTATGGTGCAAAACTGATTTATCGATGTAGAGGCAGCTTGACGAATGCTTGAAGAGAATCAGCTGACCCCCTGCCAAAGGCTGTGTCGCGCCCCGGATTTTCATCGGCCGCCGAGAACCCCAGGAGCGAACTTTCACTGCCATTTTTTAAAAAAATAAATAAAAGAGAAGGGAAAGGGTTTTAAGTTTAGTTTATTCTTCCTTGTTCTGACCGACCCAATGCCTGAAGACACTGGAACAATCGTCCTCACAAGAAAGATAAGAAAATCATTTATGAAACAGTAGTACTGCTCGACTGTCCAAGGGCATCATTCTAGGAAGGAGGGAGATAACTCCCTCAATTCTTCTACTCATAGGAGCACGTGGCTCGAGACCAGAAGGCGATCCTTTTCTCATGTCACTCTGAATTAGCCTAATAGGCTCCTCTCATAGATTGTTTATTAATTAAGATTAATCAGAAACAGTTGGTATCTCGACCCAGATTAACACACCACCAAAAACAAACTTTCTCTATATACATAAAGCAACAATATTTACATATCAACCATGGAGTATAACTACAATGCCCTTCTAGTCTAAATAAGATCCAGGTAAAAATCTAAGGTTCCTGCTCCAACTCTCTACAGCAACTCCATAGCAGCCCCATAGCTCTTAGCACCGCTACTCCGTCAGCTACGCACGTCCGTCTATTCTATGAACTCAACTTCTTCTTATGCCTGAGTTTGTGCCCAATAAAACCACACACAAAAACCCTGAGTCACTTAGAAGACTAATTAACTCAGTAAGAGCCATACTAATATCTATCAAAAGAAACTGATAAACATAATGAATGGTGCTTTATTCGATATCGTTACTTTGTTCAACATAAATCAGATCATTCCTCTTTAGCACCGTACTTCGAGTTATGTTACACCTCTCATTATTTCTTGACTTAAAATTATATTATCTTAACTAGTACCAATTTTTAATCTTATTTTGGTTAATACCATATATTTATTATTTTTAATGTCATATAAATATCGTTATTCGAATAATATCGAATCATACTCATACCTTAGATAATATCATAACTCTTATTCTTTAAATACTATAAGAATATTATTATTCGAATAATATCGAATATTATGAAATGTCATCTCTCGAAGAATATCAAGTCTTCCTTATCCTAAGATCTTTATCAGTTATGCTAATACTGCTATACTCATAATGATCTAGCATAAACTTCTACAACCGAAGACTATCGTAGAATCAATCTCATAATCATAGCCACTAGACTTAGGATACTCAAAAGAACTACCTGTTGTAGCTCGTGTGTCCTTAGCGTGGATTTTCTGTATTAACATTAATAAAGATGACTTTGGTTATTGCATTCATTAGAATACTACTCTGCTGTATGATAATACTCATATAATAAAAGGACCCTAGGGAACACAGTAGGCCACTGAGGCACATGGTGGATCCATGCTTGGGAAACCCACTGGACCAGTTCTGTGTAGACCTAGAACTAGTTCACAGCTTAGGTGATGTCGGTCGCTTCACCGAGAATAAGCTGTTGGCAGGTAGAGGATATGGTGAAGTCTCCAACACGGGAACGTGGGATTCCCATTCACCTGACCAAGCACGATGATCGTGTTGAACAGGAACCAAGATGGTGCACAGATCAGTGATTCAGACACTGGTGCAGAAACCGTCTTACTACTATAGATAATCTATCCTTAACCCTGAGGGACCATGTATACTGGGCCAACCAGTTGTGTGGTGCTTTGATGTGCCAACGTGTGTGGACCTTCCATAGTCCAATACCACGGTACGTTGGGTTACCCGGTTGGCGCTTGAGTGACATGTAATCCCTACAGGTTATCCGACGTCCAGTGTTGGATAGGTGCGTTTTGATGAGTCAATCTGTCCACACAGTTAACCCAGGCCTGGTGGTTGTCAGTATGACTAACGATGTTCCGGATGCTAGACATAGCACCGAAAGGTGTGTGGTGTTATAGATGACAAGTCATCAAACCCTAGGCAGATGATCGATCGGGATCTGACGGTGCTCCCCACCACCCGAGTCGTATCATGGCACCAGTAATAGGAGGGACTAAGGATTATCAGAGTATAGTAGAGAACAGGGTTACGAGGGAGCAACATAAGTTTAGGATCACTAGAGTTCAACTCGCGTCGCACTCTGGGTGGCTACGCGGGTTAATCGGATTAGGGCTGATTAACGGAACTTTTGGTGTGTCACTGGAATAGTTAATTAGGGATCTGGTTACAGCTAGAGATCCCAAACCCTGAAGGTTCCACCCTATCGTTGCGTATAGGAATTGTTCCCGACCTAGTTGGATACGTTGGATACGAAGTAGCGCGATGGAGCGCAAGCCTAGAGCCTAAGAACCTAATTCACATGTGTTACGGGCCGTAGGGGTATTTTGGTAAATACTAAAATATAGCTCAGAATATATTGAATATGGATCTTAGAATGAGCGGAATGATTCCAGGAGCTCATAGACGCTGACGGAACTCGATTCCGAATAGCGCACCTCACTCAGTCTCTCTTTCAGTTTTTCTGCTTTTTGTGTAGGGCGTTTTCGTCCGGGCTTCACGATAGACACTCGGAATCCCTAAAAACCGCCCCCCTTATCCCTATCCACCTAGGGGCCGGTCCAAGCTTCCTTGAGGCCTTGGGAGACCGGCCCTATAAAGAAAATAGGGAGGGGGAGGGTCGGTCATAGTGCTCCCTCTCCTTAGGAAATCCGAACCTCCCCTTTAAGCTCCTCCTTTGTGGTTTCGGCCAAGGAAAAGAGAGGAAGAATAAGGAAGAAGGAAGAGGAAGGAAGGATAAGGAAGAAAGAAGAAAGAGGAGGAGAAAATCTCGTGGCTCGCCATCGTCTTCGCAACGGATTCCTCCGTCGGCTCATAATCCCTGCACTCAGAGACAGGATTTCAAGGATTCTTCAATTCACAAAGGACAAGGTGCTATCCGATAGTTTCCCTTGCGATTTAAGTGTGGTTCTTCATCGTTCCGTCATCTCCGGATCTTAGATCCATATGGTATGATGAATCTAAACACCTAACTAGATGCATGCATGTCTTTCGTAGATCGTAGTATGCCTCTAGGGTGTCCGCACATATGCTAAGATAATAGATTTGCATGTAGATTGTTTTGTAGAATTAAGTGCAATGAAATATACACCGTATGATCTTCGGATCTTTCTTTTGCTTCCGCTGCGACTCTGATTAGCGGATCCAATTCCAACAATTGGTATCAGAGCACGCTTTGGTGTATGTTTCATGCATGAATTCGTGAAAACATCATGTGAATATATGATGGCATATGTTTTCGTCGGGGTTCGGCGTAGATCATGCATATGGATTATGCTATGTATCGTCTTTTTGCAGGTGCCGCGCTGAATAGTAATCTGTGATTGCATGCATCCGGGGGTCGGACCCCGGATTTAATTTTTGCATTGATTATTATTGTATATGGATTTTAAGACTCTAGATGGGTGAGGGTGGGGGTTGACCATCCTCGGTTCCCTAGCCAGTTTTCTAGGATTGTTTCATTTTTTCTTTCTAGCGAAATTGTACACGAACGAGCACTTGCTCAGAGCGTGTTAGTTTTTTGGTCACATGAAGAAAGAAATGATGCTTCATCCACGGTTCGGGCAAGCGGTACCATGGTGTGCAAAGACCTGGCGAAAGCGTGCACATTGGCGATGATGGGGATCGTCGTCAGAGATCGTGCAGAACGGAAGATCAGGATATCTTGGCTGTGCAATTCAGGTTCAGGGGTCGGACCCTGGACTTGATTCAGTTTGGATATGTTTTTTTATTGATTCTCTTTACTTTTTATTTAGAGAACCCCAATGATAATTTTACTATCTTGCTTGTGAGTTTGTCTCTAGATCAGGCTTAGGGTTAGTACTAAGCTTATGGATTCATCGGTGTCTCTAGATGTTTCTAACACGTACGAATCCGGTAGCTAGCTAAAAGAAAAGGCGGTAACCGCCCTCGTGGTAGTTCAGGTAGCCAAGTACTGTGCATCGAGATAGACACAGTGTTAGACTTGTTTAGAAATAATTAACTAATGTCTCCATAAGAAGTATGATAACCCTAGTAGGATGCCCTTTCCCCACGTGGTCCTAGCGACCAATTTAGGTTAGAATTTCACTGTGTGATACCCATTTCTAGATGACGTTTGATGGTAGTATGAACTCATCACGATTTGGTTAAGCCACCATTAGGTTGAGGTCCGGCGGAGGTTGTCGGATGTCCCTATTTGGCCAGCATCGAAAACTGTAATGAGATGAGGTCTACTATGACATCAGGCACCAAATTGTGAACGAGGCGTCATCGTAATGGGAGTTCTTTCCACATTGACCTTAGGCTAGGCGCCAGATCTTAGGATTATGGGTAAGCTAGTGAAGTATCGGGATCATTGGAATCTATATAATGTGATCCTTGTAAGAAAGGCGAAAGCTGAGTATTCAAGGTAGGGACTATGATATTTTCTGAGGATACAAATGCTTTGCGGAAAGGTTTGTAATCCTAGTAGGAGCACGGTAGACCAGGGTCTAAGTTTAGGAGGTCGTGACCTATCTAGATATGCATAAAACCTCATAAAGAAGGGATATGTAAGAGGTTCCCTCCAAAGGGGAGCCCCTGGCCTCCACAGTCAACCAGCTAAGGGTCTGGATGGGAGGTACGCAGTTCGATATTCCCACCAGGTGAGAGCTGTATTTCCTTCCATGCTGGTTCGCCTAGTGGTTTCCTTCGGGACATGGAGGATACCGGTGACAGTGAGTGACGATTTTTTTCTGCACCGCGGGAGCCTATGAACCCCCCTGCCGACACCACCTAGATTAGTGGGAAGCATCCAAATGCTTGTGTGAAGCCATTGTTGCTGCGCACGCGGGTCACATAAAGCTGGCCAAAAGGAGACTGGGAGGTCTTTCAGTTTACCATGGGTAATTCTGATGAAGACTGGGCCTTAAAAGCCCCGTTGGCAGAAGCGGTTGCATGCTCTTATCGAGATGTTGTCTCCAATTCAAGGCCGATAATCTCAGTGCTCGAACCCAGGGAATTTAGATTCCTGGATGTCTCCACTTGAGGTAGTGAATACATAGCGGCTGGAGTATACATTATCTATTTCTAAATTCCATGAAATAGATTGTAGTAAATCCTAATTTTGCTTTGAACCATTGTTTACAGAATTATGACCAAGCTCGACCCCCTTGCCTCCATACTTAATGATAACAAACTTACGGGACCAAACTACGAGGACTGGAAGCGTAACTTGATGCTCGTCCTAAGGGTTGGCAAACACACAATTGCCCTAAGTACCCCTCAACCGGCCATGCCGGGACCAAGTGCAACTGAGGCCCAATTAAAGGAATGGAAAGGCTGGCTAGATGCTGATGAGATATGCAAGTGCTACATAGTGGCATCTTTGCAGACCGTCCTTCAGAAGCAAGTCGAAGACATGGCCTTTGCTTCAGACATGATGCTCTACCTAAAGGAAATATTCGAGGGTCATAGTCAGGTAACTCGTTACCTGACCATCAAGAAATTGGTGTCGACGAAGATGGCAGAAGGGACTTTAGTTCGGGATCATATACTGAAATTGTTTGGCTATGTGAACGAGCTTGGTTCCTTCGATGTCATCTTGGATACAGAGATCCAGACCGATATTTTCCTCGCGTCTCTGTCAAGAGCGTTTGAGGGCTTCGTTACCAACTTCAACCTTAACCGGTTGGAGATGTCTAACGCAGAGCTCTTAGCGGCACTCTAGGCGGCAGAGGACGGGATGAAGGCAGGAGTCTAATCCCTGAACGTAGAGCGGAATTCTTCTTTGAAAGCCAAGGGCAAGTTTCGAAAAAGAAAGTCAAAGAAGACCGTGAAGATGGGCCAGATGCAATTGCAGGTTCCTAAGCAGAATGGTCCGACGAAGCCCAAAGAAAAATGTTTTCGATGCGGCAAGAAGGGGCACTGGAAGGGCGACTGCCGTGCGGCTCCCAAGAAGGCTGAGACAGGTATATCGCAAATCCACAGTAGAATCCCTTGTAGCATCTAGTTGTTCTCAAGTTTCATGGATTGTGGATTCTGGTTCCACTAACCATGCTTGCAATAATTTGCAGAGATTCAAGGAGACAAGAAAACTGGGTGATGGGGAGATAATCCTAAGCATGGGAACTGAGGCCATGGCAGAGGCTGAAGCAGTTGGAGATGTCGTCTTGCAGTTCCTTGATGGAAGAAGTTTATTACTTAGAGACATACTTTATGTACCATCCTTGAGACGAAATTTATTTTCTATTTCCTTATTGAATAATGAAAGTTTTTTAGTTTTATTTGATGTTTCTGGTGTGTCAATTAAATTGAATGGTTCTTTTGTTTGTAAGGGAAAGATACAGAATGGTCTCTATGTAATTAACTCCAATCATAAGCAGGATAACATAACTGAAGCTTGTGTGATTAATTCATCTAAAAGGAAAAATCCCTCAGATAATCCAATACTCCTTTGGCATCTAAGGCTTGGACACATAGTCTCAGACAGGATTCACAGGTTGGTTAAGGTAGGACTTTTAAGTCCAGATGTTTCAGAAAGCCTACCGACGTGTGAGTCTTGCCTGGAAGGCAAGATGACTAAAAGATCGTTCCAGGCCAAAGGTAGCAGATCTAAGGAGGTATTAGAGTTGGTACACACTGATGTATGTGGGCCCATAAGTGTCCGTACTATAGGAGGCTTCGAGTATTTCATCACCTTCACGGATGATCACTCGAGGTTTGGATATATATACCTAATGCGGCGGAAGTCTGAATCCTTTGATGAGTTCAAGGACTTCAGAGTTGAAGCAGAAAAGCAGACGGGTAAAAGTATCAAGTCTCTTCGATCGGATCGAGAAGGTGAATACCAATCAAATGAATTTATTGGGTACCTGCGTGAGCATGGGATCGTATCCCAGTTGACTGCACCAAGGACACCACAACAAAACGGTGTATCTGAGAGGAGAAACCAAACTTTGTTAGACATGGTTCGGACTATGATGAGTTATGCCACATTGCCACCTAATTTTTGGGGATATGCTCTAGAGGCGGCAGCATATACTTTGAACTTTGTTCCATCAAAGTCAGTACCCCTAACTCCTTGGGAGCTGTGGTTGAAGTGAAAGCCAAGCCTACAACACTTTAGGATTTGGGGTTGTCCAGCACATGTACGGAAGGACAAGCGAGATAAGATGGAGTCAAAAACTAAGGTATGTCTGTTCGTTGGGTATCCAAAAGGGACAAAGGGTGGTTTATTTTATGATCCTGAGGATAGAAAGGTTATCGTCTCGACGAACAACGTATTCCTGGAGCAGGATTATTTAATAGACCATAAGTCCACCAGTAAAGTAGTTCTTGAAGACTTGCTTGGTACTGATGGGAGTACACAGACCGAAAATATAGTGGGAGTCTATACCACTAAGATAAATGATACTATAGAATCAACTCCTACGGAACCACCGTAGGCTCGTCGTAGTGGGAGGACCACAAGTGCTCCTGATAGATACATTGGAGAAACCTTTATGGTAGATCCAGAGTTTTAGGAGGATGATCATCTGAACTATGATGAAGCGATGGTATCCTCTGACCATGCAGCATAGTAGGAAGCTATGGAGGCAGAACTGACATCGATGTCCCAAAACTCGGTCTGGATACTTGTAACACCACCTCACAACATTAAACATGTTGGGTGTAAGTGGGTGTACAAAAGAAAAAGAGGTCCGGATGGTACCGTTAAGACTTACAAAGCTAGACTAGTCGCTAAGGGTTATACCCAGCGATAAGGGATCAACTATGACGAAACCTTTTCGCCAGTGGCCATGCTTAAGTCTATCCTGATTCTCTTGTCTATTGCAGCCCATTATGATTGGGAGATCTGGTAAATGGACATCAAGACCGCATTCCTCAATGGGGATTTGGAAGAAGACATCTACATGTCTCAGCCTCTAGGCTTTGTTGCAAAAGGTCAGGAAGGTCTGGTGTGCAAGTTGCAAAGGTCCATTTATGGACTGAAGCAAGCATCCAGAAGTTGGAACATGCGTTTTGATTAGGCTATCCAGTCTTATGGATTTGAGAAGAACGTGGATGAACCATGTGTTTATAAAAGGAGCGATAAGACTGCAGTAGTTTTTCTAGTGCTTTACGTAGACGATATCCTGCTCATTGGAAACGATGTTTGAACGTTGTCTACAGTGAAGGTATGGTTATCCTCTTAATTTGACATGAAAGACCTGGGTCAAGCGAGTTATGTTCTAGGGATCAAGGAAACTCGAGATCGCCAGAACAAGACTCTCTTGCTGTCACAGTCAGCCTACATAGATACTATCTTGGTCACATTCAGTATGCACAACTCCAAGAAGGGACTAGTTCCATTCAGACATGGAATGAAATTGTCCAAGGATCAGGGTCCTAAGACTCCTGAGAAGAGGGCAAAGATGCAGAAGATACCGTATGCTTCGGCTGTAGGGAGTCTAATGTATGTTATGCAGTGCACGAGACCAAATATATGCTATGCAGTAGGCATGATGGGCAGGTATCAGTCAAATTCGGGTCCGGGGCACTGAACTGCTGTGAAAAGTATACTCAAGTATCTCCGTAGGACGAGAGATTATGAGTTAGTTTACTCTTTATAGGAACTGACACTGATTGGGTATACGGATTCTGACTTTGCGTCAGATCCGGAATCCAGAAGATCGACGTCAGGGTTTGTATTTTTATTAGGAGGAGGAACTGTCAGTTGGAGGAGCGTGAAGCAGGAATGCATCGCGGATTCGACGACAGAGGCTGAGTACGTTGCGGCGTGCGAAGTAGCTAAGGAGGCGGTGTGGCTCAAGAAGTTCCTCACGGACTTAGGATGCGTACCGGGAGCTCAAGATCATATTGCTCTTTACTGTGACACTAGTGGAGCGATAGCACAATCCAAGGAGCCAAGATATCACCAGAAGAGCAAGCATATCGAGCGGAAATACTATATTATCCAGGACTTACAGAAGCGAAGGGAGGTAGCAGTGACTTACGTAGCGTCTGCTGGCGAATCCTTTCACAAAGGCGTTACCGACCAAGGCTTTTGAGAAGCACGTGGATGCCATGGGAGTTAAGACTATTGTTCCCCGCTAGGCCAAGTGGGAGATTGTTGTAGCTCGTGTGTCCTTAGCGTGGATTTTCTGTATTAACATTAATAAAGATGACTTTGGTTATTGCATTCATTAGAATACTACTCTGCTGTATGATAATACTTATATAATAAAAGGACCCTAGGGAACACAGTAGGCCACTGAGGCGTATAGTGGATCCATGCTTGGGAGACCCAGTGGACCAGTTCTGTGTAGACCTAGAACTAGTTCACAGCTTAGGTGATGCCGGTCGATTCACCGAGAACAAGCTGTTGGCAGGTAGAGGATGTGGTAAGTCTCCACCACAGAAATGTGGGATTCCCATTCACCTGACCAAGCACGATGATCGTGTTGAGCAGGAACCAAGATGGTGCATAGATCAGTGATTCAGACACTGGTGCAGAAACCGTTTTACTACTATAGATAATCTGTCCTTAACCCTGAGGGACCATGTACATTGGGCCAACCAGTTGTGTGGTGCTTTGATGTGCCAACGTGTGCGGACCTTCCATAGTCCAATACCACGGTACATTGGGTTACCCGGTTAGCGCTTGAGTGACATGTAATCCCTACAGGTTATCCGACATCTAGTGTTAGATGGGTGCGTTTTGATGAGTCAATCTGTCCACACAGTTAACCCAGGCATGGTGGTTGTCAGTATGACTGACGATGTTCCGGATGCTAGGCAGAGCACCAGAAGGTATGTGGTGTTATAGATGACAAGTCATCAAACCCTAGTCAGATGATCGATCGGGATCTGACGGTTCTCCCCACCGCCCGAGTCGTATCATGGCACCAGTAATATGAGGGACTAAGGATTATCGGAGTATAGTAGAGAACAGGGTTACGAGGGAGTAACATAAGTTTAGGATCACTAGAGTTCAACTCGCGTCGGACTCTGGGTGGCTACGCGGGTTAATCGGATTAGTGCTGATTAACGAAACTTTTGGTGTGTCACCGGAACAGTTAATCAGGGATCCGGTTGCAGCTAGAGATCCCGAAACCTGAAGGTTCCACCCTGTCGTTGCGTATAGGAATTATTCCCGACCTATTTGGATACGTTGGACGCGAAGTAGCACGATGGAGCACAAGCCCGGAGCCTAAGAACCTAATTCATATGTGTTACGGGCCGTAGGAGTATTTTGGTAAATACTGAAATATAGCTCAGAATATATTGAATATGGATCTTAGAATGAGCGAAATAATTCCAGGAGCTCATAGGCGCTGACGGAACTCGATTCCGAATAGCGCACCTCACTCAGTCTCCCTTTCAGTTTTCCGCTTTTTATGAAGGGCGTTTTCGTTCGGGCTTCACGATAGACACCCGGAATCCCTAAAAACCGCCCCCCCTTATCCCTATCCACCTAGGGGCCGGCCCAAGCTTCCTTGAGGCTTTGGGAGACCGGCCCTATAAGGAAATAGGGAGGGGGAGGGCCGGTCATAGTGCTCCCTCTCCTTAGGAAATCCGAACCTCCCCTTTAAGCTCCTCCTTTGTGGTTTCGGCCAAGGAAAAGAGAGGAAGAAGAAGGGAGAAGGAAGTGGAAGGAAGAAGATGGAAGAAAGGAGAAAGAGGAGGAGAAAATCTCATGGCTCGCCATCATCTTCGCAACGGATTCTTCCGTCGGCTCGTAATCCCTGCACTTAGAGACGGATTTCGAGGATTCTTCAATTCGCAAAGGACAAGGTGCTATCCGACAGTTTCCCTTGCGATTCAAGTGCGGTTCTTCATCATTCTGTCATCTCCGGATCTTAGATCCATATGGTATGATGAATCTAAACACCTAACTAGATGCATGCATGTCTTCCGTAGATCGTAGTATGCCTCTAGGGTGTCCGCACATATGCTAAGATCATAGATTTGCATGCAGATTGTTTGGTAGAATTAAGTGCAATGAAACATACACCGTATGATCTTCGGATCTTTCTTTTGCTTCCACTGCGACTCTGATTAGCGGATCCAATTCCAACACTACCACCAATCAAAGACTCATCCGAATAATGGTCGAATTTTTAAGTCAACCACGCTAACCATACCGGTCCAACGCAACCAAGTCAATCTCAACTCTACATCCGGTATTACGAGTTAGTTGACGATTATGGTCTCTCTGCTTTTCTTAATCTAAGGCTATAACCATAACTCACACTATCACAACATTAACCACTAAACTTAGGGTACTTGAAAGAGACCATCACCACCTAAAGACTCATCTCTTAGTTGATGATTGTGGTGTTACTATTTTTCTAAACTATGGCTAATCCTATAATCACAACCGTGATCCGGAATATCCAAATGATAGTTAGGGAGTAACCCTAACTCCTACTGCAAACTAATAATTTGATCTTAATCAAAACCAAAACCTAAAAGACTAAACACCAATAATATTAGGGTACTCAAAAGAGACCACCATGTAACATCCCAAAAAAATTAATGATTTTAATCTACTAAAATAAGAAATTTTTTGTATAAATTTTAAAACAAAAATCAAAATGCGCCATTGCATCCGGCTCATCGAAGCAGTCAAAAACCATATATAAACTTTTATGTTTTAATTATGTTCAGAATATTTAAAAATTTAAAAATAAAAATGGCCAAAGTAGGGTTTTAAACTATGGACCTTTTGCTAGAATCTTTTATTAACCCCTTCTAGCCACAAAGTCCCTTCAAATGTTCAATTTAAACTATAAAAATAAAATATATGTAGTGAGATTAGGGGGAGACCAAAAGACAAAACCAGTTGTAGACCTTTGGGTTTTGACCGGATGATAAACGGTCAAAGCTTGAAGGCTCAATTGAAGTAATAATTATAATAATGGGCCGATTTTGCAATCAAGGCCCTGGTCTCTTAGTATTCCAGAATAAGCCCTATAAAAACCCCCCTAAACTTTTATTGTTTTGCACTCAACCCAAGAATCTCGAAACCCGTGCCCAGCTACTCCACACAGCCACCCTCCGCCACCTGCCACCGCACCCCACTGTCGGCTGCCGCAGTCGACATCGCCATCCACCGCCGATCACCGCCGCCGTCCACCGCCGACCTTTCCTATTGGTCAAAACCTGTAGGCCTACTAGTAAGTTTATATTTTTATTTTATTTTTGAGCTTAATTAGTCAAAGCCCACTAGAAAGTTAGGTAAGCCTATTAGGTTATGGGCTGAACCACTAAAATAGTCTTAGGCCAAAGCCTATTAAACACAGTAAGCCACCAATTATTATTATGATAGAACCACTCTAAAATTAGTCAAACTGACCTCAGTTACTAAAAGCAAACTGATATTTTTCTAAAGGCAGAGCACCTATCATTTTTCGTCAGTTCAAACTATTTTGGCCATATCTAGAGCAAACGAACTCCGAATTGAGTTCTGTTTATGGCCACGTTTTCATAACAAAAAATCCTACAATATATATATATATATATATATATATATATATATATATATATATATATATATATATATATATATATATATATATATATATATATTCAAATTATTTTGGAATATATTAGTTTATCTATAAAAAAAACTAAGGCCTCCGATATCGGAATTTAATTCAGTTTGTTGCCCTAGAACCCTTGCGAAACAAAATATAAAACTAACAAAAATAGAAATATATTTAAGTTCATGAGCATACTAAGAAATATTCATCGGGGGAAGGATACTACAGTTCCTTAGGTAGGGGACTAAACCTAGTAGATTCTTGATAAGTACATGTCATTGAAATAATAGTAATATGCTATGGATTAATCTAATTTACAAGAGGTATTGATTATTTAATCGGGTGTGGGGCTGTCCCTGGCTTATGGGCCTAAAAGATAATCCTGGGTGTGGGGCTTTCCCTGGCTAGTGGGCCTAAAAGGTAATCATGGGTGTGGGGTTAGCCCTGGCTAAGGCCAAAAAGAAACCTAGTTATGGGGCTAGCTTAGTCTTGTGACTAAAAGAAACCTAGGTGTGGGGCTAGCCTTGTTTTAGACAAAAAGTCCCCGGGTAAGATTGAGATTCCTACCCTGGTTTGAGCCAAAAAGGGAATCGGATAATCAGTAACTTTTAAATTGCTATTCATAATCATGTTTGCTATTTTCTTTCAGTACATTCATCTTATCGTAAATAAACTAGGCTTATTAAGTGAGTCAGCAGATTAGACTCACCCTCTACAGGTTTTATACTTTCTACAGAGACTAACCCTACAGAATCCGGAGAAGAAGAAGCGGACGAAGAGAATGAGCCAGAAAGGATCGAGGATCCGCTATATACTCCATTCTACGAAGAGGCGGGAGCGAAGATTTGAGACATTGAAGATTCTAGATGGTGCGTTTAAGTAGTAAATCAAGTCATGTATCATAACTTATATTGTAATATATGGTTATTAATAAATAAGGCTCCAATGGTTTCCATATTTGATAGAATTCTTTTATATCAAGTTTTATTCTAACACCCCAGTATTATACGGGTTGTCTAAATCTGTAAAATACCGAGGCGTTATAACCACCACCCAAAGACACATCTTCCAATTGGCCAGGATTATACACGAGTCAACCATTCCAACCAAAACAGTCTAGCACTACTATATCAATCTCAACTTCACGCCAAAGGCAAGATTATGAGTTAGACGACGATTTGGTATTATTATTCCCCTAAATTAGGGCTAAAGATGGTAGAGAGTGTCGAGCTTCTTCTCTGGCTTCAAGTTCAGTTGGTAGTTATGGGAGAAATTTTTTTGCCATCTTGATCAGAGAATTCTCCCGACAACTCTTGATTGAATTGGATGATTTATATTTGTGGAGATGGAGATTAGAGAGTAGAGAAAGATGACACGTGGATTTATTATCGAAGTTCGATCTTACGACCTATGTCTCTAGGTGAGAGGTGCCATCTGGTTTGCACTATAATGTATAAAAAAAGAAAGAGCGTTCTCTCGACAGACCGAGAGAATTTTCTTACAAATTGGTTGCACGGAGCAATTAGAAGGATGCTACAAGAATAGAAGAGGGCTCTAGCTCTGGAATCCTCTCCTCTTCTGATTGAATGACTAACCCCCTCTATGTAAGCCATAGGGGTTATTTTATAGCTGAGGAATGCGCTCGATATGGCAGTAATGATTTGATAGTGCTGAGGTGGCATTGGTTCTGGGCCTCTTTGTTGGGCCCCTATTGGGCCATTGTCTAGGCCCAATAAGAGAGGGCTTGATTTGCGAGTCCTATAGAGCAGGTCCATGGGTTGGGTTGCTTACATGGGCCGTTGTGCAGGCCCATGCGATTCTGGTCTGGTCCAGTACGTATAATTTTGCACCCATAGTTACCCCTCCCAATCTAGTCAGGACCCCTGGGTTGGTTGGGATTCCATGGTGCAAACGCCTTCGAATTCTGGCATTGTTGGCTTGGGCCATCAGAGTCGCGGTTTGGATTAGCAGAGTCATGGCTTGAGTCCCGATTCGAGCCAACGTGTCCGTGTTGGATTTTTGTATTGACCCTCTTTCCATACTTGCGATTCTCCCGCTGAATTAGTCTCGATTCTGCATTTACTGGTGCGGGCTGAAAAGTCTTGGTTTTAAAAGAGGGTGTTCCCTGAAAACTAGTACTTTTTTCTACGGAGGCTCCTTCTCCTGTTGTTGCTTACCAAGGGCTAAAAAGTCTCGGTTTTATAAGGGGGTGTTCCCTGAAAACCAATACATTTTTTTACTGAGGCTCATTCTCGTGCTGTTTCTTGCTGAGGCCTTCTTGGTGCGGGCTAAAAGTCTCAGCTTTAAAAGGGAGTGTTCCCGGGAAACTAGTGCATTTTTCGATCGAGGCTCCTTCTCCTGCTGATGCTGTTGACACACACACCTCTCTCAGTTTTTAACAAAATCGGGGGGGGTTGCTGTAGAAACTGAGACCCCCCTCTCGACTTTTGACTAAACCGAGGGGGGGTGTTGCTAATAGAACCGAGACCCCCTCTTAGTTTTTGACAAAATCAAGGGGGGTATTGCTGTAGAAACTAAGACCCCCTTTCAGTTTTTGACAATACTGAGGGGGCGTTGCTGTAGAAACTGAGACCCCTATCTCGGTTTTTGACAATACCGAGGGGGGTGTTGCTGTAGAAACCGAGACCCCCCTCTCGGTTTTTACAAAATCGAGGGGAGACGCTGCTGATGAAGCTGAGACCCCCCCTCTCGATTTTTAAAATCGAGGGGGGGCATTGCGGTAGAAACTGAGACCCCCCTCTCGGTTTTTGATAATACTGAGGAGGGCGTTGCTATAGAAACCGATACCCCCCTCTCAGTTTTTGACAAAATTGAGAGGGGGACGTTGCTGATGAAGCCAAGACCCCCCTCTCAGTTTTTGACAAAATTGAGGGGGCATTAATGTAGAAACTGAGACCCCCCTCTAGGTTTTTGACAATACCGAGGGGGCATTGCTGTAGAAACCGAGACCCCCTTCTCGGTTTTTGACGATATAGAGAGGGGGCTTTTCTATAAAAATCGAGACCCCCCTCTCAGTTTTTGTACGAAACCAAGGGGGGATGTTGTAAAAACTGAAGCCCCCCCTCTCGGTTTTTATACAAAACCAAGGGGGAATGCTGTAGAAATTGAAGCCCCCCCTCTCGGTTTTTGTATGAAACCAAGGGGGGATGTTGTAGAAATCGAAGCCCCCCCTCTCGGTTTTTGTACAAAACCAAGGGGGAATGCTGTAGAAATCGAAGCCCCCCCTCTCGATTTTTGTGCGAAACCAAGGGGAAGGGCTATAGAAACCGAAGCCCCCCCTCTCGGCTTTTGTGTGAAATCAAGCAGAATGGTTGTTTTAGAAACCAAGGCCCCTCTGTGGCAGGCTAAAAAGTCTTGGTTTTATAAGGGGGTGTTCCCGAGAAACTAGTGCATTTTTCGACCGAGACTCATTTTCTTGCTGTCTAGAATTTGTACTAAAGGTTCATAGTGTTTCTATTGTGCAGGAGCTATAGAAGTCCAAATATCCTAAAACTAGATAAAAAAGTTTCATCTCAAAGTCCTCTACCTACAGTTTAAATTTCAGATCAATCGGAGTTCAGGTTCAAAAGTTATGGCCGTCGCTGTCCAGATTTTGCTTAGAAGATCAATGATGTTTCTATTGTTATGGAAGATACAAAAGTCCAAACAATCTCAAACTAAATTAAAAAATTATATCTCGAAGTTCTCTACCTACAGTTCAATTTTCAGATCAATCAGAGTTCGGGTTCAAAAGTTATGGCTATTGCACTAAATCCTCTACGAGCATATCCGCTATCCAGATTTTACACAGAAGATCAACAATATTTCTATTGCTGTAGGAGTTACAAAAATCCAAACAATCTCAAATTAGATTCAAAAGTTGTGTCTTGAAGTCCTCTACCTATTGTCCAAATTTCAACCTAATTGGAGTTCGGAACCAAAAGTTATGATCGTTGCACCGAAGCCTCTCTAAGAAGATCCAAGCCTGGTTGTTATAGACACCGAGACCCCCCCTCTTGGTTTTTGATGAAACCGAGGGGTGAGCTGTTGTTGATGCTGAACACCCCCAATCTCGGTTTTTTGATAAAACTGAGGGATGGACTGTTGTTGATGCTGAACACCCCACTCTCGGTTTTCTGACGAAATCGAGGGTTGGGCTGCTGTTGATGCCGACCCCCCCCCCCCTCGATTTTTTGACAAAATCGAGGGGTGAACTGCTTTTGATGCCGAACACCCCCCCTCTCGGTTTTCTAATAAAACTGAGGGGTGGGCTGCTATTGATGCTGAACATCCCCCCTCTTGATTTTTTGACGAATCCGAAGGATGGACTGCTGTTGATGTCGAACACCCCCCCCCCCCTCTCGATTTTCTGATGAAACCGAGGGATGGGTCGTTGTTGATGCCGAACAACCCCCCCCCCCCCCCCCTCTTGATTTTCTGACAAAACCGAGGGGTGGACTGCTATTGATGCCGAATATACCCCTCCTCTCGGTTTTCTAATGAAACCGAGAGGTGAGCTATTGTTGATGCCGAACACGCCCCCCTCTCGATTTTCTGGTAAAACCGATGGGTGGGCTGCTATTGATGCCGAACAGCCCCCCTTCTCGGTTTTCTAGCGAAACCAAGGAATGGGCTGTTGTTGATGCCGAACACCCCCCCCTCTCAGTTTTCTGATAAAACAGAGGGGTTGGCTACTATTGATACTGAACACCCCTTTCTTTTTTGTGAAATCGAGGGGGGCTGTTGTTGAATGTCGACCCCCCATCCCTCTCGGTTTTTTATGAAACTGAGGAGGGGCGGGGCTGCTGTTGAATGCCAACCCCCTATCCCTCTCGGTTTTTTACGAAGCCGAGGGGGGGACTATTGTTAAGCACAGACTATAGTCGTACCGAGTCGGGGGGCCCTGGTTGCCACTAGGAGAGGCCAAAAAGTATCGGTACTGAAAATATTATATTTTTAAAATTTTACCCCTATCTGAAACTGACATTTTTTCAGTTATATTCCCGGGACATTGATACGTGAGGTTATCGGTGCGGGGTAGTGCTAACACCTGGGGGGTTCCGCAAAATTTTATATTATCATCACATGATGGCTGGCCAGTCTTCACCTGATATACAATCATACCTTGTTAATGTGTTCGCTAGGTACTATGGTCGCGTAAAGGTGTTGTCATGGCAACAATAAAGAAAGCATCATTTTGCCCTGTGTTTTTTCTTCCTCTCTGCAGATCGCAGAGGAGGGGGGTGTACGATCGCCTTGCATCACTGTCGATCATCGAAAGGGGGAAGTGTTGTAGCTTGTGTCATGAGCGTGGATTTTCTGTATTAACATTATAAAGATGACTTTGGTTATTGCTTTAATTAGAATACTACTTTGGTATATGTTAATTCATATATAATAAAGGACCCCTCTAGGGAACACAGTAGGCCACTAAGACGCATGGTAGATCTATACTTGGGAGACCTAGTGGACCAATTCTACGTAGACCTAGAACTAGTTTACAATTTTGGTGATACCGGTCGCTTCACTGAGAATAAGCTGTTGGCAGGTAGAGGATGTGGTAAAGTCTCTACCATGGTAATGTGGGATTCCCATTCACCTAACCAAGCACGATGATCGTGTTGAACAGGAACCAAGACAGTGCACATATCAGTGATTCAGACACTAGTGCATGAACCATCTAACTACTATAGATAATCTGTCTTTAACTCTAAGGGACCTTGTACGCTGAGCCAACCAGTACATTGAGTGGTGCTTTGATGTGCCAACGTATGCGGACCCTTCATAGTCTAATACCACGGTACATTGGGTTACCCGATTGGCGCTAGAGTGGCATGCAATCCCTACAGGTTATCCGACATCTAGTGTTAGATGGGTGTATTTTGATGAGTCAATCTGTCCACATAATTAGTCCAGGCCTGGTGGTTATCAGTATAACTGATGACGTTCCGGATGCTAGGCATAACACCGAAAGGTATGTGATGTTATAGATAACAATTCATTAAATCCTAGTTAGATGATCGATCGGGATCTGACGGTGGTCCCTACCGCCCGAGTTGAATCATGGCACCACTAATAGGAGGGACTAAAGATTATTAGAGTATAGTGGAGAATAGGGTTACGAGGGAGTAACATAAGTTTAGGATCACTAAAGTTCAACTCGCGTCGTACTTTGGGTCGCTACGCGGGTTAATTGGATTAAGGCTGATTAGTGAAACTTTCGGTATGTCACCGGAACAATTAATCAGGGATCCAGTTGGAGTTAAAGATCCTAAACCTTGAAGGTTCTACCCTATCGTTCCGTATATGAATTGTTTCCTGACCTAGTTGGATACGTTGGATGCGAAGTAGCACGATGGAGCGCAAGCCCAAAGCCTAAGAACCTACTTCACATGTATTAAGGAGCTATAGGGGCATTTTGGTTAATACTGAAATATGGCTCAGAACATATTAAATATGGATCTTAAAATGAGTAGAATAATTTCAGGAACTCATAGGCACTGACGGAACTCGATTTCGACTAGCGTACCTCATTCCTATCCCTAAGGGGGCGGCCCTAGCTTGTGTGAGCGCGTAAGGGGTCGGCCCTAGCGTGCATAAGCAAGTAGGGGGGCGGCCGTATAAGAGGAAGTAGGAGAGAAGGGGTCGGTCCAAGGTGTGTGCAAGTTCCCCTCCATATCTTTTGGAAAAACACTAATTTTCTTCCTCCCCTTGAGAAATCCGACCCCCCCTCTCTCTCCTCTGTGGTTTCGGCTAAGAAAAAGGAGGAAGAAGAAAGAGACAGAAATAAGAAAGGAAAGAAGAAGGAAGAAGAAGAGAGAAAGAGAAGAGAAGGCTTTGGAGCGTCATCATCTTCGCAACGTGATCATCCGTCGGCTCGTAATCCTTACACTCAGAGATAGGACTTCGAGGATTCCTCCCTTCGTAAAGGATAAGGTGCTATCTGACAGCTTTCCTCTTGATTCTCGTGCGGTTCATTATCGTTTTATTCTCTTCGGATCAAAGATTCATAAGGTATGATGATTCTAAACACCTAACTAGATGCATGCATGTCTTCAGTAGATCGTAGTATGCCACTAGGGTGTCCGCACATATGCTAAGATCATAGATTCCTATGTATATTATTTGATAGAATTAATTATAATAAAACATAAACCATGAGATCCTCGGATCTATCTTTTGCTTTCGATGTAACTTTGATAATATGATTTAATTCCAATAACTAGTATCAGAGCACGCTTCGATGTATGTTTATGCATGAATTCATGAAAACATCATGTGAATATATGATGTCATATGTTTTCGTTGGGGTTTGACGTAGATCATGCATATGGATTGTGCTATGTATCGTCTCTTTGCAGGTGCCGCACTGAATAATAATCTATGATTGCATGCCTCCGGGTGTCGGACCCCATATTTATTTTTTGTATTGGTTATTATTATGTTTGTGGATTTTAAGGATCTAGATGGGCGGGGGTGGAGATTGACCACCCTCGATTCTCTGGCCATGTTTCTAGGATTGTTTCTTTTTCTTTCTAGCAAAATTGTACACGAACGAGCACTTGCTTAGAGCATGTTAGTTTTTCGGTCACAGAAAGAAGATGAGCGATCCAAGATTTACTGTTCGGGTAAGAGGTACCATGGAGTGTAAGGTCCCAGCGAAAGCGTGCACGTTGGCGATGATCAGGATCATCATCGGGAAATCATACAGAACGAAAGAACATGATATCTTGGCTGTGCTATTCAGGTTCAAGGGTTACACCCTGGACTTGATTCAATTTGGATGTTTTTTCTGTTATGCTTTTTACTTAATGTTTAGAGAACCCCGATGATAATTTGTTTATCAATCTTGCTTGTGAGTTAGTATCTAGATCAGGCTTAGGATTAGTATTTAGATTATGGATTCATCGGTGTCTCTATATGTTTCTAACACGTGCGAATCTAGTGGCTATCTAAAAAAGAAAGGTGGTAACCGTCCTCAAGGTAGTTCAAGTAGTCGAGTACTATGCACCGAGATCGACGCAGTATTAGATTTGTTTAGAGATAACTAATAATCCCATAAGAAGTATGATAACCCTAGTGGGATGTATTTTCCCTACATGATCCTATCGACCAAGTTAGGTTATGATTCCACTAAGTGATATATGTTCCTAGTTGATGTTTGATTGTAGTAAGAACTCATCACGATTTGGTTATGTCACTATTAGGTTAAAGTCCGACGGAGGTTGTCGGATGTCCCTATTTAGCCAGTATCGAAATCTATAATGAGATGAGATCCACTATGACATTAAGCATCAAATTGTGAACGAGGCGTCATGCTAGTAGGAGTCCTTTCCAAGTTGATCTTAGGCTAGTCTCCAGATCTTAGGATTGTGAGCAGACTAGTGAAGTATCGGGACTCTTGGAATCTATGTAATGTGATCCTTGCAAAAAAGGCGAAAGCTGAGTATTCAAGGTAGGGACTATGATATTTTCCAAGGGTACTAATGCTTCGCGAGAAGGTTTGTAATCCTAGTGGGAACGCGATAGACCAGGGTCTAGGTCTAAGAGGTGTAACCTTTATAGACATGCATAAAACCACATAAAGAAGGGATGTGTAAGAGGTTACCTCTAAAGGGGAGCCCCTGGCCTCCACAATCAACAGGCTGAGGGTTTGGATGGAAAATACACAGTTCGATATTCCCACCAGGTAAGAGCTGGGTTTTCTTCCATGCTGGTTCACCTAGTGGTTTTCTTCGGGACATAGAGGATGCTGGTGGCAGTGGATGAAGGTTTTTTCCTGTATTGCGGGGGCCTATGAACTCCCCTACCAATATCACCTAGATTTGTGGAAAGCATCTGTAAGCTTGTGTGAAGCCGCTGTTGCTGCGCATGACGGGTCACATAAAGCTGGCCAAAATAAGACTGCGATGTCTTTCAGTTTGCTATGGATAATTTTGATGAAGACTGGGTCATAAACTCCCGTTGGTAGAAGCGGTTGCATGCTTTCACTGAGATACTGTCTCCAATTCAAGGTCGATAGTCTCAGTGCTCGAGCCCAAGGAATTTTGATTCCTGGATATGGTGAAGACATAGCAGTTGGAGTAAACATTATCTACTTTTAAATTCTATAAAATAGATTGCAGTAGACCCTAATTTTTGCTTTGAACCATTGTTTATAGAAAATATGACAAAGCTCAATCACCTTGTCTCCATCTTTAATGATAACAAACTTACGGGACCAAACTACGAGGACTGAAAGCATAACCTAATGCTCGTCCTAAGGGTTGACAAACACTCGATTGCCCTAAGTACCCTTCAATCGGCTATGCCAGGACCATATGCTACTGAGGCCCAGTTGAAGGAATAGAAAGGATGGCTAGACACTGATAAGATGTGCAAGTGCTACATTGTGGCATCTTTGTAGACTGTCCTTCAGAAGCAAGTCGAAGACATCGTCTTCGCTTCAAACTGTTAGGTTTGATATGGTCTACTGCTCATAAAACCCTAGGTTTGGTTGTATATGGTAGATAGGTTATTTAGGATTGTATAAAGGTATGTATAATTATACGTATTCTGTTTATGGAACTTAAGAAGTCATGGTTATATAGTAGTTCATCTGAGTGGGAGACTCAGTGGATCGGTCCTATGAGTCTAAATCGTTTGTAGCTCTGATCAGGGTTAGTCAGCCTGTCAGGATAAGCTGTTGGAATGACAGAGCATAAGTATCTCTACCATAGTCATTACTAGGCACAATGTCTGTGGCCGAACGGAACCAACATAGTGCATAAATCTATGAACAGACACCGGTGCACATAGCCGTGTTTCTGCTTAGGGTAATCGATCCTAAACCCTGAGGAACTGTGACCTGGTGAACTAACCAGTTACGTGTAACTTTGGTTCACCAACATACGAGGGATCTAACCATGACCCAATACCATGGTGCGCTGGGTTACCGAGCTGGCGTTGCATCGGTATGCCACTCCTACAGGTCATCCACATCCTTACCAGGAGGTATGTTCCTTGGTCTGACATACACCGCACTAAACCCAAACCTGGTGGTCAACAGTTGAGCTGTTGACCGGATCTAGTTGCTTAGCCAAAGCTGTCGAAGGTGCGATATGATAATCAACCTAAAAGGAACCTAGTCATATAGTCACTCGAGTCAGGCGGTGCTCTCCACCACTCGAGTTGACTTAAAGCACTAAGTGGAGGGATATCGATTTACCAATACTAAGCTGAGAGCAAGGGTATACGAGAGAACTTAGTAAGTCTGGGAGAATTAGAGTGCAGCTTGCGTCGCACTCTGGGTGGCCACGTAGGTTAATCGGGACATAAAGGATTGACAGGGATAATTGGATAGTGTGTCGATCGGGTCCGATTGAAATCCATGAATCCTAGTCCCTGAAGCTTCCACCCTATCTATGATCATTATGGATCTTTACTTTCTCCTTATCTCACAGCATATTATGAGTTGAAGAAATAATGTCATAATCGTCCTGTGTTCCGTGAGTGCATCACAATGGAGCATGGTGGTGGCACATAACTAAATGTGTTCACTAGCGGGCAACCCCAGAGTAGTGTAGGGACACACGATGTTGCCATTATACCATGACGAGTCCATTCTGTGTGTACGTGTTGTACTAGAATGCAGAATATAAGTTTAGTGATTTTTTACTATAGGACACCCCACTTTTTACTAGGGGCATCCCAATAAATAGTAAAAATACTATTTATCATCTCATATTGTAATGACTTATTGCCGATGCCGATGAGGTACCCTAAGTGTTAGGGTGCATTATCGTGCACGTAGATGGGTCATACATAGTCCCGCATGAGGTGAACGACCACTAGATGCATAAGAGGTATTTTGGTTATTTTAAAATATCCCGCATGCCCTAGTGGTCGCCCTCCTCACTAGGGCCAGCTTGCATGGCCATCAAACCTATAATTAAGGGATTAATTCAGATTTAAAAGGATTTTGAATCATCTTCTTAATTGCAACAATTTTAATGTGGCAACTAGTAATAAAGGGACACTGAATTTGAGAGTAAAAGATATATATATATATATATATATATATATATATATATATATATATATATATATATATATATATATATATATATATAGAGAGAGAGAGAGAGAGAGAGAGAGAGAGAGAGAGAGAGGAACAGTTTCAAATGGCAAGGGAGAGTGAGGGGCATGAATTTCATATCTGAAATAGTGCATCCTTCTTAGATTTCCTAAGTAGAACCGCTCCCCTTTTTTTTATGGTTTGGTTTTTGTCGTCTCTGTCTCTCTTGGGTTTCACATCTCTCTCTTTCTCCCTCATCTTCTTCTATAAGTGTGTATGTGAGATTGATGGAGATTAGACTGCAAGGATCCGGGTTGATTTGTGAGATCGATTGAATCAAACGAGATTCATCTCTCTCTTGCGCGAGGATCCCTCTTGTGATTGATGCCCAGATTTTACGAGCAAATTTGCATTATTTCTATTACTGTAGGTGCTATAGAAGGTTAAATGTCTTCAAACCAGATGTAAAATTTTGGTCTTGAAGTCTTCTTTCCGGCAAATTAAGTTTTATTCCATTTCGATATCGTGATCGAAAGTTACAGCCTTCACACTGAAGTCTGTTCATGGAGATCCGAATTCGTCTTCATCAACATTGAAGAAATTCTTCGCGGTGCTAAATCCCGCACGAAGGTATAACCTATTAACCCCAAGATTTATCGTAATGCATACATATGAGATATGCTAATCATTTTGGTAGATGAACATAGAGGTTTGATTCATATTCATTTTACTATTTGTGCATACGATTAATATGAATAATTTTTGTTAAAATATATGGCATACCGAAACGATCCTCGGGATCGACTCCACCTTCTGTTGCGCCTTCGATTTCATTCTAACAAATAGTATCAAAACCATTTTGGTGTGCGATTCATGAGAAAAAATTTTATAGAACGAATCATACGCACATTTGATGAACGAATGTGTCACTGGGGTTTGCGGAGATCATATATTCATATATGTCGCATGTTATGCATAGTATTTTTTTGCAGGGAACTACTATAGTATGATTGTTTGCTTTCAGGGGTTAGACCCTGGAATATAATTGCATGGTATTTTGATTATATCTGTGATGGATGAATGTAAGGCCTAATGGGACAAGCACGTGGAGGTTGACCATGGCTTGGTTTTTCCCGACCCTTATTTCTATTCTTGTCTTTATTCTTCTACCTAAAAAAATATGTACGAACAAACAATTGCTCGGAGCGTACTAGTATTTTCAATTACAGGTTGAAGTCTTGGAGGACAAGGCCAAATCAGAGATTCATCACTGGAGGACCAAGTGTGGTGGCCTGAAGTAAGAGGAATTTCTGGAAGATGCCATGATAAGAAATGTCAAAGGATTGCTAGTCAGGTTTAGGGGTCAGACCGTGAACTTGATATCAATGGATGTTTGTTTTTCTTTGGTTTGATATTTCTCTAAACCCTGATGAAAGAATATAATCTGATGTTATATGTGTTAGATTGTGGGATGCCCTTTACCCACTTGGTCTCTGAGAATGTTAGGTTAGGTTTTCGTTAAGTGACATCATTCATTAAAATTGATGTTTGAAGGTAGTACGAGCCCATAACACTCGGTTATGCCACCGTTAGGTTGAGGTCCGACAGAGGTTATCGGATGTCCCTAATTGGTTTGACATCGAAACCAATAGTGATGTGTGTTAGGGTTGTATGCCCACAAAGAATGTTTTATATTTTTTCTTAGTTATTTATTAATGGATATGGCATTATAATATATTCATGAGATGAATGGTTAAGTAGGTAGTCCGTAAGTGATTAAAGATGCGACTTATTTGTATGGATGAGATTCATACAAAGAGAGATATAAGCTATTGGTAGTAAAAAAACTAATCACAGCTTATAATGAGAGTGGACACCTCATTAGGCAAACTGTAGTATCTTTGACTCCGACAGGGATGGTGAATCTCTAGCCATTGGAATATATAATTCCAGGTCAACGATACTAGTCATGAGATGCATTGATGAATCGTGAGTAAACCTAATGACACCTTTGTACTATCATGGTCAAATGGGTTCTCACTACTTACACAAGTCGACTTACTCTTAATCCTAACAGACTAGCGAACTTCAAGCTTTGGCCCAGTTACTTTGACTTATCAATCAGTGAGGTCCTAAGGGCCAACACTTGGATATCTTGGGTGACTGAGTTAGGGTTTCGAGAAACTCTAGATCTTAAGATGGAATCCACCTTCCTATAAAGGAGACCTTCATATATATATCGTCATTAGTTGATCTCAAGTTTATTCATCGGTAAAACTACGCAGTCCTCATCTGTGAAGAGTTCACTAACAAGAGGGATGATCAAATAGGGAGATCATGTATAATGGAGTATAAGATATAGTACCAACTGATTAGACAGCTCACTAAAAGTGAAACGATGGTGACTACGGATGTATTAAGGTGAAGGGGTAATATCGTAATCTGTACGACTAGAGATTGTCTTTCTGATCCGGAGTACAATCATCACCATATAGTGGAATTAGTAATGATTAATCTAAGATACAAATATGGATAAAGAGTTTATTCAGTATATTTGCATTTAGGTTGGAGCTGCGTTAGAAGACCCTAGGTGATCCCAACTAGGGTCCAAAGCGACTCGATACTAGTATGTGATCATAAGGAAATTATTATTATTAATTATATATATGATATATATATATATATATATATATATATATATATATATATATATATATATGGGATTTAATAATAAGTGAGTATTGGATTTAATGACCATGGGGGTGCCCTAGGCACCCCGGACATGTGCATCATCACTCTGAGTGAGAATTAAGGGGATAAGGTTTGACCGGGTCAAATTCTAATCGCCCTCCTTGTTTATCCGTCCAACACAAGGAGGATAGGGAGGGGAGGCACCCTTGACGTGTTCAAAGGCTTATCCACCCCTTTCCTTATCCAGAAGGGCTTATAAAAGGGATATGGGAGAGAGGGGGCCGGCCATGCATGCTTATGCAAGCCCTAGCTGCCCTCTCCATCTCCTATCTCTCGTTCTCTCTCTCTTGGGTGCGAGGGTTTGATCTTAGAGATCAACCCTAATCCAAGGAAACTCTCCATCTCCCTCAGGATTGCAAGGAAGGCTTCCCACCGAGCCGATTCTCAAGCAACGCAAGGAATACGTGGTTGAAGATTGCAAGGAGGTTGATCGCCAACGTGCAGCAATTTTTATCCAGAAATCTATAGAAGAACAGTCCTGCCATTTTAATTATTTCGGGAGATCTACAAATCGGATTGACTTCGTTCCATTTCAAGGATCTACAGAACGAAGGTGGTTACGTGCTCATAAAATTTCAGAGCAATCAAAGATTGGAGCAAAAACTGACATCCGTTTTACCGACTAGATCTATAAAGGGCTGATCACCCCAAGGTAAAATTCTCATCCGAATAACCAAGCATGATCAAGGAAGATTAAATTTTTAATCTGATCCCCTACAATTGGTATCAAAGCTATGGCTCATGCATGTTCTAATTGGTTGAGATGATAATGCTGGGTTGTATGGAAACATGCTCCGTGCGAGGAATATGTTTTCTACCGTGCAACCATCGAACACCTCCATATGAAGATTTTGATTTAAAAATCTAGAATAGGTTGCATGCTGGTCGGTTCGTACCATATTGGTGAGATCAGCGATGGTGTTTTCTCTCGTTCTCGATAATTTTAGGTAAATCCCTATAATCTGAAAATTATGTATCGAGCTTAGGTTGCATACTAGATGGTTCGGATGGATGAAATCTATCGTGTGCTTGCAATTTCTATTGTGTAATCTTTTTGCAGGTGTGCTAAAATTGCTTACCTCTCTCTCATGGTCAAGCAAAAGCTTGAATATATTATTTATGTTCTATAGTGGCTTGGTTTCAATTTCTGATTAGGCTCATATAAGGAGAACCCAAACCCTGAAAATGATCGGTCGGCAGAGGGGTTTAGGGTAATCTCCATGCCCTTGTAGATCTTAGATCTTGTAAGAATATCGGGAACCGAAAGTTTGCTAACAGATTATACTGGCAAATTATATATTTGACCATGAGAGAGGAGGAATAAATATTTGTTTTAGTTTTGCTTGAATCATCATTCTATGCATGTTAATTAAAATCAATATTTAAATAAAATTCTCAGAAAAGATAAAAACATCAAGTGGGAGAGGATTTCATAAAGGAAGTCTATGGTCCTCCACTGTTGGTCCACTGTAAGGTGGAATGGATGCCTCGTGTCACCTTGGAATGATCTCCAATATAGGGGGGTATTCATTCCACTAGTTACTAGATGTGGATTTCGTAGGACAAATCCTATGAGACGTACTTGGGTCACCTCCCCTAGGAAGGGCTAGCTCAGTGCGGTTATCGTAGGGTTTGGACAGTGGTAAAACACTTGACATGACGTTCGTCAAGAGACTCCCCTAGGAGTTTTGATAAAACGCTTAGGACTGAAGTCACTGGAGTCATGGTCCATAAGACATGAGATGTCTAGAGTATGAACATGATGATTTCCAATCAAACACACAAGGCATGATATCCCCTAGGATACTTGCTCTGTGGATTTGATATCCTGAATGCTTTTTACATTGTGGTTGGAGAATCCGTAATAAATTGATGAATTGCCTATCTATTGCCATATCTCCTAATAAGTAATTTTCTATTTGGCTTTAATAAGAAAAATAACTAGATCTACATTCAATCCCCTTGCTATAATCTTGAACCAGAACAAGTTGACTGGAACCAATTATATAGACTGGAAAAAAATTTAGACATTGTCTTAACTGCTAAAGGGTACAAATATGTCCTTACCAAAGACTTCCCTAACTTATTTAGACCCTTGGCTACCCAAGAGGAGACGGAAGCCTTCCAAAAGTGGAATAAGGCTGATGAGATGGCTCATTGCTACATTCTGGTTTCAATATTGAATGTATTACAACATCAGCATCAGTCATATACCACTGCTGGAGACATAATACTGAACCTAAAAAAAATGTTTGGTGACCAAGGGCGACCTGCTCAGCAGCAAGCCATAAAGCACTAATATGTCTGAAGGCACCCCAGTTAGAGAGCACCTGTTGAAGATATTCAATTCGTTGAACATTCTTAAGATACAGGGGGCCGAGATTGATGGCGAATCTTAGATAGACATAATCCTAGAATCCCTGCCTGACTCATTCAACCAGTTTAAGCTTAATGCCTATATGAACAAGATGAGTTTTACACTAGGAGTAATGAGCTCTCTGACAGTAGCGGAGGGGATTATGAAGACTGATCCAAGTACTCATAACATCGAGAAGGCTTTATCTTTTAGGTTTAAGCCTAAGGGCAAGAACCGGTTTATGAAGAAGAAGCAAGGTCCCAAGTTTCCTAAGGCAAAGGCTAGTACCTCTAGAGGGGTGAGCAAAAAAGGGGAGGGTAAGATCAAAGGAAATTGTTTCCATTGTGGGGAAGGCGGTCACTGGAAGAGGAACTGTACTATCTTTTTGGAGAAGAAAAAAAACTCAGGTATGACTGAATCACTCGTTCTTGAAGTAAGCTTTTTAGCGGATACTTCATATACGTGGTGCATTAATTCCGGGGTTACTAATCACATTTGTAATTCATTGCAGGGGTTTCAAGCAACACGGCAGCTGAGTGATGGTGAAGTCAAGTTATCGTTGGGATCGGATACGACAGTATCAGCCGTCGCAGTGGGAGTAGTTAGATTAGTCTTTCCGAATTAGGTTATTATTCTGTCAGATGCATTATATGTATCGTCTATAGGACGTAACCTTATTTTAGTTTCATCTTTAGTGAATAAAGGATATTCCTTCTTCTTTGGTATTGAAGTTGTGATAAAGAGAAATAAGTATTTTATTTGCTCTGGTAGTTTAACGAATAGATTGTGATGAGCTACCCTAATTTGGCTTATGTTCAGTCCACAACTCCCTAGTTTCTAAGTATGTCCCTAAAACTCCTAGGGAGTTGTGGACTGAACATAAGCCTAGTCTACAACACTTCCGAATATGGGGATACGCAGCATATATGCTAAAAGGGAAGATGGATAAGTTGGAACTTAGATCAGAATTATGTTACTTCGTAGGGTACCCAAAGGGAACCAAGGGAAGGTACTTTTATAATCCCAAGGAGCAGATTGTGCTTTTTAGCATGAATGTTGTGTTCTTTAAGAAGGATTATGTATTGAACCATCAAGCAGGAGAAAGGCTCACATTACAAGAGATCCCAGATAAAGAATTTAACCCTGAAGCAGTAGAATCAGAATTAGAATCATGAGTCATTACACCTACACCACCGTTAGAATCAATACTTCGTCGTAGTGGGAGAACTATCAGAGAACCTGAAAGGTTTATGTTTTTGGGAGAAGCTTATGAAGCTATCCTGGATGAACAAGAAGAAGATCCCACTAGATACGATGAAGCTCTATTGGATAGAGATTCTACTCACTGGCAAGAAGCTACGAATTCGGAAATGGAGTCTATGTAGTCCAACCATATCTGGGAACTTGTCAATCTACCTGCCAATATTAAACATATTGGTTGCAAGTGGATTTATAAGAGAAAGAGAGGACATGATGGCAAGGTGGAGACCTTTAAAGCAAGGTTGATGGCGAAGGGGTTTACTCAGAAAGAAGGTATCAATTATGAGAAAACCTTCTCACCGATAGCCATGCTAAAATTCATCAGAATCCTCCTATCCATTGCTGTAAATCTTGACTATGAGATTTGGCAAATGGATGTCAAGACGACATTCTTGAATGGCTAATTTGAGAAAGATATCTACATGATACATCCATATGGATTTATAGCTAAGGGCCAAGAGCAGAAAGTATGCAAGTTGCACAGGTCTATTTATGGACTCAAGCAAGCATCTAGATACTGGAATATTCGGTTTGACCAGACTGTAAAGTCCTTTGGATTCAGTCAAAGTCAGTATGAACCATATGTATACATGAGGCATGCAGGAAGTGTGGTGATTTTTCTTATTTTGTATGTTGATGATATACTCATCGAAAACGATGTAGGACAATTATCAACTGTCAAAATCTGGTTGGCCAAGAATTTTGATATAAAAGACATGGGAGAAGCCAGCTACATCCTAGGACTCAAAGTTTTTCGAGACCGAAAAAGAAGGATGTTAGGTCTCTCTCAGGCTTTCTACATAGATAAGGTCTTAGTACGGTTTGTAATAGACAATTCCAAGAAGGGACTCCTTCCCTTTAGGCATGGAATAGTATTCTCCAAGAAACAGTATCATGTGACAAAAGAGGTGTAAGATCGCATTAAGGACATCCCATACACTTCGGTAGTGAAAAGTCTGATGTATGCGATGCTTTGTACAAAACTAGATATTTGTTTTGCCATAGGCATGATTAGCATATATCAATCTAATCCAGGTATCTTGCATTGGGCTACCATAAAGCATATTCTCAAGTACTTGAGAAGAACTAGAGATAATATGCTGATTTTCGACGGAGAGAACTTAGTTCCTATTGGTTTCACCGATTCAGACTTTATGCCTGATATGGATAGAAGAAGGTCAGCTTCGGGTTATGTATTTAGCCTGGGTGGTGGTGCTGTTAGCTGGAGGAGCATTAAATAGAAATACATTAAGGATTCAACTACTGAAGCTGAATATGTGGCAGTATGTGAAATAGCCAAGGAAGCAGTATGGTTGAAGAACTTCCTTCAAGAGTTGGAGATAGTGCCTACATCAAAGATGCCCATTACACTTTACTGTGATAACAGTGGGGCTGATGCTCAAAGCAAAGAACCAAAGAACTACAAGGAAGCTAAACACATTGAGAGAAAATATCATCTTCTTAAGGATATTAAGAAATGTGATGGCATTTTGGTGACCAAGATACCATCAGCAGAAAACCTCGTAGAACCTTTTACTAAGGCAATATCTGCAAAGGCCTTTGACTATCATGTCGATATGATGGGAGTCAGATGTGTATCACATTGGTTATGAGTGCAAGTGGGAGATTGTTACGGTTGTATGCCCTCAAACAATGTTTTATGCTTTTCCTTAGTTATTTATTAATGGATATGGCATTATAATATGTTCATGAGATGAATGGTTAAGTAGGTAGTCTGTAAGTGATTACAGATGCGAATTATTTGTATAGATGAGATTCATACAAATAGAGATATAAGCCATTGGTAGTAATCATTTAAAACTAATCACAGCTTATAATGGAGTGGACACCTCATTAGGCAAATTATAGTATCTTTGACTCCGACAAGGATGGTAAATCTCTAGCCATTGGAATATATGATTCATGGTCAAAGATGCTAGTGCATGAGATGCATTGATGGATCACGACTAAATCTAATGACACCTTTGTACTATCATGGTCATATGGTTTCTCACTACTTACACAAGTCGACTTACTCTTAATCTTGAGAGACTAGCGAACTTCGAGCTTTGGCCCAGTTAGTGTTGTAGCGCGTGTGTCCTGAGCATGGATTTTCTGTATTAATATTAATAAAGATGCCTTTGGTTATTGCTTTAATTAAAATACTACTATGGCATATGTTAATATACATATAATAAAGGACCCTAGGGAACATAGTAGGCCACTGAGGCGCATGGTGGATCCATGCTTGGGAGACCCAGCGGACCAGTTCTGTGTAGACCTAGAACTAGTTCACAGCTTAGGTGATGTCGGTCGCTTCACCGAGAACAAGCTGTTGGCAGGTAGAGGATGTGGTGAAGTCTCCACCACGGAAATGTGGGATTCTCATTCACTTGACCAAGCACGATGATTGTGTTGAACAGGAATCAAGATGATACACAGTTCAGTGATTCATACACTGGTGCATAAACTGTCTTACTACTATAGATAATCCATCCTTAACCCTGAGGGACCATGTACACTGGGCTAACCAGTTGTGTGGTGCTTTGATGCGCCAACGTGTGCGGACCTTCCATAGTCCAATACCACGGTACATTGGGTTACCCGACTGGCGCTTGAGTGACATGTAATCCCTACAGGTTATCCGATGTCTAGTGTTGGATGGGTGCGTTTTGATGAGTCAACCTGTTCACACAATTAACCCAGGCCAGGTGGTTGTAAATATGACTGACGATGTTCCGGATGCTAGGCATAGCACTGGAAGGTGTGTGGTGTTATAGATGACAAGTCATCAATTCCTAGTCAAATGATCGATCAGGATCTGACGGTGCTCCCCACCCCCCGAGTCGTATCATGGCACCAGTGATATGAGGGACTAAGGATTATCAGAGTATAGTAGAGAATAGGGTTACGAGGGAGTAACATAAGTTTAGGATCACTAGAGTTTAACTCGCGTCGCACTCTGGGTGGCTATGCAGGTTAATCGGATTAGGGCTGATTAACGAAACTTTCGGTGTGTCACCGGAACGGTTAATCAAGGATATGGTTGGAGCTAGAGATCCCGAACCCTGAAGGTTCCACCCTACCATTGCGTATAGGAATTGTTCCCGACCTGGTTGGATACGTTGGATGCGAAGTAGCGTGATGGAGCACAAGCCCGGAGCCTAAGAACCTAATTCTCATGTGTTAGGAGCCGTAGGGGTATTTTGGTAAATACAAAAATATGGCTCAGAATATATTGAATATGAATCTTAGAATGAGCATAATAATTCCAGGAGCTCATAGGCGCTGACGGAACTCGATTCTGAGTAGCGCACCTCCCTCAATCTCTCTTTCAGTTTTTCACTTTTCGTGAAAGGCATTTTTGTCCATGCTTCACGATAGGCACTTGTAAACCCTAAAACCGACCCCCCCCCCCCCCTCATCCTAATCTCATTAGGGCCGGCCCTAGCTTGCGCATGGCACTAAGAGACCGGCCCTATATGTAGAATGGAGGGGGAGGGGCCGGCCCTAAGTGCTCCCCCTCTCCAAAAATCCGAACCTCTCTCCCTCTCTCCCTCTCTAACGTTTCGGCCAAGGAAGAAAGAGGAAGAAGAATGAAGAAGAAGGATGAAGGAAGGAGAAGGAAGAAGAAAGAAAGAGGAGGAGGAGATCTCGCTGCTCGTCATCGTCTTCGCAACGAATTTCTCCGTCGGCTCGTAGTCCTTGCACTCAGAGATGGGACTTCGAGGATTCCTCCATTCGCAAAGGACAATGTGCTATCCGACAGCTTCCCTTGCGATTCACGTGTGGTTCATCATCGTTCCGTTCTCTCTGGATCATAGATCCATAAAATATGATAATTCTAAATACCTAACTAGATGCATGCATGTCTTCCGTAGATCGTAGTACGCCTCTAGGGTATCTGCACATATGCTAAGATCATATATTTGCATGTAGATTATTTTGTAGAATTAATTATAATGAAACATACACCGTATGATCTTTGGATCTATTTTTTGCTTCTACTGCGACTCTGATAAGCGGATCCAATTCCAACAGTTAGTTTGACTTATAATTCAGTGAGGTCTTAAGGGCCAATACCTGGATATCTTGAGTGACTAAGGGTTACGGGGAACTAGATCTCAAGATGGAATCCACCTTCCTATAAAGGAGACCATATGTAACCCCATTAGTTAATCCAAGTTTATTTATCGGTAAAAATGCACAGTCCTTATCTGTGAAGAGTTCACTAACAAGAGGGAGGATCAAATAGAGAGATCATGTATAATGGAGTATAAGATATAGCACCAACTGGTTAGACAACTCACTAAAAGTGAAACGATGGTGACTACGGATGTATTAAGGTGGAGGGGCAATATCGTAATCTGTAAGACTAGATATTGTCTTTCTGACCCGGAGTGCAATCATCACCATGTAGTGGAATTAGTGATGATTAATCTAAGATACAAATATGGCTAATGAGTTTAGTCAGTATATTCGCATTTAGGTTGGAGCCACGTTAGAAGACCCTAGGTGATCCCAATTACGGTCCAAAACGACTCGAGACTAGTATATGATCATGAGAGAATTATTATTATTAATTATATATATATGAGATATATATATATATATATATATATATATATATATATATATATATATATATATATATATATATATATATATATATATATATATATATATGGGCTTTAATAATAAGTGAGTATTGGATTTAATGACCATAAAGGTGCCTTAGGCACCTCGGACGTGTGCCACCATCACTCAGAGTGAGAATTAATTAAGGGGATAAGGTTTGACCGGGTCAAATTCTAACCGCCCCCCTTGTTTATCCATCCAATACAAAGAGGATAGGGATAAGGGCAGGCCTTGACTTGTTCAAAGGCTTATCCACCCCTCTCCTTATCCGGAAGGGCTTATAAAAGGGATATGGGAGAGAGGGGGCCGGCCATGCATGCCTAAGCAAGCCCTAGCCACCCCCTACATCTCGTATCTCTCGTTCTCTCTCTCGGGTACGAGGGTTTGATCTTAGAGATCAACCTTAATCCAAGGAAGCTCTCCATCTCCCTCAGGATTGCAAGGAAGTCTTCTCACCGGGCTGATTCTTGAGCGACGCGAGGAATACGTGGTTGAAGATTGCAAAGAGGTTGATCGCCAACGTGCAACAATTTTCGTCCAAAAATCTACAGCAGAACAGCCTTGTCGTTTTAACTGTTTCGGGAGATCTACAGATCGGATTAACTCCATTTCAGTTCGAGGATATCCGAAATGAAGGTGGTTACGTGTTCTCATAAAATTTCAGAGCAATCAAAGATCGAAATAAAAGCTGATATCCATTTTACCGACTGGATCTACAAAGGGCTGATCACCCCACGGTAAAATTATCATCCGAATAACCATGCATGATCAAGGAAGATTAAAATTTTAATCCGATCCCCTACAATGTGGTGATTTACTATGCATCAGACATCAAATTACAAACGAGACGTTATACTAATGGGAGACCTTTCCTTGTAAATCTAGACCTTAGGTTAGACTCTAAAGCACGAAGGGTTATAACCATCTTATTTAGTATTGGTGCATTTAGAGAGCATATAAAGTGATTCCTATGAGAAAAGGTGACAACAGAGTATCCACGGGATAGGGACTATGGTCCTCTCCAATTCAACCTATACTTTATAAAGAGGTCTTAACCCTAGTGGGAGCGCGGTTTGACCAGGGTCTAGGTTGTCGCAACCTAGGATCTAAAATACTTGCATTATAATAACCCTCACCATAATTAAGGGATGTGTAAGAGGACTCACTGTGAATGCCCCTGGCCGCCACGGCTAACTGCTAAATTTTCGGGTAATAGGGTATGGCTCAACATTCCCCTCGGGTGAGCGTTATGTTCTGTCATACCGGAGGCTTAGCAGTCTCCTTCGGGATATGGTGGTCACGATGCCAAGAGAGAAGGGCTTTTCTCGCTCTCGCAGGGGCCACATAAACTCTCGTGTCATGATTGTCTAGGCTCGTGGGTAAGCATCTGAAGCACCTGTGAGGTTAGCCATTGTGTCGCATAGAGATCACGGGGGGCTGGCCAAAACATACCATGGTCCATCATAGCCCGTCTGTGGCAGATTTGGATTTGATCGGAAAGACCCGATTTGAGCGGAGGATGGTACACACTGCCCCCTCGGGCGGGTGTATCCGAATCTGACATCTCGCATACATGGTAAATTACTCCATGGATATGTCTTTACTTTGAGGGTAGCATTGGCATATGGATGTAATTAGCTTGTTTTAAAAATATCATTAAAACAAGTCTTAATACAATCTATATTCAACCATAGATCCCCGGTCCCCTATCCCATTAGACAACTAGATAACGGGTACCGACTTCGTAGACCGATAGCACCATCATGACCGTATGTTTAGGATCGGTAAACTACAATGGTTATAAATCTTACTGTCCCTAAACTAGACCCATCGGGTCCAGATGCCACTGTGGTACAGGCTAGGGCATATAACGACTGATGAGAGTTTGTAGAGATGTGCAAGTGTTATGTCATATTATACTTGCGGACAACTCTTTAGAAGTAAGTCAGAGATATGCCGGGTCCTCTGATGTAATGTTCTGTTACAACATCAGATGTCTAAGGGGCGCAGTCAAGTGACTCGCTATCACACCATAAAGAAACTCATCAGCACTAAGATGTTTGATGGAATGCCGGTTCAAAAAAAGATTCTTGGGTTCTAGAGCGAACTAGTTTTTTTTGACATAGTGCTAGATACCGAGGAGATGGAGAACATCTGTCTTTCATCCTTATATGAAACCTTTGAAGACTTTGTCAGAGACTTCAGCCTTTACAAGCTGGAGATGGCAGATATGGAACTTCTGAGACCTATCCAGGTCATTAAGGATGGGATCAAGATTAAAGGCAAGACTTTTAATACTGAACATAGGCCTTGTTTGAAGAGTCTAAAAGTAAGAACTAATCAGAAACCAAAAACTATGCCTGTATGGAATCAAGAGTGGACTCCTAAGTCTAGTGAAGCCTAGCACGAAAGTGCTTCCGATGTGGCAATATAAGGGGCATTGAAAGATTGAATATGGTCTCAGGGTGCCAAGACAGGTAAACATCAACTCTTGGCAGAGTTGAATTGCCATTTAGTAGCAGTTCTTTTGCTTCTGAAATATGGACTTCGTGTCTATAAAGATTCAAGGAAAGTAGAAGGCTACTTGTTGGTAAGGTGGTCCTAGCATAGATACTGATACCATAACAACTACGGAAGTTGTTAGTTAGTTATCTTAGATTTTTTGATAGAAGGATTTTGATCATTAAAGATTTAGTTATGTTTCCTCCGAGCTAAATAAAGGTTTTCAGTTCTAATCGATGCCTCTTGTGCATCCCTTAAACTGAATAGGTACCTTCATTACTAAAGGAATAGCTCATAATAATCTCTTTATATCAAAATCCAGTTCGAAAATATATTGCATAGCAGCTGTAGTATCTAATTTATATTCATCTTAATCCATAGGATAACCTAACCCAATTGTGGCTCCTCTAACTTAAACATATTGTCTCAAACATAATTCAAAGGATAGTGAATGCTAGGTTTTTGAACATATATCCCTTAGAGATCCTTCCGACCTGTGAGTCTTGTCTGAAAGGCAAAATGACTAAAATGGCCACTAAGTTATTGGAGTTAGTCTATTCTGACGTATGTGGTTCCAAGAGCATCCAGATGGGTAATGACCGTCGGATGGGTTCCATAGGTTGGTACCTGATGGGGCATGGGATAATATCACAGTTAATTGCTTCAGGGACACTACGCCAGAATGGAGTATCTGAGAGAAGGAATTAGATCCTGTTGGACATGGTCAATAGAATGATGAGTTTTCCTAAGTTTACCACCCACCTTCTAGGGGTTACACCTTGAAAAACAGTAGAGTATATCATGAACAATGTCTCATCTAATCAGTGCCTCATAACCCTGAAATGCTAATGTCTGAGCAAAAGCCTACACTACGACATTTTAGTATATGGGGATGTCCTGCATATGTGCAGAAGGACAATAGGGATAAAATGAAGAGTAAGTTCAATGTATATCTATTTATAGGTTATCCTAGAAAATCATAAGGTGGACTATCCATGATCCTAAGAATTAAAAGGTGATCATTTCTACGAATTCCATCTACCTAGAGCGGGATTCTATTATAGACCATATGTCCACTAGTAAGGTAGTTTTGGGTGAATTACTGGGTACTAGTGGAGAGCATGATTGGAAACGTAGTAGTAGTAGATGATGCAGATACTAGTAAACCAAAAACTGTAGAAATAATTTGCTCTATACCATAACCATCTTGTCGCAGTGGAAGCTCCATTAAAGATCTTGAAAGATTTTGTGGACAAACTTTGTAAGTTAGTTTATAAATTCAAGAGGATGGGCCCTTGAGCTACGACGAAGTTGTGAAATTTTCTGATAGAATTGTCTAACAAAAAGTCATAGAGGCAAAGCTTGCATCAGTGTCTAGTGATACTCTTTTGTACCAGGGTTCATCAAATCTCCATCAGAGTAGATTTGGACTGGGTCAAAGTTAAAGACCCATGTAAGCGGATCACTGTGCGCACCCTCCCTCGAGTGGGCGTATACTCAATCCAAGGCTTGTACTCCTGGTAACTTAGCCCATTGGGTAGAAGTTGGCAGAAAAGAGAACATATGATATAATTTCTAGGCTTCAGAGTCAGCAAGTTAGGAATACCTGGCTTACAGAATTGCAAAGGTTCATTTATGGACTGAAGCAAGTATCCAGAAGAAGCAATATCTATCTTGATCAAGTATGATCTATTCATACAGATTTGATCAAAATAAGCCAAGTGTGTACAAGAGGTGTGATGGAACTATGGGGGTGTACTTACTACTTTACATAGATGATGTTCTACTTATTGAAAATAAAATAGCAACGTTGCCTAAGTTAAATATATGGTTCTTATCTTAATTCGACTGAAAGACCTTCGTGAGGCGAGTTATGTTCTGGAGATCATGGTAACTCGAGATCATCATAACAGGATTCTCACACTATCACAGGCTATGCATAGAGATATGGTTCTAGCCATAATCAATATACAAGACTCCAAATGAGGTTTCTTGCTAAAGCTTAAAATTATCAAACGATATATGTCCCATGATACCTAAGGAGATGGCATAAATACAGAAGGTATCCTATGCTTATGCAAAGGGTAGTCTTATGTATGACATGTATAAAGAGGCTAGATATCTATTGCGCAACAAAAATAGTAGGTCGGTTTCAGTCGAATCCGGGTCCAGTTTACTGGACTAATATAAAGAGTATACTTAGTATCCTCGTCAAGCAAGGACTACAAGTTAGTTTACACTTCACAAGACTTGACGTCGATTGGATAAATAAGATCTGACTTAGTATCAGATGTGTAATCCAGAATCGACTTCAGGTATAGTTTTCACCTTGGGATGAGAAGCGGTTAGTTGGCGGAGTATGAAGCTATAATGCATCACGGGCTCCACCATAGAAGCTTAAACAAATTGCAGCGTGCGAGGCAGGAAAATAGGTGGTATGGCTCGGTAAGTTCATAGTAAACTTGGGAAGCATATTAGAGGCTCAATATTTTGTTATAACAATAGAAGAGCAGTAGCAAAGTCCAAAGAGCCTAGGCACTACCATAAAAGGAAAACATATCAAATAAAAATTCTACTTGATATGGTAGTTTTAGGAGGAAAGGTAAGTGGCAGTAACTGAGGTAGCATCTGCAGATAATGTTACTGATTCTTTTAGGAAATTCCTGCAAAGGCTTTTGGACAGCATGTAGAAGCTATAGAGCTCAAGACCGTTTTTTCTCACTAGACCAAGTGGGAGATTGTTAGATTTTATATGGCCTACAGCTTGTAAAACCCTAGGTTTGGCTGTATATGATTGATAATTTATTTAGGATTGTATAAAGATATGTATTATTATACATGTTCTGTTTACAGAACTTAAGGAGCCATGGCTATATAGTAGTCCATCTGAGTAGGAGACTCAATGGATCGGGCCTATGAGCCTAAATCATTCGAAGCTCTGATTAGGGTTGGTCGCTCTATTAGGATAAGCTATTGGAATGACAACATGAGTATCTCCACCATGGTCATTACCAAGCACAGTGTATGTGGCCGAACGGAACCAATATGGTGCATAGATCGATGAGCAGGCATCGGTGCACATAGCCGTGTTTCTACTTAGGGTAATCTATCCTAAGCCCTAAGGAACCTTAACCGGTGGACTAACCAGTTGCATGTAACATTGGTTCACCAACGTGTGAGGGATCTAATCACGATCCAATACCATGATGCACTGGGTTACCGAGCTGGCATTGCATTGACACGCCACTCATGCAGGCCATCCACATCCTTACTAGGAGGTGCGTTCCTTTGTCTGACATACACCGCACAAAATCCAGGTCTAGAGGTCAGGAGTTGAGCTATTGATTAGATCCGGTTGCTTGACCAAAGCTATCAGAGGTGCGATGTGATAGTTAACCTGGAAGGAACCTAGTTATATAGTCACTCGAGTCTGACGGTTTTCTTCACCGCTCGAGTTGACTCATGGTACCAAGTGGAGGGATATCATATTACCAATACTAAGTAGAAAGCAGGGGTATGCGAGGGAGCTTAGTAAGTCTGGGAGAATTGGAGTGCAGCTTGCGTCACACTCTAGGTGGCCATATAGATTAACCAGGACCTAGAGGATTGACAGGGACACTTGGATAGTGTGTCAATCGGGTCCCGTTGTAAGCTATGAATCCTAGTCACTAAAGGTTCCACCCTATCCATGATCGTTACGGATCTTTACTTTCTCCTTATCTCACAGCATATTAAGTTGAAGAAATAATGCCCTAATCGTTCTGTGTTCCGTGAGTGCATCACACTAGAGCATGGTCGTTGTACAGGCATAAGTGTATTCACTAGGGGGTAACTCCAGAGTAGTGTAGGGACACACGATGTTGCTATTATACCATGAGGAGTCTATTCCGTGTGTGCGTATTGCACTAGAACACAGAATATGAGTTTAAAGGTTTTTTACTATAGGGCACCCCACCTTTTACTAGGGGCATCCTATTTAATAGTAAAAATATTATTCATTATCCCATAATATATTAACTTGTTGCCGATGCCGATGAGGTGCCCTAAGTGTTAGGGTGCATTATCGTGCACGTAGATAGGCCATGCATAGTCCCGTATGAGGTGAACGACCACTAGATGTATGGAGGGCATTTTGGTCATTTCAAAATATCCCGCATGTCCTAGTAGCCGCCCTCCTCACTAAGGCCAGCTTGCATGGCCATCAAATCTATAATTAAGGGATTAATTTAGATTTAAAACAATTTTGAATCATCTCCTTAATTGCAACAAGTTTAATATGGTAACTAGTAATAAAGGGACATTGAATTTGAGATTAGAGAGAGAGAGTAAGAGAGTGAGGAGCGATTTCAAATGACAAGGGAGAGTAAGGGGCATGAATTTTAGATCTGAAATAGTGCATCCCTCTTAGATTTCCTAAGTAGAACCGCCCTCCTTTTTTATGGTTTGGTTTTGGCCATCTCTCTCTCTAGGGTTTCACGTACATCTCTCTCTTTCTCCCTCATCTTCTTCTACAAGTGTGTATATGTGTGTGATTAATGGAGATCGCTTGCACTCTGAGGCATTCAGAGAATAAAGTGCAAGGTTCCGGGATGATTTGTGAGATTGGGTGAATCAGAAGAAATTCATCTTTCTCTTGCGTGAGGATCCTTCTCGTGAATGTTGCCCAGATTTTATGAGCAGATCTGCACTATTTCGATTACTGCAGGTGCTACAGATGTCCAAATGACTTCAAACCAAATGCAAAATCTTTGTCTTGAAGTCTTCTTTCTGACAAATTAAGTTTTATTCCGATCCGGTATCAGAATCGAAAGTTACGACCTTTATACTGAAGTGTGTTCATACATATCCGAATTTGTCTTCATCAATATTAAAGAAATTCTTCACAGTGCTAAATCCCGCATGAAGGTATAACCTACTAACCCCAAGATCTATCGTAATGCATACATATGAGATATGTTAATTATTTCGGTAGATGACCATAGGGATTCGTTTCGTATTCGTTTTACTAATTGCGCATATGATTAATATGAATAAAAAATTTTAAAATATACCGCATACCGAAACGATCCTCAGGATCGACTCTATCTTCCTTTAAGGGCTTCGTTTCGTATCATTCTAATATACCATAGGGATTCGTTTCGTATCATTCTAATATAGATATGATTCTCTATTTAAAGGAAATGTTCGAGAGTCGTAATCGAGTAACTCGTTACCCGACCATCAAGAAATTGGTGTTCACAAAGATGACATAGGGGACTTTAGTTTGAGATCATATGCTGAAATTGTTTGGCTATATGAATAAACTTGGTTCTTTTGATGTCATCTTGGATGCAAAGATTCAGATCGATATTTTCCTTGGGTCTCTGTCAGGAACGTTTAAGGGCTTTGTTACCAACTTTAACCTTAACCGGTTAGAGATGACTAACGCAGAGCTCCTAGCAGTGCTCTTGGCGGCAAAGGACGGAATGATGGTAGGTGACCAATCCCTGAACATAGAGCAGAAGTCTTCTCTAAAAGCCACAGGCAAGTTTCAGAAGAAAAAAAAAGTCTAAGAAGCCCGTGAAGGTGGGCCAGATGCAATTGCAGGTTCCTAAGCAGGAAGGTCTAGCGAAGCCCAAAGGAAAATATTTTCGATGCGACAAGAAGGGGCACTGGAAGGGTGACTACCGTACGGCTCCTAAGAAGGCTGAGACAGGTATATCTCAAATCCACATAGTAGAATCCTTTATAACATCCAGTTGTTCTCCAGTCTCATAGATTATGGATTCTGGTTCCACTAACCATGCTTGTAATAATTTACAGGGGTTCAAGGAGACAATAAAACTGGGTGATGGAGATATCATCTTGAGCATGGGAACCGAGGTCATGGCAGATGCTGTGACAGTTGGAGATGTTATCTTACAGTTTTTTGATGGAAGAAATTTATTACTTAGAGACATACTTTATATATTATCCTTGCGATGAAACTTAATTTTTGTTTCCTTATTAAATAATAAAGGTTTTTTAATTTTATTTGATGCTTCTAGTGTGTCAATTAAATTGAATAATTTCTTTATTTGTAAGGGAAAGACACAGAATGATCTCTATGTAATTAACATCACTCATAAGCAGGACAACATAGCTGAATCATGTATGATTAACTCATCTAAAAAAAAGATCCCTTAGATAATCCAACACTCATTTGGTATATAAGACTTGGACATATAGCCTCAGACAGGATTTACAGGTTGGTTAAGGCAACACTTTTGAGCCCAGATATTTCAAAAAGCCTACCAACGTGTAAGTCTTGCTTGGAAGGTAAGATGACAAAAAGAACTTTCTGAGCCAAAGGTAGCAGATCTCATGAGGTATTGGAGTTAGTACACACTGATATATGTGGGCTCATAAATGTCCGTGCTATATGAGGCTTCGAGTATTTTATCACCTTCACAGATGATCACTCAAGGTTTGTGTACATATACCTAATGCGACAGAAGTCTAAATCCTTTGATAAGTTCAAGGAGTTCAGAGCTGAAGCAGAAAATCAGACGGGTAAGAGTATCAAGTCTTTTCAATCGAATCAAGAATGCGAATACCTATCGGATGAATTTATTGGGTAACTACATGAGCATGGGATTGTATTCCAGTTGACTGCACCAGGGATACCACAACAAAACGGCATATCTGAGAGGAGAAATCAAACTTTGTTAGAGATGGTTCGGACTATGATGAGATATGCAACGTTCTCACCTAGTTTTTGGGGATATACCTTAGAGACGGCAACATATACCTTGAACTTTATTCCATCAAAGTCAGTACCCCTGAATCCTTGGGAGCTATGGTTGAAGCGAAATCCAAGCCTGCAGCACTTTAAGATTTGGGGTTGTCCAGTACATATGTGGAATGACAAACGAGACAAGATGAAGTCAAAGACTAAGGTATATCTATTTGTTGGGTATCCAAAAGGGATAAAGGGTGGTTTATTTTATGATCCTAAGGATATAAAGGTTATCGTCTCGGCGAACACTATATTCCTGGAGCAGAATTATTTAATAGACCATAAGCCCACCAGTAAAATAGCTCTTGAAGAATTGCTTGGTATTGATAGAAGTACACAGACAGATAATATAGTGGGAGCCGATACCACTGAGATTAACGATACTATAAAATCGACTCCTATGGAATCACCACAGGATCGTCGTAGTGGAAGGACCACAAGAGCTCCTGATAGATATATCAGAGAAACCTTCTTTGTGGATCCAGAGTTTCAGGAGGATGATCCTCTGAACTACGACGAAGCGATGGTATCTTCTGACCATGCAGCATGGCAGAAAGCCATGGAGACAGAACTGACATCGATGTCCTAAAACTCAGTCTGGACACTTATAACACTGCCTCATAATATTAAACATGTTGGGTATAAGTGGGTGTACAAAAGAAAATAAGATCCGGATGGTACCGTTGAGACTTACAAAGTTAGACTAGTCGCTAAGGGTTATACCCAATGATAAGGGATCGATTATGACGAAACCTTTTTGCCAGTGGCTATGCTTAAGTCTATCCGGATCATCTTGTCCATTGCAGCCTATTATGATTGGGAGATTTGACAAATAGATGTCAAGACTGCATTCCTCAATGAAGATTTGGAAGAAGACATTTACATGTCTCAGTCTCCAGGTTTTATCGCAAAAGATTAGGAAAGTCTTATATGCAAGTTGCAAAAGTCCATTTATGGACTGAAGCAAGCATCTAGAAGTTGGAACATGTATTTTTATTAGGTTATCCAGTCTTATGGATTTGAACAGAACGAGGATGAACCATGTGTTTATAAAAGAAGCGATAAGACTACAGTAGTTTTTCTAGTTCTTTACGTAGACGATATCCTACTCATTGGAAATAATATTGGAATATTATCTACAGTGAAGGTGTAGTTGTCCTCTCAATTTGATATGAAATACTTGGGTGAAGCGAGTTATGTTCTGGGGATCAAGATAACTCAAGATCACCAGAATAAGATTCCCTTGCTGTCACAGTCAGTCTATATAGATACTATCTTGGTCAGATTCAGTATGCACAATTCCAAGAAGGGACTAGTTCCATTAAGACATGGAATGAAATTGTCCAAGGATTAGGGTCCTAAGACTCCCAAGGAGAGGAAAATGATGCAAAAGATACCTTATACTTCGGCTGTAGAGAGTCTGATGTATGCTATGCAGTGCACGAGACCAAATATATACTATGTAATAGGCATGATGGGCAGGTATCAGTCAAATTCGGGTCTAGGATACTGGACTATTGTACAAAGTATACTCAAGTATCTTCGTAGGACGAAAGATTATGAGTTAGTTTACTCTTCATAAGAACTGACGCCAATTGGATACATGGATTCTGACTTTGCAACAGATCCGGAATTCAGGAGATCGATATTGGGGTTTGTATTTTCATTTGGAGGAGGAGCTGTCAGTTGGAGGAGCATGACAGTAATTGAGTACGTTGCGGCGTGTGAGGCAGCCAAGGAAGCGGTGTGGCTCAGGAAGCTCCTCACGGACTTAGGATGTGTACCGAGAGTGTAAGATCCTATTATTCTTTACTGCATAATAGTGGAGCAGTAGCACAATCCAAAGAGCCAAGATATCACCAGAAGAGTAAACATATTGAGCAAAAATACTACATTATCCGGGACTTGCAGAAGCAAGGAAAGGTTGTAATGACTCAGGTGGCATCTGCAGATAACATGGTGGACCCTTTCACAAAGGCGTTACCAACCAAGGCTTTTGAGAAGCATGTGGATGCCATGGGAGTTAAGACTATTATTTTCCACTAGGCATGTGGGAGATTTGTTGTAGCTCGTGTGTCCTAAGTATAGATTTTCAGTATTAACATTAATAAAGATGACTTTCGTTATTACTTTAATTAGAATACTACTTTGGTGTATATTAATTCATATATAATAAAGGACCATAGGGAATACAGCAGGCCATTTAGGCGCATGGTGGATCCATGCTTGGGAGACCCAGCGGACCAGTTCTGTATAGATCTAGAACTAGTTCACAGCTTTGGTGATGCTGGCGCTTCACTGAGAATAAGCTGTTGGCAGGTAGTAGATGTGGTGAAGTCTCCACTACGGGAACGTATAAGATTCACATTCATCTGACCAAGCACGATGATCATATTGAACAGGAACCAAGATAGTGCATAGATCAGTGATTCAGACACTAGTGCATGAATAGTCTTATTACGATAGATAATCTGTCCTTAACCCTGAGGGACTATGTACACTGAGTCAATCAGTTGAGTAGTGCTTTGATGTGCCAACGTGTGTGAACCCTTCATAGTCCAATACCACGATACGTTGTGTTACCCGATTGGCGCTAGAGTGGCATGCAATACCTACAAGTTATCCGACATCCAGTGTTGAATGGGTACGTTTTGATAAGTCAATATATCCACACAATCAATCCAGGCTTGGTGGTTATCAGTATGACTGATGATGTTCCAGATGCTAGGCATAGTACCGAAAGGTGTGTGATGTTATAGATGACAAGTTATCAAATCCTAGTCAGATGATCGATCGGGATCTGATGGTGCTCCCCACCGCCTGAGTCGAATCATGGCACCAGTAATAAAAGGGACTAAAGATTATTAGAGTACAGTAGATAACAGGGTTACGATGGAGTAACATAAGTTTAGGATCACTAAAGTTCAACTCGCGTCGCACTCTGGGTAGCTACGCGGGTTAATCAGATTAGGGTTGATTACCGAAATTTTTGGTGTGTTATCCGGTTGGAGCTAGAGATCTTGAACCCTAAAGATTCCACCCTGTCGTTGCGTATAGGAATTATTCCCCGACCTAGTTGGACACGTTAGATGCGAAGTAGGATGGAGTGCAAGTCCGATGCCTAAGAACCTAATTCACATGTATTAAGAGGCCATAGGGGTATTTTGGTTAATACTGAAATATGGCTTAGAACATATTGAATATGGATCTTAAAATGAGCGAAATAATTTCAGGAGCTCATAAGCGCTGATGGAACTCGATTCCGACTAGCGTACCTCATCCCTATTTCTAAAGGGCCGACCCTAGCTTGCATAAGCGAGTAGGGGGGCAGCCCTATAAAAGGAAATAGGGGAGAAGGGGTCGGCCCAAGGTGTGTGCAAGTTCCCCTCTCCCATCTCTTGGAAAAACCCTGATTTTCTCCCTCCCCTTGAGAAATTCGACCCCCCCCTCTCTCTCCTCTGTGGTTTCGGCCAAGAAAAAGGAGGAAGGAGAAAGAGGAAGGAAAGGAGACGGAAGAAGAAGACAGAAAGATAAGAGAAAACTTTGGAGCGTCATCGTCTCCGTAACGTGATCATCCGTCGGCTCGTAGTCCTTGCACTCAGAAATAGAACTTCGAGGATTCATCCCTTCGCAAAAGATAAGGTGCTATCCGACAGCTTCTCTCTCGATTCTTGTGCGGTTCATCATCGTTCTATTCTCATTGGATCAAAGATCCATAAGGTATGATGATTCTAAACACCTAACTAGATGCATGCATGTCTTCCATAGATCGTAGTATGCCTCTAGGGTGTCCGCACATATGCTAAGATCATAGATTCGCATGTAGATTATTTGATAGAATTAATTATAATAAAACGTACACCATGAGATCCTCAGATCTATCTTTTGGTTCCGCTGAGACTCTGATAAGATAATTTAATTCCAACAGGAAGGTGGCAGTTGCCCTCCCTGTTTGTCATTGGCGTGACTAGAGAATGAGGGAAGCTTGTCAGATCGGAGATGCGAGATCTATTTCACCTGATTTCTTATCTTCCTCCATGGTGAGTCGAGAAAAGATGGTTGAAGGCAATTGATCTTCATGCCAATCGGGTGATCCCCGCTAAGGTCGATGTGCCTTGCTTGCGAATAAGAATCATAGTCGTTGATGTCCTGTGATTAGATGCCTTGTCAATCAAGTTGGTGAGCATCAGATATTTGCGTAGTGTGAACCTTGGCCGTTGATGTCATGTTGATTAGTCAATGGACCCAGTGATTGGCTGCCATGCTAAACATATATTGAGTCAATGCCATTCAATCTGGTAGCCCATGTGACCATGATATTGGATGTCATGTCCCTTATTTAGTAAGTACGATTCTCTGATCGGGCTTGATTGTGATTTGGCAAATCTGCATAGTCGTCTTTAATTGGTGAATATCGAAGTCTAATTGTATTCATTAGTCGTCGAGTATGTGGGTGGACATGGGCGACCCCCAGCCAATGATCGATCGATCGGTCACTACTAGTCGATGACGATTCAGGAGATTGACTATTCTTGCAGCATCTCTCACAAAAATGTTGGACTTTGGTCGATTGGTCATTGCCGGAAGTTTGGTTGCTGTCGGTCGATCGATTGCTCACCAACTGTCCGTTGCTTTGAATTCCAGCATAGAGGGAAGCATGCGCTAATAGAGTTTGACCGACCACCCCCTAATCGGTTTGGAACTGTCAGCCATAGAGAGAGGGTGATGATCGACGACATTCTGATGTTTGGACCCGAACGAGAAAACTAAGCTTGGACTTTTGATCGACTACCGATACGTCGGTCTTGGACTTTGTCATTGCGTGCCAAGACAGTAAGCTTGGACTTTTGCTCGAGTGCTAAAATATCAGCGGTGGCATCTCAGATTTTATTTTTAAGTGCCAAGGAAGGATCCTTGGACTTGCTGCATGTCGAGGCTGGGACGACTGGCTCGGACTTTGTTTTTATGTGTCAAGGTTGTCTCCTTAGACTTGGTTCATGCCGAGGCGGCGACGCTTACCTCAAACTTTATCTTCGAGTGTCAAGGCTGTCTCCTTGGACTTGGTGTATGCTGAGGCGACAATGCCTGCCTCGGATTTTATCTTCGAGTGCCAAGGACAGGGCCTTGGGATTGTAGAGTGCTAAGGCGTTGGTCGCCTTGGACTTTATTTTCAAGTGTCAAGGGCTGGACCATGGGCTTGTAGAGTGCCGAGGCGTTGGTCTCCTTGGACTTTGTCTTCGAGTGCCAAGGACAGGACCTTGGGCTTGTAGAGTGTCGAGGTGTTGGTCTCCTCGGACTTTGTCTTCGAGTGCCAAATGCATGGCCTTGGGCATGTAGTGTGCCGAGGCATTGGTCGCCTCGGACTTTGTTTTCGGGTGCCAAGGGCAGGGCCTTGGGCATGTAGAGTGCCAAGAAGTTGGTCGCCTTGGACTTTGTCTTCGAGTGCTAAAGGCAAGACCTTGGGCTTGTAGAGTGCCGAGTCGTTGGTCTCCTCAGACTTTGAGTTCGAATGCCAAGGGCAGGGCCATGGTCTTATTCACATCACCTCGGTTGAGTATAGTTGACAACTTAGATTGACCTAGATTGCCAGGATCCTTTTTATCATGTTTTTACTTCGAGCTTCCGACTTGGATGGGTGGAATCAATGTCTTTGGTTGACCTGAATTGTCAGGGGCCTTTTCATCGGATTTTAGCCTCGAGAGGGCATAACCAATTTTGCTTCGAGCTTCTGACTTGAACGGGCGGAATCAAAATTTTAGATGTCCTGGGTTGCCAGGAGCCTTTTCAATGGACTATAGCCTCGAGAGGGCGTAGCTGAATTACCTTTGAGCTTCCGACTTGAATGGGCAGAATCAAAGGTCTTTGGTTGACCTGTGTCGCCAGAAGCCTTTTTATCGGGCTTTAGCCTCGAGAGGGTGTAGCTAAATTGCCTTCGAGCTTCTGACTTGAATGGGCAAAATCGAAGGTCTTTGGTTGACTTGGGTTGCTAGGAGCCTTTTATTGGACTTTAGCCTCGAAAGGGCATAGCCAAATTACCTTCGAGCGTCCGACTTGAACGGGCGGAATCGAAGGTCTTTGGTTGACCTTGGCTGCCAGGAGCCTTTTATCAGACTTTAGTCTCGAAAGGGTGTAGCTTTATTGCCTTCGAGATTCCGATTTGAACGGACGGAATTGAAGGTCTTTGGTTGACCTGGGTTCCCAGGAGCCTTTTATCGGACTTTAGCCTCAAGAGGGCGTAGCCGAATTGCCTTCGAGCTTCTGACTTGAACAGGCGGAATCGAAGGTCTTTGGTTGACCTAGGTTGCCAGGAGCCTTTTATCGGACTTTAGCCTCGAGAGGGCGTGACCGAATTATCTTCGAGATTCCGACTTGAAGGGCGGAATCGAAGGTCTTTGGGTAACCTGAGTTGCCAAGAACCTTTTTTTATGCCTTAAATTGGTGGAATCGAACTTCGAGAGACTTGATTTCGAGAAAAAGAGGCATTTTATTGATAAAGTAAAGCTACGATTATAATTTTTAAAGTTTGGCTGATGGACGTTGTGAACTCGCATTTCTAGATGATCAACCTCTTTGCAGGGGGATGTTTGCCTATGTAGGTATCCGTGAATGTCATTTGCCTGGTGCATCCACGTTTCATGTTGACTTTCTGCCTCTACTGCTACTGTCTTTCCTTCTCTTGGCCTAGTTTCTTATTGGCGAGATAGTCGTCGAGTCGCCTTTCTTGGATCAAGTCTTCTATATGATGCTTCAGTCGCCGGCAGGTTGACGTCGGGTGTCCATGACTACGATGGAATTCACAATAGGCTGTTACATCCCCCGCCTGGTCAGAATTTGGAGGGAGAGGCCGTGGCCATTTGCAAAAGGGTTCGTTCTGCAAGTAGGCAAAAATATCTTCAATTGAGGTGTTCAGCTCAGTTAACACCCTTTGCTCCATCGGAGTCTGCTTCTTCCCTACTGGAGAGGCCTTTGGATCTTTGTTATTCCTTTTAATTGGTACCTTTTGTTTAGACGCGGCATTGGCAAACTTCTTGTAGTAAGGTTCATTTTGGCCTTCGTCAGCCTTCTTATGTCGGGAGTCGCGAGACTCGCGGGGCTCACGTAGTCTTCTAGCCCGTTGATTGTTTTCCACCTTTATCTCCTACTGTACACGCTTGAACATCGTCTCCAGGTAACTCGGAGGATGCCGGATGAAGTCAGTGTAGACATAGAGCTCCGGTCGGATGGCATTCTAGAATGCCAGCATGAGGGCCTCCTCATTTTAGGACCGACCGATGAGCTCGAAATACTCGTTGTGGAACCTTGTTGTAAGAGGAATGTCTAATGATTCGTCAGCCTTCTTATGTCGGGAGTCGCGAGACTCGTGGGGCTCGCGTAGTCTTCTAGCCCGCTGATTGTCTTCCACCTCTATCTCCTGTTGTACACGCTTGAACATCGCCTCCAGGTAACTCGGAGGATACTGGATGAAGTCAATGTAGACATAGAGCTCCGGCCGGATGGCATTCTGGAATGCCAGCATGATGGCCTCCTCATTTTGGGACCGACCGATGAGCTCGAAATACTTGTAGTGGAACCTTGTTGTGAAGCTCCTTAGGGACTCGTCGGAGCCCATCTTTAGCCGGTAGAGAATATCTAGCTTCTTTTCTGGCTTCAAGTTCAACCGGTAGTGGTCCATGAAGAGCTCCACCAACTCTTCAAACATGACTACCGCACTGGTTGGTAGCGTGTGGTACCAGTCGAGGGTAGGTTCCTCGAGGCTTCCCGTAAACATACGGCAGAGGACATGGTTCTCATATATGTATGGTGTTAGGGCCTGCTTGAAGTCCAGGATATGGAGAGCAGGGTCTCCCTTGATGCAATTGAACTTGGACAGGCTTGGTGTTCGCCAATCCACAGGGAAAGGGGTTGCGAGCACCTTGGTATAGAGAGGCCCCATCGAAATGATTAGCTGCATGTGGTCTTGATGACGATGTCCCATATCCGTGGAATACCTTAGTCTGTTGAGTAGCTGGCGGGCATCTATTGCTTTCATACGCAAGGAGACGGGATATTCAGTTGACCCTGTTAACTCAGGTGATGTTTGTTGGTGGTGGCTCGGTGCGCCGTCGATGTCAAGGCAATCCCACACTGTTTGTGTTAGTGCTTGCGCCTTTCCGTGTAACGCTCATGCGGTTTCTTAAGATGATGACTTATTGTTGGGCAAGTCATAGGTGGTTCTTCATCAATGGTGGGAGTGTTGTGGACCATAACCCCCGCTCTTTCAGCTGCCTTCTTCAGGAAGTCCTTTCTTTCTCGAGAGCAGCATTTTCCTTGAGAATGTTCAGCAGTTAGAAGTCAGCAGCTAAGACTTGGTACGTAGCCGGAGCCTCACCCCCTTGGGTATCGTGCCCTTTGCCAGATCGACGCCTCGGGGATAGCGAGTCCTGCCAATTTCTGCTGCCTTTCAGATTGCTGCCTTGCGGTCCCAGTTGCTCATGAACATGTCTTCGATTAGTCACCACAACAACTTCATGCCCGTCTTTGATGAGTACGTCATTCGTCAGATCAGCATCAGCCTTTGAAGGGTTGGTGCTGGCTTTCACCATCAAGCACATTGATGTCGGCGTGATGAAGAAGTTGATGTAGACTTGAAGGAGGACTTGTGGCTCATCACCACAAGTTGAGTAGGAGTCGGTATAGGTGTGAGTAAGACCTTTAACGATATCCCACAGACGGTGCCAAAGATTATGGGGGAAATTTCCCTGTCGTCTTAATCAGAGACTTCGCCCAACTCTTGATTGAATTGGATGATTTGTATTCGTGGAGATGGAGATTAGAGAGTAGAGAAAGATGACACGTGGAGTTGTTGTCGGAGTTCGATCTTACAACCTACGTCTCCAGGCGAGAGGTGCCACCTGATTTGCACTATAATGTATGAAAAAAGGGGGGAGCATTCTCTCGACAGGCCGAGAGAAGGTTCTTACAAATTGGTTGCACGGAGCAACTAGAAGGGTGCTAAAAGAATATAAGAGAGTTCTGGCTCTGGTATCCTCTCCTCTTTTGATTGAATGACCAATCCCCTCTTTGTAAGTCATAGGGGTTATTTTATACCTGAGGAATGCGTTTGATATGGCAGTGATGACGTGGTAGTGCTGAGGTGGCATTGGTTCTGGGCCTCCTCGCTGGGCCCCTATTGGGCCGTTGTCTGGGCCCAATAAGAGAGGGCTTGATTTGCGAGCCCTATAGAGTAGGTTCATGGGCTTAGGCTGCCTACATGGGCTGTTGTACGGGCCCATGCTGGTCTGGCCTGGTCCAGTACAATTTTTGCACCCACATTAGTGTTGGACGAAGAGGTCTGCCAGCGTCTCGAATCGAGTAATGGTTCCTAGATGGAGGTTGTGGTACCAATCCAAGGATGTCTCGTCAAGGCTCCCCGCGAATGTGCGACACAAGATGTGATTATCGAATTCGTGCGGCATTAAGGCCTACTTGAATGACCAGATGTGCATGGTCGGGTCTCTTTTTGTACAATTGAACTTGGGGAGGACAGGAACTCGCCTGTCTTAGGGAAAGGCTGCACCAAGGAAGCTTCTATGGAGTGGTCCCTCTGCTAAGAATACTTCCCTCTTATCGGTTCGTCGATTCTGAAGGGAAAGATGAGAGCGATGTGGTAAAGGCACTTGCTCTCTTCTAAGCTGAATAGAATCTTCCATAAACCAATTCCCTTCGTCGGGGTGCGAGACTTGAGGGTGGCGCCCTATACCCCTTGTGTGCCGTGGCGTGTAATGCCCGGATAAGGCTTCAAACTAGGCAGGCCCACCTCCTTGCCATGGCATCTCGATGTGATCCCAAACTGTCTGTCGGGACGGAGCAACTAAAAGTCTTCAATGTAAGGGATCGGTCGCATGATTTTTGGGTGGATCAGTTCCCGAACGCGGTGGGAGACTGGCCACTGGAGTCTTTGGTAGCTAGATGACAGTCTTGACATCATTGTTGGATTTACCAGTCGGAGACGGGGTAACCACCCCCACTTTCGCCGCAGCCTTCTTGAGGACATCTCTCTCGATCATCAAGGCAGTGTTTTGCTTCACTAGGGCTAGGAGCTGGTAGTCTTCCATTAAGATTTGATAAGTTCCTATTTGTTCTGCTATCGGGGATATGGTTTGGGCCTTGCCCGATATAGACGTGCTGGAGTAATGCGAGTAAGCCCTTTGTGAGTGGACCTCAGGCTGAGGCTGGTCGACCCCCAAAGCTGCGGATCTGTGACTCATCGAGTGGGCTATAGGTTGGCCCTGGTCATCCTCTTGTCGGATCACATCTGGTCGGGGATAGTTGGAGACTTAATTCTGATACTTCTGGGGCTTCGCCATTGCTAGAGTAGTTCTGCTTTCGTATGATGAAGTAGTTTTGCTTCCGTATGACGAAGAGAGCGCGATAAATCTCTTCTACTCGGTCGATCAACCTTTGGATGCAATGCTACTGATCAGTTGCTTCTACTCAACCGATCAGCCGTTAGAGAAGAGTGGATGAGCTTTTTGCTCGATCCCACTGACGGCATCAAACTGTGGGGGGGAAATCTTTTGCCGTCGAAAGACTTCCTCCCACGGTCAATTGATATGGAGTTGAGTGAGTGCAAGATGTGCCGATTGAGGTGAGAATAAGAGGAGTAGAGAGTAAGGAGAGTAGACATAGGGATTGTTGTCGAAGTTTGGTCGTAGCCTACGTCTCCGTGCGGTAAGTCGCAGCCTTAATCCACTAGATCTGAATGAGTAGAGTTACCCCTCAACAGGCCGAGGGGGGCTAGTACAAGTGATATGACTAGAACTAGAGGGTTGTATAGTTAGAAGGTGGAGGGATAGAGATGGCCTTTCTCTTGTCAGCTTGGGGGTGGAGTTGTGCTACTCTCCCCCAATGCCTAAATATCCCCTAATAGTAAGGAATCCAGAGGCTGTCCAAAAGTCCCGGAAGATATCCTTCTTATTGTTGCTTTCTGCTACATTTATAGGTGTCGCTCCCCATAGAGGTGTCGAGCTGTGGTCGATCCAAGTGGCGCCCCTTGGCTGATCCACATGTCGCTCTCCCTTGGCTTGGGAGGTGGCAGGCTGTGATTGCTCCATATAGCGCCCCGTGACTAGTCCATGTGTCGTCTTCCTGCTGGTTGTTCTCAATCAGGTTGCTTCTCTAGTAGGCTTTTGACTGCATGAGTCTCTGCTATCCCGCTGATGATCCACAAGCTGCCCTCGTGGACCTCATTCTGCTCGGGCCTCTACTGGCCTGCTAGTGATCCATGAGATGCCCTCATGGACTTCGGAGGCCCGGGCTTCTGCTAGCTCGCTTGCCTTAGCCATTTTTTGCACCCACAGGTGTCTCCACCTAGCAGATCTAGTCATCGGATCTAGTCATCCAACGGATAAGAATCTCGTGGTGGGAGGGTTAATCCCACATGAGGACATGTGGCCCTTAAGGAGGGTGGACTGTGATGGCCAATAACCAAAACCTAAGTGTCAAGACTTCTAAGGTGGAAGGCTAAGATAAATGAGATGAGATGAGGTAAGGTGAGATGTCCAAGTTTCATGAATTAGTCTCACATTGTATGTGGAGAAAAAAATTGTGGGCTCTATATATGACATCCCCTCCTTAGCACTAGAAACGCATGTTAAATACATGAACCACTACGGATCTTATAAGATCATTGTAGTTAAGCGTGCTTGAGAGAGAAAAATAATAGGATGGGTGATCTCCTGTGAAGTCCTCATGCGGCGTGGAAAACGAAGATTATTATATCATGTGTGTGGGGAGTGGTTAAGGGGGTGTTTGGTATGTGGAACAGCTATTCCCCTTAATCCTCTTCTAGAAGAGCTTATTTCTGTCAATTACTAAATCTAATGCAATTTGATGGTCCAGCGTTCCGATTGGTATAGAAACAGTTAGAGTGATATTTTTTAGTTCCCAAGTCCTTCATTCCACCTGAACAATTATTCGTTGTTATTTTTAAATCATGAAATTCAGAATAAAAATAGATTATTCCGGAACGATGCCAAACACCCCCCTAAAGCATCACATGCAGCAATTTTCCACTATCCGAAAATGGCCGGTCCCAGTAGACCATTACGTATTGTCTCCAAACTTATCCGGCCCAGGTCCGAACCCAACCGAGCCCAAGCCAGACCATAGGCTCAGCCCCTGGCCTAACGGCTCAAAACTGTTCCTCCCAGCCTGCCGGATTTACATCCCAACTTGATGCATACAAGTGTGAATCCATGGCCATGGGTGGGGATCAGCACTAATGCTGCTTAACTTATCAAGCGTCCGCCCGTCAGTGCTGTAGCTAAATTATTCATTCATTAAATTATTAATTAATCATTCAGACAATTTTTCTTTTTTGCAATTCAAAACCTTACTTTATGTCACTCTTTATACCGGCACTGGGTACTAATCCCAATTCCCAATGGGTTATCCAGAGGCAATAGACCGGGGTAGAGAATGGAGAGGATAATTGATCAGTGAATAATTCTCATCACTAATCTTCAATAATCATCAAGCTGATCCAGATGTCCAGCATTATATATATATATATATATATATATATATATATATATATATATATAGGGAAATTAGTTCCTATGACATGTCATAGGGAGTACCCTATGACATATGGTGAGTTAGTAACCCTATAATATTTAGAATGTTCTGAATTTTTATGAGGATGATCACCCTATCTTAGATAGGACCCTCGTAAAAAATCGGCTCATTCTAAAACTTCTAGAGGCATCAAATCTGATTTTCAATTTAACGGTTAAAATGGATGGCCGATAAAGCTTCTAGCATTTGATGCCCCAACAAGTTTTAGAATGCTTTGATTTTTTGTGGACATTCTATCTAAGATAAGGTGGTCACCCTCAAAAAAATTTAGCACATTCTAAACATTCTAGCATTACTAATTCACCATATGTCATAGGGTACTCCCTATGACATGTCATAGGAACCCAGCCCTCATATATATATAACCATCCATTTTAACCGTTAAATTGAAAATCATATTTGATGCCTCTAGAAGTTTTAGAATGAGCCGATTTTTTACGAGGGTCCTATCTAAGATAGGGTGATCACCCTCATAAAAATTCAGAACATTCTAAATATTCTAGGGTTAGTAACTCACCATATGTCATAGGGTACTCCCTATGACATGTCATAGGAACTCATTTCCCTATATATATATATATATATATATATATATATATATATATATATATATATATATATATATATATATATATATATATATATATATGGGAGCCTGCACTTGAGGTGTAGCAACGATGCTGCACCTCTCGCTTGTTTACCTACCTAGAAGTTTTGGAATTTGATAAAATTTGGTGAGGGTGTTGTCAATGGTAAGATGATCATCCTCACCAATTTTCATCAAATTCCAAAACTTCTAGGGGCGTCAAATGGTCGAAACAAAATCTGCAGATTTTAACGGTGACTGTGGACGTCTGATTTTCAATAATCTTGAATAAGCATCAAACTGATCCAGATATCCAGCAATATATATATATATATATATATATATATATATATATATATATATATATATATATATATAGAGAGAGAGAGAGAGAGAGAGAGAGAGAGCTTGTCCAGTAAAATATAGAGGATAAACTGGATAGTACTGTCATGCGCTGCTTACGAATAGAGAGATACTGATGATCGAATCCAGGTGTCCACTCCTCACTCAGGCCTAGGTGGCGGCTTCCTCCTGCTCCTGCAGCTGGTCTGGCACCGGCGTGATCCCGCAGTAAGCATCGAGCTGGCACTTGGCCTTGATACCCTCTTCGGTGGAGCAGAAGCGCACGTAGCTGGCGTACTCATAGGGCTTGAAGAGGGCGGGGTGCTCCTCGTTCACCAGCTCCGGCGGGGCCTGGATCACCATGTCGTCCTCCGGGATCGCGAAGAGGATGGCCGAGTATCTGGTCTCTTTCGACCCAACCAAGATGCGGTGCAATGGAGAGTACACCCGGCCGTTGGTCCATGCCTGCAAGCTCCAGTTCCAGGACAGTAAATTCACTACTGATTGGGAAAAAAATACCGTTGTGCTCTGCACAAAACTGTTAGCATTGCTACCGTAATAGAAAATAGCACTAATTGCGCCTATTTGCAAGGGACACTGATTAGTGTGACATATATATATATATATATATATATATATATATATATATATATATATATATATATATATATAGGGGGCTGCTATAATGCGGCATGCGGTGCGTGCGGCATCGCACCGCAGCCGTGTGATGCACTGCTGTGTGCATCGCATGCACGCAGCGCGTGCATCACACAGCTGCGGTGCGATGCCGCATGCACCGCATGCCGCATTCTAGCACTTCCCATATATATATATATATATATATATATATATATATATATATATATATATATATATATATATATATATATATATAGAGAGAGAGAGAGAGAGAGAGAGAGAGAGGAATGTTACAGTGCGCTATGAGCTACGAAAGAAGAAAATAAGCTACGGTCATTTTAACCACCCTAGAAGTTTTGGAATTTCGTAAAAATTGGTGGGTGTGTTGTCTAGGGTAACATGATCATCCTCACCAACTTTCAAGAAATTCCAAAATTTCTATGGTCATCAAATGATAGAAGTTTTATCCACCGTCCACAGTAACCGTTAACTTTGCTTCTACCACTTGATAACCCTAGAAGTTTTGGAATTCCTTAAAAATTGATGAGTATGATCATGTTACCCTAGACAACACACCCACCAATTTTTACGAAATTCCAAAACTTCTAAGATAGTCAAAATGATCGTAGCTTATATATATATATATATATATATATATATATATATATATATATATATATATATATATATATATATATATATATATATATATATATATATATATATATAATGTGGCATGCTATAATGCGGCATGCGGTAAGTGCGGCACCGCACTACAACCGTCTGATGCACCGCTGCGTGCATGCGATACACACAGCGGGTGCATCAGATGGCTGCGGTATGGTGCCGCACTTACCACATGCCGCATTATAGCATGCCCCCATATATATAGCATGCCCCCATATATCATCTTATATATAGCATGCCCCCATATATAAGACCACATCTAGTGCACAATTAGATGTGGTGGTGCCGCACTTACCGCATCCCAAAATTTAAATTTCTTTATAGTTCACAATCAAATTAAATCATCCTATATAAGATTTTTTTAAAAAATTATCCTATATAAGACGTGTTAGGGTTTTTCAAGGGGTGTTATGAGGGTATAATTATGATCTATCTTTTGTGTGTGTCTGTGTGTGTGTGTGTGTGTGTGTGTGTGTGTGTGTGTGAGAGAGAGAGAGAGAAAGAGGAGACTCTTGTAAAGAGCGATTTGCTCTCTGTGATTGAGGCATAGTGAAATTGACGGATGTGGTGTGAGAGAACGTAGACAAATTATCGAACCTCTATAAATATTTGTCATTTCTTTGTGGTTTGTTAGTGTGATTTGTATCCTTGTTTTACTTTGATTCATGTCCGTTGCTTGTCTTGGGTGAATTAATTTTTGTGATTGTTTTAATCGTTTCTTTGATTCACTTTTGCTTTTGATGACTTGTATCCACGTGCCGGCCGGTAGATTATTGCTTCCCAACAACTGTATCAAAGCGCAAGATTTGATTGATGGCAATGGCGGAAGAAGAAATGTTAAGAATCAAGAAGCACAATGGTTTGAATTATGTATTCTAAAAGATACAGGTAGAAGATTATCTTTATCAGAAGGATCTTCATCTTTCTCGTAGAGAAAAATCTAAGAAACCAAAGAAGATAACAGATGACAAGTGGAAGATACTTAATAGAAAAGTCCTCGACACGATTCAATTGACCATTTCCTCATAGGTGGCATTCAATATCAAGAACAAGAACGACAAAATATTTGATGGCGCCTCTGTCAAAAGTTTATTAGAAACCCTCAAGTCGTAAAATCTTCTTGATGAAGAGGTTATTCAATATGAACATGCTAGATGGCAGTAGTGTGGCATATCATCTCAATGAGTTCAACACTATCACGGTGCAGTTGGATTCCTTTAATATCAACTTTGATAATGAAATCAGGGCACTGTTGATTCTCTCTATATTACCAGATAGCTAGAAAGGGTTGATGATGACTATAAGCAATTTTTCGGTTAGGGATAGGGAGGTTGAAGTTTGATGATATTATGGGCATTCTTTTTTTTTCTTTTTTCTTTTTTTTTGACATCGGCGGGTGTCCCGAAACCTTTCGGGCAATGGCCCACTTTAGGCTCAGACTAATCCCTCCGAGAGTGAAGCCCGACCCACTCGACAATTCCCACTTCACTCCTGGGTATATCGAGGGGAGGAAGAGTTGAACCCACAACCTCATCACCAAAGCATCAGTTGCTTTGCCAACTCTCCAATCCCTTGGTGGGTTATTATGGGCATTCTTCTTAGCAAAGAAGTGCAAAGGAAACGAGTCCCTCAGCAGAAACATATATCTAGGAGCATGTTAAATATTAAAAGAGGTAGAACAATAAAGAAGGGAGATCGATTTCGTAACAAGTCTAAGTCCAAGAGCAGATATAGACCTCCACAAGGCAAGGTCATTGGGAAGTGTTGGAACTGCAGGAAAAAAAGACACCACAAGAGGGATTACAAACATGCTAGGAATCCTGAGAGTCATGATGGTAATGATTCCGTCAATCTAACCAATGAAAGTGATTATTCTGAAGATCTGATTCTTTCTTTGGCCACCAATAAATGACGAGTCATGGGTGATAGACTCGTGGATGCGAAGAGGGCATTATTCATGTTTATGTGCGAGAAGACATTGGGAAGGTATATCTAGGAGATGATAAACCTTGTAGCATTACTGGCAAGGGAGATGTGCAAGTAAATATATGTCCAATGGAACATGTGTGAAACTGAAGAATGTGAGTTGTGTTCCACAATTGAAGTAAAATCTTATTTTGGTTGGTTAGTTAGTAGACTCTGGGTACAGGACTATCTTCGAAAGTGACTCATGGAAGGTATCAAGAGGAGTCATAGTTAATGCTTATGGCAAGAAAGAAGAGACATTATATATGACTAAAGGCATGACCAACTCTATTATAGTTTCCTTTACAAGTCTAGATGCAAATACGTGGCATTGTAAACTTAGGCATATTAGCAAAAATGCATGAAGATTATGCATTCGAAGGGTTAGCTGCCGAGCTTAAATCACGTAGATATTGATTTTTGCAAGTACTGTGTCTATAGGAATCAGTACAAGGTCAACTTCAATAAAGTCGAGAGACCTCCAAAACTTGCAAGACTGGAGCTAGAACATATTGATGTATGCGAACCGACTTAGGTACCCTCTCTTGGTGGATCTCATTATTACATTACATTTATTAATGATTCTATTAGAAAGTTGTGATTGTGTTTCTTGAAAAACAATTCAGATATGTTTGGTGTGTTCAAGAAGTGGAATGATACACAGAAACAGCTAGAGACTAGCTTGAAGGTGAAGTGTTTTAGGTCAGATAATGATGAAAGGTACTGTGATGGCTCTTTTAAGAGATACGTATTGTGCGATAGAAGACTTCCTAAGACATTGCAACAAAACGGAGTTGCTAAAAGCATAATTAGAATCATCAAAGAGCGTGTCAGAAGCATGAGGATACATGATGGGTTGCCCAAGCAACTTTGAGCCAATGTAGTTAGCACAACGATTTATTTGATCAATATAGGGTCATCAGTAGCTCTGGAGTTTAGACTACCAGAATAAAAGTGGACAGAAAAGAAGGTGGGTTTAGCGCAACTCAGGATATTTGGATATATGCTATGTCCATGTGTATTCTATAGAATAAAATAAATTGGACGCCAAAAATAGAAAGTGCATATTCATTAAATATAGGAGTCAAGAGTTTGCTTATCATTTCTGGGATCCAGTGAACCAAAAAGTTATAAGGAGTATATGATATTGAATGAATGGGCCAATGCACAAGGAGATCGAGCTCAGAGCAAGACAAAAAACCCTAAAAGTCTACAGTATAAGGAGATTGAAGAAGAGTCCACAAGTACTATTCTAAAGCCTCAAGAACAATACGAGAACATACAAGAATCGGCTTCCCCATTACAGCTGAGAAGATTAATCACAAGTACACGTGGTCAGCCCCATCAGAGATTATTATTTTCACTCGGTTAAGTGATGTCAGATGGTGATGAACCCGAGTACTATGAAGAGGCATTACAGATTAATACCAGGGAGAAGTGGGAACAAGCCATGGATAATGAGATGTATTGGAGAAAAACCAGATGTGAGATCTGGTGGATTTACCTGAAAGCAAGAGGACCCCAAGTAACAAGTAGGTATACAAATTGAAGGAAAAGCATGATGGGTCAAAACGATACAACGGCCAGGTTGGTGGTACAAGGTTTCCAACAGAAGGCAGGCATTGACGTACTACTCGGATATAGTTTTCCCGGTGGTGAAGTTAATAACTACCATATTTGTGATAAATTTTATGGCGGTGAAAGATTTTCATCTAGAGCATCCAGAACTGAAGACGACGTCCCTACACGATGATCTTGATGATGAGATTTACATAAAACAGCCACAAGGATACACTAAAATCGACAATGAAGACCTAGTGTGTAGACTGAAGAAGAGTTTGTATGCATTGAAGTAGGCAGTGGTACTTGAGATTTAATAGCTAGATTCATTGAAGACCTGGCGTCTCTCTCTCTCTCTCTCTCTCTCTCTCTCTCTCTCTCTCTCTCTCTCTCTCTCTCTCATAGCAATGGTAAGGCAGGTGCGAGCGCGAGCAACGGTGGCGAAGGCAAGCTCGAGTAGCGGTGGTGGAGGCGAGCGTGAACAACGATGGCGAACGCGAGCATGTGCAGCAGAGCTGGCGGCGGAGGTAGCAGGCGCAAGTTGCAGCTGCTCACCTCCGCCACCCCGATAGAGACGAGAAGCCACGAGGGATGGAGGGGTTAGGTTTAGGATTTTTAGGTCTATGGTTCATCCCAAGGCATGGCCTATAGATCTTAGAGTTTGGGGTTACGTTTAGGATTTTTAGGTCTAGGGTTCAAAAACGACCTATAATCTTCAAGAATAGAGTCCGGTTTAGTTTTAGAAAAGAATGACATGAAATAAAAATTTAAAGTAAAGTGAGGGATATTTTCATCCACAGGGTTGTCAGTCCTTTAACCAGAACTGATCTCTTGGCAGGGACCTCTCAGAGCAACTCCAACAGCCTCCTCATCCTCAACGTACAATTGAGGAGGCCAAGGACATCCACCTTAGCGTTTGAGGAAAAGGACTATTGAGCATTTCTCCTCATCCTCTTCCTCTTCCTCATCCTCTTCGACGGTCTCATTCTCCTCTTCAATGGTCCCATTTTCTTCCTCAAAAGCATGCATTTCCATTTGTCTCATTGTATTCAAATTGTGAGCGTTTGGACCACATGGGGGCTGCCACGATAGGATGAGAAAGATTTTGACTTCCTCACTTTTTTTTTTTTTTGGTAGTCTACTTCCTCACATTTGAGGATGAAGAAGAGAAGGGGTTGAAATCGCCACCAGAGATTTAATGTTTGAGGAAGCCAACTTTTTTTTAAAAAAAAAAATTTAGTTTTGGTAGGAGTTTGAGGAAGCCACCTACAGAATGCCACTTTTGGGTTTCTTCTCAATCTTTTGAGAATGCTGATGGAGTCCCCCTTTTTTTATTTTTTGAGGAATTCAAATAGGACAAACTTGCTAGTTGTTTAGGGCCTGTCTATTTTTTGGACCCGCAAAGTAAAGGCTAGTTAATCGGATGTGAGCTAGTGAATCTTCCAGATCGACTAGTAAATATGATTTCCTTCGTACTGTCTGTATTGACCAATAAAGTTAACCATTACTTCTGAACGACTGTTTGGATTGACTAGTAAAGTAAATCAAAAATTAAATGTATCGATTACTCACTACCGCCGTCGACCACCCCCCCCCCCCCCCCCCCCCCGACCACTGACAACCCGTCGCCGCCCCGCTTGTCGATGTCCACCACCCCCCACTGGCCACCGTGCACCACCCGCCACCTCCTGCCCCGGTGCTGGGTGACTATGGTTGGTGGCAGACGAGGCGACGACGGGTGGCCGGTGGTCAACAGGGGTGATGGCCGACGACGGTTGGTAGACAATAGGGTGGCAGCTGCCGGTGGTGGTGGCATCCCCTTGGTTCATCCCCTAGTCCATAGATCATGGTCGTTGAAACTGGGATCGCCACATATCACTCCCCAAATTGTCGAATCCATCACAGGATGCTCACTCGATCATGCCGTGAGCCTTCTACTAGTAAATCAAAAGTTTTATTTGGTTTTTCTGAAGTAAAACTTTTTGGCAACTGGTAAACCTCCTACCATTTACGTACTTTACTATAACTTTGAACAGTAAAGTAAATGAAAAGGTAACAAACAAAAAAAATCTGAGCGGATTCTCGAAACAAAGATGCAGATCGGATTCTCAAAAAATCTGATAGGAAACCCAAATTGCTCAAAATATCAACAAATCTAATCAGATTCTCAACAAAAATAAAACGCCAATCGGATAAACACAGATCGGATCTGGAGGAAGTGGAAGAAAAAAAATTTTGAATCCGCAGATCGTGAGGCCTTGTTTGCAGAGATCTCATCGGAGGAGGACTCGTTTTGAAGAAAAAAAAAATCAAAAGAATAGGAAACCCAAACTATACATGCAGATCTAGTTGGAGGACTCGTTTCTCGTCGTAGTGGTGAATATCCGGGCCGATCAAAGGAGGTGCTGTAAAACCGGCCCTTTTTATTTTGTTGTTGAGGAAGAAGAAACACAGATCAGCGCGCAAAGGACAAGGCTCGTGGGATCTCGATCGTGCCACACTGGCTGACGTGGCTGACCGACTTGGGGATGCTTTTTTTTTTTGGGGGGGGGGGTAGGAACTGGAGGAGATCTGAACTCAAATAAAGTATTTTTAAAAAAATAAATACCCGAAGCATTTTGTTCCAACCTCCTTACAGAGGTTGGAGCATCTCGTTGGTCCATTTCAAGGCCCTGAGCGAGTTTGATTGCAAAAAAAAAAAAAAAAATTGCAGATTCTTTTATTTTTTCAAGAGATGATTCGTAATTAACGGTTGACTGTATTTGACCATACCCGAAGGGAGTCCCCGGCCATGACGATGAAGGAATCCGACGAGGGCACCGCCGGTACCCAGACTCCGTCCGGGGTCTCCATCTCCAGCCCGTTCACCTGGTTCTGGCACACGATGGCGAACGTGTTCTTGTCCCGGTGTGGAATCAGCCCCATCTTCCGCTCCTCCGGCGCCCCCTGGCCTTCATCACCACCGCAGCCGCCGAACCGGGAGTGGGGGGAAGCCCCGTACTCCGCCACCCGGAGCTGCAGCTGCGTGGACTTCATGTGAGGCTCCAGATACTTCTCCACCCCAAGGCTCTCCAGCACCATTCTCCGGATCATCCCATCCAGCCCCGCCACAGCCTTCGAGAACGCACCCACCGTCTCACTGGATACGTACGCACACAAGAGGAGAGAGAAAGTTGAAGTTACTCTAAAATCATTGTGGAGTGGAGGGGGTGAGAGTGGGGGCCGGGTTCTGGATACCAGAAGGTAGGGTTACCGCCTTCGGGCCACATGAGGCTGGCGAAGGCGTGGACGGCCTCGGGGCGGACGGGGTCCTGGATGGCGAGGCTCTCGTAGGCGAGGTAGGGGATCTGGCCGAGGTATCCGTGGTAGGGCTTGTTGGAGGTGTTGGCGATCTTGGTGTCGTGGGGGAGGGCGAACAGATCCGGAAGGGAGACGCCGAGAAGGGCCTCCCGGAGGTCGGAGGACACCTGGGGGTACACCGCCTCGAAGCAGCCGTACGTACCCAGCGCCTCCATGACCTCCGCCCGCACCGCGGCCCAGCCCTCCGTCCCCAGCTCCACTCCGTTGAAGTCGATCTTGGGGAGGTGCTGAACTGCCGCCCCCATTATCTCTCCCGGACTATCTCTGCCTCCGATTTTGGTAGTTATAAAGAGGTTCTGAGTTCGAAAGATAGGGGGAAATTTTCGGCACATCCTCATCCTGCGTGATAACCGCGGGACCCACTGCGATTCAAGAAACATGCGATCCCAGGCCTCAGCACGTGGGGTAGTGTCCCCATGCAGCCATGCGATCAATTTTTTTTTTTTTATATAACCGTACGACTGAAAATCCAAAAAGAAAAAAAAAAACTTTCTTTTTCCCTACCCACCAACGCCGTCACCGTGGACCCCTCTCCCTCTTTTCCCCCTACAGACTTACGGAGGATCCACCACCTGCGTGGCTGCCTTCAAGGCTTCAACCACACCTGCCAAGGAGCCGAGGTTCGATCTCTGATCAATCCCTAGTCCTACCTCCTTTTCAATTGTTAGAATTGCTTAAATTTTTTATCTATATCTCTATGCTTTGATTTCTTTTGTTACTAGTCATGTTTTCACAGTTGATTCATATGTTTTTCTTTAGTTCTGTTTAGACTTCCTGATTTTTTGATTTTTTTATAAATTTTTTTCATTTGTCTCAATGAATATGTTTCATGGCTATCATACGCCATAGATTCTCACCATTAAAAAAAATTACATTTATAAAATATATCCAACTATTGCATTGTTCTGTCCCCTCCCGCCCCCCTCCCCTGAAAAAATCCTGGCTCTAACGCTAACTGGGGGCGCTATTTTAGAACCCCAAGTCCTGCTTTATCATATTAATCCTATTCAATTAAGTTGGGGATCCAAATGACAAAAGAATGAAATCCAAATAAAACAAAAGAACTACAATGGTTTGCAGCCCCAGCTTTGGGGCTCCATATATAGTGCCAGCTCTAAAATGGAGCCCCAAAAATGGAGTTTTAAATCCTAATGGTTCTAAACTCCATTTTAGAGTTGGTGACACCTCTAACCAAGCTCCAAAACTCTATTTTTGGGGCTCCGTTTTAGAGTTATGCTCTATATATGGAGCCCCAATGCTAGGGCTGCAAACCATTGGATCTCATTTCTCCTATTTAGACTCTATTCTTTTGTCATTTGGATATCAACTTAATTGAATAAGACAAAGTTTTATATATATGATAGTGATTCACTGCGATCGCTTATCGTGCAACTTAACATGCGGCCACCCTCCTAGGGGATTTTTTAAAAAAAATAATTTTGATGTTGATCACCTTTTCTTTGATAGTACACACAAAAAACTTCAGCTCATTCTAAGACCTATAGGTTTATCAAATGTGCTTGACTTTTATCGGTTGTTAATTTTTACTGTCAATTTAATGAGTACATTTGATAGACTTATAGGTCTTAGAATGAGCTGAAATTTTGTGTGTGCTATCAAACGAAAGGTGATCAACCTCCAAAAAAAAATTGAAAGATTGTCGTTTCGACGAACGCCGTATTCCTGGAGTAGAATTATTTAATGGACAATAAGTCCACCAGTAAAATAATTATTAAATAATTGTTTGGTACTAATGAGAATGCGTAGATAGAAACGTAGTGGGAGCCGATACCACTGAGAATGAAGATAATATAGAATCTACTCCTATGGAACCATCATAGGATCGTTGCAGTGGAAGGACCACAAGAGCTCCTGATAGATACATTAGAGAAGCCTTCTTAGTGTATCTAGAGTTTCAGAAGGATAATCCTCTGAACTACGACGAAGCAATGGTATCCTCTAACCATACAGCATGACAGAAAACCATGAAGGCAGAGCTGACATCGTTGTCCCAAAACTCGGTCTGGACACTTATAATACCGTCTCACAACATTAAACATGTTGGGTGTAAGTGGGTGTACAAAAGAAAAAGAGGTCTGGACAGTACCGTTGAGACTTATAAGACTAAACTAGTCATTAAGGGCTATACTCAGTGAGAAGGGATCAACTATGACAAAACATTTTCATCAGTGCCTATGCCTAAGTCTATTCGGATCCTCTTATCCATTGCAGCCCATTATGATTAGAAGATCTGGCAAATGGATGTCAATACCTTATTTCTCAACGGGCATTTAAAAGAAGACCTCTATATGTCTCAGCCTCTAGGTTTTGTCGCAAAGGGTCAGAAAAATCTAGTGTGCACGTTGTAAAGGTCCATTTATGGACTGAAGTAAACATCCAAAAGTTGGAACATGCGTTTTGATCAGGCTATCCAGTCTTATGGATTTAAACAGAATGTAGATGAACCATGTATTTATAAAAGAAGCGATAAGACTATAATAGTTTTTTTAGTTCTTTACATAGACGATATTATGCTCATTGGAAATGGTACATGTTGGAACATTGTCTACAATGAAGGTATGGTTGTCCTCTTAATTTGATATGAAAGACCTAGGTGAAGTGAGTTATGTTCTGGGTATCAAGATAACTCGAGATTGCTAGAACAAAATTCTCTCGCTGTTACAGTGAGCTTATATAGATACTATTTTGGTTAGATTTAATATGCACAACTCCAAGAATGGACTAGTTCCATATAGACATAGAATAAAATTGTCTAAAGATCAGGGTCTTAAGACTCCTTAAGAGATGGCAGAAACGCTGAAAATACCTTATGCTTCGGCTGTAAAGAGTCTGATATATGTCATGCAGTGCACAAGACTAGATATATGCTATATAGTAGGCATGATGGGCAGGTATCAGTCAAATTTAGATCCAGGGCACTGGACTGCTGTGAAAAGTATACTCAAGTATCTCCGTAGGATGAGTTATTATGAGTTAATTTACTCTTCATAGGAACTAACGCCGATTGGATACATGGATTCTGACTTTGCAGCAGATCCAGAATCTAGGATATTGACATCGAGATTTGTGTTTTCATTAGAAGAAGGAATTGTCAGTTGGAAGAGCGTGAAGCAGGGATGCACTATAGATTCGACGATAGAAACTGAGTACGTTGCGGCGTGCGAGGTGGTGAAGGAGGCGGTGTAGCTCAGGAAGTTCCTGACGGACTTAGGATGTGTACTAGGAGCTCAAAATCATATTGTCCTTTACTGCGACAATAGTGGAGCAGTAGCATAATTCAAGAATCAAAGATATCACCAGAAGAGTAAACATATGGAGCAAAAATAATATATTATTCGGGACTTGCAAAAGCGAGGGGAAGTTGCAGTGACTCAGGTGGCGTCTGTAGATAACATGGTGGACCCTTTCACAAAGGCGCTATAGACTAAGGCTTTTAAGAAGCACGTGGATGCCATGGGAGTTAAGATTGTCATTCCCTACTAGGCCAAGTGAGAGATTGTTGTAGCTCTTATGTCCTGAGCGTGGATTTTCTGTAATAACATTAATAATGATGACTTTGGTTATTGCTTAGAATATTGCTTTGGTATATGTTAATTCATATGTAATAAAGGACCCTAGGAAATACAATAGGTCACTAAGGTGCATGATAGGTCCATACTTGAGAGACCCAGTAGATCGGTTCTGTATAGACCTAGAACTAGTTCACGGCTTTGGTGATGTTGGTCGCTTCACCGAGAATAAGTCGTTGGCAAGTAGATGATGTGGTGAAGTATCCACCATAGGAATGTGGGATTCCCATTCACCTGACCAATCACGATGTTTGTGTTGAACATGAACCAAGACGGTGCACGGATCAGTGTATTATAGTCTGGTGCATAAACCATCTTACTATTATAAATAATCTATCCTCAACCCTGAGAGACCATATACACTAAGCCAACCAGCTGTGTGGTGTTTTGATATGCCAATGTGTCCGGACCTTCCATAATTCAATACCATGATACGTTAGGTTATCCGACTGGCGCTAGAGTAGCATGCAACCCCAACAGGTTATTTGACATCCAGTAATGGATGGGTGCGTTTTGATGAGTCAATATGTCCATACAAATAATCCAGGACTGGTGGTCGTTAGTATGACTGATAACATTCCGGATGCTAGGCATAGTACCAGAAGGTGTGTGACGTTATGGATAACAAGTCATCAAATCAAAATAGATGATCGATCGGGTTCTGATGATGATCCCCACCGCCCGAGTCGAATCATGAAACCAGTAATAGGAGGAACTAAAGATTATCAGAGTATAGTACATAATAGATTTACGATGGAGTAACATAAGTTTAGAATCACTAGAGTTCAACTTGTGGCATACTCTAGGTAGCTATGCGGGTTAAACGAATTAGGATGATTAGCGAAACTTTTGGTGTGTCACTAGAATAGTTAATCAAGGATCTGGTTGGTGCTAGAGATCCTAAACCCTGAAGGTTCTACCCTATCGTTGTGTATAAGAATTATTCCACGACCTAGTTGGACATGTTACATACGAAGTGGCGCGATAAAGCGCAAGCCCGAAGCCTAAGAACCTAATTCACATGTGTTAAGGGACTATAAGAATATTTTGGTAAATACTGAAATATGGCTTAGAACATATTGAATATGGATCTTAAAATGAGTGGAATACTTCCATGAGCTTATAGGCGCTGACGGAAGTCGATTCCGACTAGCGTATCTTACTCTATCTCTCTATCAGTGGTATCCTGACAAAATGGTGTTTTCATCGAAAGTGTCAAGGAAAAACCCTAAAACCGCCCCCCCCCCCCCCTCATCCCAATCCTTAGGGGGCCTTCCCTATAATAGGAAAAGGGAAAGAGGATGCCAGCCCTAGCCTCTCCCATCTCCAGAAATTCTCCTCCCCTCCTTTACCCTCTTTATGGTTTCGACCAAGGAAGAAAAAGGAAGAAAAAGAAAAAGGGATGAAGGAAGGAGGACGAAAGAAAAGAAAGAGAAGGAGAAGATCTCGTGACTCGTCATCGCCTTCGTTACGTGCAATCTTCCGTCAGCGCGTCGTCCTTGCACTTAGAGGTAGGACGCCATGGGTTCCTCCCTTCACAAAGGACAAGGTGCTATCCGACAAAATCCCTCTTAATTCATGTTCGGTTCATCATCAACCATCGTTCAATTCTCTTCGAATCTTAGATCCACTATGTATGATGATTCTAAACACCTAACTAGATGCATGCATATCTTTCGTAGATCGTACTATGCCTGTAGGATGTCCATACATATGCTAGGATTATAAATTTGCATGTAGATTATTTTGTGGAATTAATTGTAATAAAACATACACCATAAGATCCTTAGATCTAATTTTTGCTTTCGCTGCAACTCTGATAATAGGAATTAATTCCAACAGTAATTCATCAAGAATCAAGACAAAAAGGTTTCTCACCAAACCCTAGTCCCTCTCCCCTTCTCTCTTTATAACATGGTATCAGAGCCATCCTAGGGTTTCAAAGACATCCTCTTCGATCGCCGATGCCGTCGAGGAGGCCAAGAATAGTAAAAAATATTTATACTCAATCCAGATCATGATCCCTCTCTGAGTTACATGATCTGTTAGCCCCGGATCTTGAGGCACCAGATCGCCAACCTCCTCCCTCTGTTCTCAACCCGAGGAATCCCGCAACCAATGATCGTCATGTCGATCTCATCGCTGATCGCCTATCGAGGTTGATATGTCTGGCCTTATCGAGGTCACCTGCAGTCTGCTCCTTTGAGTCTGCCCTGCGCCCTTGCTGATCGCTCGTCAAGGTTGCTTAGTGCACCCGGTGTTGGTCCCTGTGTGCACGGGGCACGGCGGAAGCATGGTTGGTGGTGGGCTCGAGTTCAGTGGCTAAAAAGCCTTACAGAAAGTGGGTCAAAAAATTACCCAGCGAAAAATCGGGATGCGAAAATTTTCACATTCGATTGATCCCAAATTTCTACCATTGCTAGATAATGATTAATAATGATTTATCATGGTATTAGAATAATTAAAAACTAATTATTAACACCATCTATGGATTATTAAGATTATTACCTCTTAGGACTTATAAATGCCTAAGGTTGTAGATCTGTTGATGAAGATGAAGCCGAAAGATTCGATCTCGCTACCTTCTGGATTCAACGCATATCCCATGCACGTAACTAGCGATGATAGACTTGTGGGAGTCTTCTCCTTCCTCACAACCCTCACGATGACGCTCGATGAAGACGATCCGGATCCGTAGTGTGCAAGCCCAAAGGGAGGAAGACATTCCTCCTTCTCTTCTTTCTTCACTCTCTTTTTCTCTTTCTCTTTTCTTTCCTTCTCTTCTCTCTTGGCCGACACCCTCTTGGAGAGAGGGGGATGGTTTTTCCTTGGATGGATGACCAAGGGGGGCGGGTAGGGTTTGGTATAATGCCGAAATCCCATTATTAGAGTTTCCTATTTTAGGGGGATTGAGATCCCTTGGATCTTTATCCTCTTAGCCACTTATGGTTACTACCATATGAGGATTTCGGCTAGGGTTCATCCCTTGGTCGATATTCTCATGGGTAACACCCATAGGGGGTGGCCAACCACACCTAAGAGGCACCCACGAGTTCTGGCACCTACTTAAGTCGAGAAATGATTGTGCACTAGTTAGCCCGATTTGACTGCAATCAAACCCTAACTTGCACCATGTCTTCTCCTAGTCCAACTAGGCAACCAACAAGAGAAAGTAATTAATTAGATAATAATTAATTATCTCACTGTGGGTATCAAAATTAGCCCACGGATTAAACCCGACCCGCATGTGCGAAATCGGCCCGCACACAATGGCCCACATGCAAACTCAGCCCACACACAACGGCCCACATACGAAACATGGCCCACACACAACGGCCCACATGCGAACTCGGCTTACATGCGAAACATGGCCCGCACACAACGGTCCGCATGCGAACTCGGCCCGCACACAACGGCCCGCATGTAAACCTGGCCCGCACACAACGGCCCGCATGCGAACCTGGCCCGCACACAACGGCCTGCATGCGAACACAGCCCGTAAACAACTGCCCGCATTTGAACTTGGCCCGCACACAACGGCCCGCATGCGAACTCGACTCGCGCACAACGGCCCGCATGCGAACTCAGCTCGCGCGCAATGGCCCGTATCTAAAACGGATCTGACTCAATGCAAACGGGCCCCATCGGACCCGCAACCCGAACTCAAAAAGGGACCCATCGGCTCCCCTTCTTGGAAATCGTGCCCCCTCTCCATGGGGAGGTGTGGCCGGTCATAAGGGGAAGAGAAGAAAAAGAAAAAGAAAAGAAAAGAAAAAAAAATCATAACCGCCTCGATGCGGGGTAGGTGACGTGGACGTCTACACAACCGTAGATCCACGACGATCCCTCGATCCGACGGACAAGATGATGTCGTGTCGCCATGCAACGGAAGGTGCAAAGATGATAACTTATCTTCAAAGATCAAGTCACATCTTGCCCATAACCATCCTCACAAAAAAAGAAGGGATCAAGGTTGTTTCCCCCAAATAAGAGAACAAAATCTTGATGGTTATGGGGAGAGATATTGGATAGCACTAAAAGATTGCAGCCATATCTCCTCCAACCTCCCCCCTTTGCCTATAAATAGAAGGGGTGGGGGAAGGCATCAAGGGTCGAAAGCTGAAGAGGAAAAGGCTCTGCAAAAAGGAGCTCCAACGCTTGAAGACCGAAGGCTTCACGAGGCATGGCAAGCGCATCCTACGGGAACACTTAGCCCATCAAGTCCTCATCAAAGCAGAAGCCTTGCACTCGAAGATCAAAACTTCGACTCCTCGCACAAAGAAGAAAGCTTGGAGAAGAAGGCCCGGAGTCATCATCATCCCGACGTCTCCAACGATCTTCATCAACTCCGAAGACGCCATAAGCAAAGGCCGGAGAAAAAGATCGAAGCCGACAACACCCCGTCATCTTCAACAAAGGCGTCGACTCCTCGCACGAAGAAGAAAGCTTGGAGAAGAAGGCCTGAAGCCGGTGCTACCCCCGCCATCTTTATCAACAAAAGTCAACGCTACAACCGTCACATGAAGACCTGTGCTACCCTCGGCGTCTTCATCAACGAAAGCCGATACTATAACCGTCGCACGGAGATCGGTGCTACCCCCGCCGTCTTCAAAAGAAGCCTTCGACTCTGATCACACCAAAGAAGCCCAGAGAAGAAAATAAGTCAAACCGATGCTACAACCGTTGCATGGAGATTGGTACTACCCCTGCCATCTTCAAAAGAAGCCTTCAACCCGATCACGCCAAAGAAGCCCAAAAAAGAAGAGAAGCAAAGCTGACGCTACAACCATCGCAAGGAGATCGGTGCTACACTCGCCATCTCCAAAAGAAGCATTCAACTCCGATCACGCCAAAATAGCTCGGAGAAGAAGAGAAGTCAAAGCTAATGCCACAACCGTCGCCACCAAAATAAAGCCAGAAGGATAAAGAAGATTCGAAGATATTGCCATCGTCGTTCGAGGTCAAGATCGATCCAAAAGCAAAAGCCCAAAGCCAAAGCCAAGCAAAGCAAAAGCTACGCCCGCACTAAAGCCAAGCAACTACAAAGGATCACGAGCAAAGCAACGCACTTCTAGCCGATACAATGCGAAGTCTGGAAGAACGAAAGCACCGCAAGCCTCTACGCCTTCTACGTTCAAGAGCTATATGCCAAAGCTACGCTGACGCCAGAGCTACGCCAAAGCAACACCGGAGCCAGACACAAGAAGCCAAAGTCAAAGCTAAAGCTAAGCCAGAATCAGACGCAAGAAGCCAAAAGCTAAAGCCAAAGCAAAGCCAAAGTTACACCCGCGCTAAAGCCAGGCACATGTTTAAGCCAAGCAACTACGAAAGATCATGAGCAAAGCATCGCACTTCTAGCCGATATGATGCGAAGTCCAGAAGAATGAAAGGACCGTAATTCTCTACCCCTTCTACATTCAAGTGCTAAACGCCAAAGCTACGCTGACGCCAGAGCTGCACCAAAGCAAAGCCAGAGCCAGATGCCCTAAGCAAAAAGCCGAAAGTAAAAGCATGATCGACGTCACGAACCGACGATCAAGGACACCGAGGTCTAACAAGGAGCGAGAAAAACACGAAGACCGAGAAACGAAGCCAAAAACCCCCTAGCCAAGAAAGCACAAAGCACGAAAGGGACAAAAGCTACAGTGGATATTCCTTAGCCTCTCAAGAAACCCTCACCCTGTAAAGACCAGTGTCCCGGGCAACCCCTTCAGAGCTCTCGCACGAATACCACGTGGAGATGCGGATCAAAGGGACCCTCCAGAGGATCTCTTCCACAATCTCCTAGTCAAATATTCATCGCACCCGGCTCACCACCCCCGAGTCCCCAGGTCCCAGCATATGTAATCTTCGTGTGTTTGCAATAAAAACGACCTGAATCTTTTTCTGCGTATACACTCACAACATCCACCTAGGACAATTATGATAATGCCCCTGCACTGAGGGGTCATCTCCTCTGTCCACCAGGATGTTGACCAGAGAGGGAGATAGAGTTGCACTTCATCCTCGGACACTTATGGCACCTCCTATATTTTAGGTAAGTCATCAAAGTACACTTGACTGGCTCTGATGACTTCTCCTAGAATGTCCGAGGGCCAACTTAGACCTAAATGACACTTATGACCTTTCCAGGGAAAAGTCAACTTAGTCAAGTCATAGTGACCCTAGAATGACCTAGGGATCACACATAACTAATTTTCACACATTAATATCCATGTCTTTTTTCTACGAGCCTGAAACCCACCAAGTGGGTCCCACTAAGGAACCCTAGTTAAACTAGGTTTTCCTTCTGTAGAGGATCTGAGGGAGGTACTGCTTAGGTAAACTTAAGCTATATCTCCTAATCCCTATGCCCCTGGTTTTATTGGTCTCCATGGTGTTAACCACTATCAGTAAACCCTAACGGTATTGGGTTAGGTTTGCCTGGCTATAAGAGGTGGCTAGGAGTTGGAATCTTCGGGACCCTGATAACCTTGACTTCCACTGGTACTGTGGGTGCAAATTTTGGCAAGAAGTCTGCAAACAGCGAGACCCACCAGCCTTGCCTGGTGGGCCCCCGAAGACTACAGCAGGACCCACCGGCCCTGCCTGGTGGGCCCCCGAAGACTACAGCGGGACCCACCGGCCCTGCCTGGTGGGCCCCCAAAGACTACAGCGGGACCCACCGGCCCTGCCTGGTGGGTCCCCGAAGACTATCGTAGGACCCACCGGCCCTGCCTGGTAGGCCCAAGAGTCTGGGAATCCCCCGGGAGACGATAGCAGGACCCACCAGCTTTACCTAGAGGATCCCCAGATACAACAGCAAAAACCGCCATTTACCACCAGAGAATTCTATAAATAGCAGTCCTTCGAATGTAAAAAGATCCAATTTCCACTTCTGAGATCTGATTTTCAGAAACCAAAGCTCTGGATTTTAGTTTCCATCCCCTCACTTCCTCTCTTCGATCTTCTTCTTGTCTTTGAAGAGATCAAAGGGGTTTCAGTGATACTCGGCCTGTCGAGATCACTTCAATACAAGTGTTAGTGAATTCGGGTTGCTCCCTATAGCACGGAGACGTAGGCTTCAGCTGAACTCCGAGATCACGTTTCTCGTGTCAACTCTCTGATTGCATCTTCTCTCTGTTTGCATATTGAAAGCATCAACTTCAATCAAATAGATCGAACAACGATCTTCGACTCGAACTTTCAATTGACTGGTGCGGCGAAGTCTTCGGGTCGGCACGAAGATTTTCCCCCACAGGTACCATGGCCAAGGCCACACTAGGGAACAATGTCTACAACCACTACTAAGATATTGCTGCACTTCGAGGTTATTAGTAATTATGCGAGTACCATTTACGCTACTATGCTGCACTTGAACCTTTTCAATCTGGTGTCTGTGCAACTAACTGAGATCAGTACCGACTGTCCCTCTCAAGTTAGTTCACCCATTTGAGTCCTGACTTCTTAATGCTTTGTCATCACCCCCTTATGCATTAGTGCGGCTGGCCAGCTTTGGTGATCAGCCCTTCATGAGAGTCACTCAATGAGACACTCAGTCCCCTTCAGAGGATATGGAATTCCGAGGACTGCTTGTGCTCCTTAGTGCCTAATACTAACCACCCAATCTACCCAGGTTTAGGTCTGTCAAAGACCGCATTGATTGGTAAGTTAGAGTAGAGAACACCAGACCTAAGGTTTGCAATACATCCTAGGATTATGGTTCTAGTAAACTAGCAGTAGAGGTCATGTGGTCTTGCATGACAGTAATTAAGACCGGTTTCCTCTCTTGATTCTGTTTGATGCATTCCGGTTACATTAACACATCATGACTTAGTATCTCATACCAATGGCTGAGATAGGCCATCTTTCACTAGGAGAAATTCAGTGTGTTACAGTCTCTCATGCTAGGTGTTCAGTCTAGCAACGACTGTGAACCTACATCAGTATGTATGGTGACTCACATCTCCTGTATGCAGATCTCATCTACATACCCAAGTCACATCAACTACACTAATGTGGACTAGTGGATTTATGCATCTTATGCATAATGATGTGTGAGTTTTAGTGAAGCGATCCTAATCAAGTGTCATCACTGCTGGAATTGGCATGTAGGACACACCAATCCCATTAATCTTCCAGTTGTCTAAAGGTCAATCCTATATCTTGCTTCTACTAGTACGCCCTCTGCCTTGTCTCTTGTCTTTCGTCATGAGACTACAGAGTATCTGCACACTTGCATTAGCCAATCACCTAGCTCACACATCCTACTAGTTTCACAGCATGTGTGATCCATCTGGGATCTGTGACCTAATTAGTTTAGACCAGTACTCCCACTATCGTTCTCTCTGCCTAAAAGGATAAGTGTGACTTTCGCCGACCAAGCTTCTTGCCAATCAAATACTTGGTCTAGTGTTTGTGCTATAGCCAACACGAACCCCCTCCTACGAGGAACCGCTCATGATAGCCTACCAACCTTACTAGTTCCAAATCCAACTATCAAAACTATTGTGCCATTACCTCTTATCTGGGATCTAACTTAAAGTTTTGATCCCTAGGGTATGGCTAGTCAGTCCTTTAAAATCAACCTATTTCAGACAACTAGTTCTATTAGATTAACGTATCCACCATACATTTTATATCCTTCTCGTGTGCTTAAATGATTCAAATTGACATAAAATTCTCTGTTTTGGTTCATTGAACCTACACAGTTTTCTATCTATTTGAGTCATTTTTCTCATAATCCTCGTAGGAGCATTTTTTCGTACTCAGTCATGCTCCCTCTACTAAGAGGTTCCCACACTAGGTTACGATCTTATGGTTTAAGTTCGTATTAAATTCTTCTAGTGTCTCTATAACTACAATGTTCTGAGGTTAGCCAATAGCAGCTATATCTAGTTGGAGACAAATGCATAGCAGAAAGTCATATCTATGAAAACCCATCAAACATTTTATTAAGAAATAAACCAATGGCTGACATAACATAGTATTGACTGATAAGAAATTGAAAAGAAACTATTGATGCATCCGATCTACCCCTACTATAAGTGTTGTTCCCTAACTTTATTCTCAATTGCATGTCCCTGTCCTCATTCCTCCATCTGGTCCCCTAAAACCCCTGCAATCCAATTGCAACACATAGTCAGTGCATCCTCAATCTACAACCAGGTGTATAGCAGATTGAATCACCAACTATGTTTAGGAATATGAGATCATACCTGGTATTTTCTTGTTCAGATACACCTTACAATTCCACTTCCAATATCTGGTCTTACCGTAGTGGAAGCACTTGTCTTTAGGCTTGCCAACCTTTGCTGCACCCTTGGGCTTCAATACCCCAAATGTGGATCCCGCCTCATAAGTGCTCAGTTTGAGCTTCTTCTTCTGGTAACCACCTTTCGGCTTACCTTTGAAAGAGCCCTTTTCAGCCATCTGAATACTAGGTTGGGACTTGACTATCTCCTCAGCCGCTTATAGATCGTTCATCAATTCAGATAAACTCATCTTATATTTATTCATATTATAGTTGAGCTTGAACTGATTGAAGCTATCTGGCAAGTTCTGAAGGACCATGTCTACCTAGATATCCCATCCATCTCGGCTTCTAAAACCTCCAAATCGTTCAGATAGCCGATAATCTTCAACATATGTTTACGAATTGGGATTCCCTCAGCCATCCTAGAGTTTATCAGGTTGCACATAGCCACCTGCCTTGAGGCACGACTTTGCTCTTCAAATATTTCCATGAGGTTACTCATCATAACCTTGGCAGTGGGCATAAGCTGATTAGGTGCTAAAGCATGTTTGACAAAGATGCCAGAATGTAGCATTTTGCTATCTCATCAACTTTTGCCCACTTATTATAGACATCCACATCTATCGAGGCAAATTCACTTGTGAGTTTAGAGGGCTGGTCAGTGGTGAGGACATACGCATATTCATGCGCTGTCAACACGATGTGGAGGTTCCGCTTTCAGTTCACATAATTGGGTTCGGTCAGTTTGTTATCCTTGAGGATAGCTACCAATGGGTTAAAAAGGTTCGACATCCTGAAATAGGAAAGACAACGCATTACTCGTTTAGGGTATTAATAATTACCATATCATTAATGATCTCTCTTAAAACATTATTAATGGTAATTCTTGGAAATACCACCCTGTAGGAACGTTAGGCCATATGACCCAAGGTTACTCCCCTGCTAGTGACATGGGCCTAGCCCACCTACTCCCACTGTCTAGGCATCTCATGCCAAGCAGGCAGTTGGCATCCAAGTTTTCTTTTGGCCTCTAAAAGAGTCGGCATCTAACTCCTTTGGGAGAGTACTCCCTCTTTCAGTCAAGTGTGTACCAATGCCTAGGAAAACATATGAGGCGATGAGCAATGCCACTTTGGTAGTCATTCTCACCTATCTCATTATTTCATATTCCCTAGGAAATCCATGCTTGTAACCACTGGACAACTCCACTTTGGTGGTCGTTCCCTGGCATACCATGGAATGGCAATGGAAGTCCATGTGAACTTCATTACGAGAATCCCACTCCCACTCCCACTCAATTGTTTAATTAGAGAGTTATTAAGGTAAGTAGTGACCGGTATAGAGGTGTGCAACTCATCTCATGGTTGTACCCGGTCCTTACAATCTCATCACATGAATGCATGAGCGGCATGCATTCATCACATGGTTTTTAAATCTTCATTCATCTTATAGTGGAGACCTTCATCCATCTCATGGTGGAGTACAAAGTCCTACCGTCTCACGGTGGTGGTGTGCTCATCGACGCAACCCACATATTGGGTGCGTGTAAGGTACACACCCAGTATATGGATATTTGAGCACACCCTCACAGTATATCCCATCTCATGGCAAGCGTGTCTAGCACACTTCCATCTTATGATTGTATCATTGACTATTATCTCATAAAAGCAAAATTAATCTAAACATCATATGTAAAGATAATAATAAGGATCTCATGCTACGCAAAGAAATATTATCCTAATTTTGTGATTAGCCATAGGAGAAGAACTCCGCTTGGACAACTGTCCAAGCCTGACTATCCCATAGTCCAACATGGTATTATCCATGTGCTTCCTCTCCTAATCTCAATCATAAAATTAAGATAATCTTAAGTATTGTCTAAAGTGAATTATCTAACTAAGCATATATTCTAGCTAGTTAACTACAACAAAGATAACTAAACATCTAGAATGCAGTATGCTCATTGCCCATGATCCCTAAGCAACCAGAGAAAGCAAAGATTCTGGCTAGTGCTCCAACTTGATCTGGAAAAGACTCCAAGTTCTTCCCAAGTTTATCGCCTCGCCCTCCGTGCTTGTTATCGAAAGGTTCTAGTCTGCTTTTTCTAAGATCTCCTTCTAGTTTTGATAGTTGATCTTCACCGCACTTTTGGTGACTCGTCTCCGGAGAATCTTCTATTCTCCAATCATCATCAAATCGGATCGATCCATCAAACATAATAATTTCCTATACCTCTTATAACATGAGGTATACAATAGATCTAGAAGAAAAAAAAAAAAAACAAGGCCCTGGGGAAACCGAGTTTTTGCACTCGCCCCTTACACATGGCCATAACAAATAAACAACAGAACACAAAAAATAATTACTAGGGATCATGGGACTCCATCCTGCCATATGATGCAATATGCAAGCAACCACAATATTACACAGATCTCATCGATAATAATTATGTAAAAAATAGATACTTTATCGCACGCTATCTAATCTTATTAGAAGATGCAACATCTATTATTAAGCATATGTTACTCACAATATTAATTCACTTGGACAACCCCTTAGCAAATCCATATAAAATCATAATTAAAAAAAAAATATCTAGCAAGAACTGAGCTCTGATACTAATTGTTGGTCCCCGTGTGTGTGCGGCGCAGCGGAAGAATGGTCGGTGATGGGCCTGAGTTCGGTGGCTAAAAAGCCCTATAGAAATTACGTAGAAAAATTACCTGGCGAAAAATCGGGATGCAAATTTTCGCATCCAATTAATCCCAAATAACTAACATTGCTAGATAATGATTAATAATGATTTATCATGGCATTAGAATAATTAAAAACTAATTATTAACACCATCTATGGATTATCAAGATTATTACGTTTTAGGACTTATAGATGCCTAAGGTTGTAGATCTGTTGATGAAGATAAAGCTGAAAGATTCGATCTCGCTACCTTCTGGATTCAACGCCTATCCCACATACGTAACCGGCAATAGTAGACTTGTGGGAGTCTTCTCCTTCCTCACAACCCTCATGATGACGCTCTATGAATACGATACGGATCCACAGTGTGCAAGCCCGAAGGGAGAAATACCTTCTTTCTCTTCATTTTCTCTCTCTTTTTCTCTTTCTATTTTCTTTCCTTCTATTCTCACTTGGCCGAAACCCTCTTGGAGAGAGAGGGATGATTTTTCCTTGGATGGATGGCCAGAGGGGGCCGCTAGGGTTTGGTATAATGCCGAAATCCCATTATTAGGGTTTCTTATTTTGGGGGGATTAAGATCCCTTGGATCTATATCCTCTCAACCACTTATGGTTACTACCATATGAGGATTTCGGCTGGGGTTCATCCCTTGGCCAAAATTCTCATGGGTAGTACCCATAGAGGGCGGCCAACCACACCCAAGAGGCACCCACGAGTTCTAACACCCACTTAAGTCAAGAAAGGATTACGCACTAGTTAGCCCAATTTGACTGCAGTCAAATCCTAACTTGCACCATGGCTTCTGCTAGACCAACTAGGCAACCAACAAGAGAAAGTAATTAATTAAATAATAATTAATTATCTCACAACATCCACCTAGGACAATTATGATAATGCCCCTACCCTCAGGGGTCATCTCCTCTGTCCACCAGGATGATGACCAGAGAGGAAGATGGAGTCGCACTCCATCCCCGGACACTTATGACACCTACTACATTTTAGGTAAGTCATCAAAGTACACTTGACTAGGCTCTAATGATTTCGCCTAGAATGTCCGAGGGCTAACTTAGCCCTAAATGGCATTTATGACCTTTCCGAGAAAAAGTCAACTTAGTCAACCTTAGTCAAGCCTAGTGATCCTAGAATAACCTAAGGATCTTACATGACTAATTTGCACACATTAATATCCATGTCTTTATTATATGAGCCTAGAACCCACCATGTGGGTCCCACTGAGGAACCCTAGTTAAACTAGGTTTTGTTTCTATAGAGGATCTAAGGGAGGAACCACTTAGGTAAACCAAAGCTATATCTCCTAATCCCCATGCCCCTGGTATTTTTGGTCTCTGTGCTGTTAACCACTATCAGTAAACCCTAATGGCATTGGGTTAGGTCCGCCTGGCTATAGGAGGTGGCTAGGAGTTAGAATCTTCAGGACCTTGATAACCTTGGCTCCTACTGGTACCATGGCCAAGGCCACACCAGTGAATAGTGTCTACAACCACTACTAAGACATTGTTGCACTCCGAGGTTATTAGTAATTAAGCGAGTACCCTTTACCCTGCTATGCTGCACTTGAACCCTTCCAATTCGGTGTCTGTGCAACTAACTGAGATCAGTACCGACTGTCCCTTTTAAGTTGGTTCACCCAATTGAGTCATGGCTTCTCAATACTTTGTGATCACCCCCTTATGCATTAGTGCGGCTAGCCAGCCTTGGTGATCAGCCCTTCATGAGAGTCACTCAATGAGACACCCAGTCCCCTTTAAGGGATATGGAATTCTGATGACTGCTTACGCTCCCTAGTGCCTAATGCTAACCACCCAATCTACCCAGGTTTAGGTCTGTCAAAGACCACACTGATTGGTAGGTCAAAGTAGAGAATACTAGACCTAAGTTTCGCAACACATCCTAGGATTATGGTTCTAGTCAACTAGTAGTAGAGGTCCTGTGGTCTTGCATGACATTAATTAAGACCATTTTTCTCTCTTGATTCTATTCGATGCATTCCGATTACATCAACACATCCTGACTTTGTATCTCATACCAATGGCCGAGATAAGCCATCGCTAACTACGAGAAAGCCAGTGTGTTACAGTCTCTCATGCTAGGTGTCCAGTCTAGCAACTACTACAAACCTATATCAGTGTGTATGGTGACTCACATCTCCTATATGCAGATCTTATCTATATACTCGAGTCACCTCAACTACACTAATATAGACTAGTGGATTTATGCATCTTATGCACAGTGGTGTGTGAGTTTTAGTGAAGCGATCCTAATCAAGTATCGTCACTGTTGGAATTGGCATGCAGGACACACCTATCCCAACACCTGACCCCATCGAGATCGCCCTAAGCTCAGCCCCGTCGAGGTCACCTACGCTCAGCGCCTTCGTGGTCGCATGCGGTCTGCTCCTTCGAGTCCACCTTGTGCCCTCGCTGATCGCCCGTAGAGGTTGCCTATGTCCGGCCTTGGCAAGGTCGCCCTACGCCCGGCCCCGTCGAGGTCGCCTTGCGCTCAGCCCCGTCGACGGATCAACCACCGCCTACCTTCTTCTCCCTACACACCGACCTTCTTTTGCACTCTCCTCTGATCTCACCATCCAGCCAACCACTTCATATGCTCTCAAGGTTGGGATCCCTCTCTCTCTCTCTCTCTCTCTCTCTCTCTCTCTCTCTCTCTCTCTCTCTCTCTCTTTCTCTCTTCACTCTCTCGGATTCTATTCTCTTAAAACGAATCACAGTCGTCCCTTGCTCTTTTTCTTTCTCCTCTCAATCTCGATCAACCCTCGGTGGGCATTCATCGACCTCATCTTCTCGATCCCCTGCGCGAGATCACAGTCGACCCCTCGCAACCCCAATTGGTCACCCTTCTACTAAATCTCCGGATCAACATCGTCTTATCTTGTGCACGTCGTCTAGCCTTGCCTCACCACCTACGAGCCCTCCATGTACTGTCGCCATTGGGATAACGATGGTCACTTGCGCCTGCTGGCCCTCCGTCCATTGTCATCGTTCGGCCTTGACGCATCACCTGCGAACCCTCTATACGTGCCCTTTACAGTTCCCTACATGCACCCTGACCCAATCTCTTGTTGGCCCTTAACCGCTCTACTGGCCCTCACACCTCGATTTGCGTTCTGGCCCCTGCTCCCTAGCTTATTGTGCCCTGAGCTATTCCTCACTTTGGTGTGACCCTTTACGCACCCTCACACCCCTCTGCGACTTCGCGCCCTCTGGCATTCTATGCAACCTCACCTGCGGCCTCTCGTCCTCGCACTTGATGCATCTAGGCTGCTTATCCGCTGCTCGTCGCCCGGCCTACTATCGCCCTGCGTTCTGCCGGCCCACCTATGTCCTAAGCTCTATTGGCCTGCCTGCGTCCTACGCTCTACCGGCCAGCTTGCATCATACACTCTGCCGGCCCACCTAATCCCTGCACTCTGCCGGCCCACCTATGTCCTAAGCTCTATTGGCCTGCCTGCGTCCTACACTCTACCGGCCAGCTTGCATCATATGCTCTGCCGGCCCCGCCTGCGCTTTGTCGGTGCTCTCCCGGCCCGGCTACCCTGTGCGCTGCACTTTTTCGTCCCTGCGACCTACACCCTTGTGCTATGCTGGCCTATCCCTCTGCGCCTTGCGCCCTGCTAGTCCGCCTGTGTCATGCGCCCTACACCTTACGCCCTGCTGGTCCACCCACACCCTACGCTCTCTCAGTAATGCCCAAGTGCCATGCTCCCTGCCAGTCCGCCGCCTTGTGCTCTTCCGGTCTGTCTGCGCCTTGCGATCTACCAGCCCTATTGTACCTGTGCCTTGCGATCTACCGGCCCTACAGTACAGGCGCCCTACGCTCTCTCTGCACTCTACCGATCTGACTGTGCCTGCGCCCTGCACTCTGCCGATGAGATCTCTCTCCCTCCGATCGAGCCTTTCTCCTAGTGGGATTGATACCCTACCTCCTCTGTCGATCGAGATTCTCTCCCTCCCTCTAATCGGGTCTCTCTCCCTCCAGCGTCTCTCTCTCTCTCTCTCTCTCTCTCCCTCTCTCTCTATCTCTCTCTCTCTCTCTCTCTCTCTCTCTCTCTCTCTCTCTTTGGTTGGCTTTATCCTCTCTCCCTAGTCACACGAACCCTTGGATCTCATCTCTCCGGTCACACTTGTGCCGGCTTTTGGATTCTCCCCTTTCGGACTCCTTCATTGTCGGCTTCCACCACCGCCGGTTTCCTTCGCTCCGGTCCTTAGTGATCATTGTCAGTTCCCCGATTGATCTGCTTACATGTTGGCCGGATTTTCCCCAGTTGTCCTGCTTCCAGGTCAATCGGGTTTCTAGGACGACTTGCTTGCAGTTCGCTCTGGCACACTATCTTTACTTTACAGAATAAAAATAGAAATATTTGATATAATTTTTTTTTCCATTCTTTTATTAAGCAAACTAATGTCGGTTTATACCTTAAATCAATTTAACAAGGGGTATTAGATATAGAGTTACTATTAGTCCCAGCTTAGTTGTGGTAATATAATGGTGTGTGCTCTCTCCTTATTATATAATTTCATCAAGAATCAATACAAGGAGTTTCCTCCCTAAACCCTAGTCTCTGTCCCCCTCTCTTTTTGTAACAAAGGTAATTTAAACCCAATAAAAATTACCTCCTTAACCTTTTTAAATTACCCCCTTATCCTTTTGTGGCGCAACGCCACTGGTCGGCCATAGTTAGTAGTCATCATTTTTTTTCTCATGAGCTCACATGGCTTACCTAGTGACCTATAATGTACTCATCGATCCTCATATGCAAATGAATGGGTTTGGTGGCTACATTTTAAGTGGTATCAGGATATGCAGCGGCCAAGCGAGGAATGGAAGTAGATAGAGTTCAAATTCTCTAGCCCCATTCTTTCTATCGGTTTACAGTCGACAAAGTTTTGGGACAGGCAGACGAAGGAAAAAAAAAATGTTGGGGCCACCAAATAGGACTTCTATAAGACTATAACGATGTGATTGAGGAGTTTAATTATATTACCGTTCTATTAGTTTTGAGGAGCTACGGCTGAGGACTTCTTATTGCTTCCCCTTCGACTACGCCTTCATCGACGGCCCAACCAATTCGCACCTAATGTTGCGTGTGTATGTCTGTGTTGTTGATTATCATATCTATGATTGTAATTTGTAACTAAATGCTTGGTGCCCTTTGTTCGCCGGAGAGACGATAGGGATGTGTCTCGCCAGTGGGGGGTTGTGTCTCGCCAGTGGGCGCTTTGGGTTGTTCCCACCAGGCAGCGGACTGATACCTTTGTTGTGCCGGCATGTGGCACCTCGGGGGGGCCTGCTATCCCATGTCTCTTGAATTGTAGTGGTCCCCACGGTTATCGCGTACGCAGGATGTGCTAAAAATTTTCCCCTCATAGGGGTCCATTTGTAACCCCCCCCCCCCCCCTCGATAAAAAAAAAAAAAGGAGACTTAGTGATAACTATTAAGAGACGAGAGGAAAGAGATGGTTGAGAACATACGACTAGATACTTGGAAAACGTACCCCCACCCTAAGGGGTAATCTATTATTTATAGGGTGTATTAACTAGGTGGACAACCACCTAATTAAAAATCTCATAACACCTTATTAACTTGGGATGTTAACTTGGGGTGTATTAACTAGATGGACAACTACCTAATTAAAGATCTCATAACACTCCCCCTTGGATGTCCACCAATCATAATGTTCTTCGGAAACAATGGTAAATGCGCATTATGCTGCCTCATTAAAACCTTTTGGTAGGAAAATCCTATGGGACAAAACCTGACCAAAGGAAAAAGAGTACAGTGTGTTTTAGCATACTTTGGGATGCTAACATACTTCTGGATATTGACATACTTCAGGATGTTGAACCTAGAACTACCCTCCCCCTGATTACATCATTTATAAACAAAAATGCCCCTTCAATTACATTATCCTTAATTAATTTTGATGAAATCTCCGAAGTCCAATCTCGTGTACCAATTTCTGAAATGTTGATTTTGGTAATGCTTTGGTGAACAGATCTGCAAGGTTGTCACTAGATCTTAATTGCTTTATTTCAATCTTCTTTTGCTCTTGGATTCATGTGTGAAGAAAAATTTTGGTGAAATGTGTTTGGTTCGATCTCCTTTGATGAACCCTCCTTGAAGTTGTGCGATGCAAGCGACATTGTCTTCATATATTGTCGTGGGTTTATTTGTAGTAGGGGGGAGCTGACAACTGTCTCGAATGTGACTAATCAACGATCTCAGCCGTACACTTTCTCGGCTTGCTTCATGAAGTGCTAATATTTCTAAATGATTAGAGGAAGTAACTACCAGTGTCTGCTTAGTGGAACGCCATGAGATGGCCGCATTACTACTCATAAAGACATAACCTGTCTGTGAACGTCCTTTATGAGGATCAGAGAGATAGCCTGCATCTGCATAACCTACTAGATGAGATTTGTTAGATATAGTATAAAATAAACCCATATCACTTGTACCTTGAAGATATCTCATAATATGCCTGATACCATTCCAATGCCTTTGAGTTGGTGCGGAGCTATATCTTGCTAAAAGATTGACTGAAAAGGCAATGTATGGTCTTGTGCATTGTGCTAAATACAGCAGTGCACCAATAGCACTTAGATATGGTACTTCCGGACCTAGAATTTTCTCATTTTTCTCCTTAGGACGGTATGGGTTATTTTTGACATCAAGGGATCGGACGACCATGGGCGTACTAAGTGGATATGATTTATCCATGTTAAAGTACTTCAAGACTTTTCAGTGTACTTTGACTGATGGACTAATATTCCATTATTACTGCGTTCGATTTGTAGGCCCAGACAGTATTTTGTTTCCCCTAGGTCCTTTATTTCAAATTCTTTCTTTAGGTAGTCAGCTATTTTATCTAGCTCTTTAGGAGTCCCAATTAAATTTATATCATCGATATATATTGCTAAAATAGCAAATCCTTTTTCGAATTTCTTGATAAAGATACATGGGCAAATCGGATTATTTTTAAAGCTTTCTTTAGCTAAGTATTCGCTAAGATGGTTGTACCACATCCTTCCGGATTGTTTCAAACCGTACAATGATCGTCTTAGTTTTATTGAGTACATATCCTTAGACTTTGCTTCAGGCATTTTATATCCTTCGGAGATTTTCATATAAATATCAGTATCTAAATTTCCGTATAAGTATGCAGTTACTACGTCCATAAGTCTCATATCGAGTTTTTCAGAAACTACTAGACTTAAAAGATAACGGAACGTTATTGCATCCATAACGGGAGAGTATGTCTCTTCGTAATCAATCCCAGGTTTCTGCAGGAAACCTTACGCCACAAGTCGTGCCTTGTATCTAACAATTTCATTCTTTTCATTTTGTTTTCTTATGAACACCCATCTGTAACCTACAGGATTAACATTATTTGGTATTTGTATTATAGGTCCGAATACATCACGTTTTCAAGAGAATCTAGTTCTGCTTGAATAGCATCTTTTCACTTTGGCCAATCATCCCTTTGTTGACATTCTTTGATGCTATATGGTTCAGTATCATCTTTGCCCTTAGATATTTCAGTAGCTACTGCGAATGAGAATTTCTCATCGATGATCATCTCTTTACGATCCCATATTTCTCTTGAATATGTATAAAATATTGAGATCTCATTATTATTAGGTACCTTTTCCTCTTCAGGGGTTTCTATAGTCACTTCAGGGACAATAACCTCCTCTAGGGTTTTGGAGAAAGTGGATCTTTTGTTCATAACCTCTTTTTGAGTGTTATGTCTAACCGCTTCTGGAGTATTATGTATAACCTCTTCTAGAGTGTTATTAGGACGTGATACATCTTTTAGCTTTCTTTTCCGAGGAACTGAGTCTTTAGAACCTATAGGTATACCACGCTTTAGGCATATAGTAGATTCATTTGCCGCTGTATTTGAATTTTGTCCTGCTGGGATATTAATTCGAGCTGGCGTATTTGCGGCTGGTATATATGATTTAGTTACTTTAGCTACATCATTAAATGTATCAGGTATTTGGTTTGTAATCTCTTGAAGGTGTAACATTCTCCGTACTTTATTTTCACATTGATTAGTACGGGGTTCAAGATGAGACAAAGTGGAGGTGTGCCATGATAATTCCCGATGTTCAATAATGGTGGGATATTTTTTTGGAACGTTCTTTTCTCCCCCTAACGACGGAAATATTGTCTCATCAAATTTGCAATCAGCAAATCTAGCAGTAAACACATCACTGGTTAATGGTTCGATGAACCTGATTATAGAGGGTGAGTCAAAACCCACATATATTCCCAAATGACGTTGGGGACCCATTTTAGTGCGTTGTGGCATAGGTATAGGTACTAATACTGTACAACCAAACTTTCGTAAGTGGGAAATATTGGGTGGACAACCCGTCACAAGTTGGGAAGGTGAACATGGGCGATAGGCAGTAGGCCGAAGTCTAATTAAATTAGTAGCATTTAGGATGGCATGTCCCCAAGCAGAAACGGATAATTTAGATTGCATAAGTAAAGGTCTTGCTATAAGTTGCAAACATTTTATTAGGGATTCAGCTAATCCATTTTGGGTATAGACATGTGGGACTGGATGTTCAATATCGATTCCTACCGAAGAACAAAAGTCATTAAAGACTTGAGAAGTAAACTCGCCTGCATTATCTAGGCGAATAGACCTGATGTGATGGTCAGGAAAATGTGTTCTAAGTTTTATAATCTGAGCAAGTAATTTGGTGAAAGCCAAGTTATGGGTAGACAGTAAGCAAACATGTGACCAACGGGTAGATGCATCGATAAGTACCATGAAGTATCTAAAGGGTCCACTGGAAGGGTGAATTGGACCACAAATATCACCTAGGATTCTCTATAGGAAAGATGGTGATTCGGATGTGATTTTAAGAAAGGAGGGCCTAGTGATTAACTTTCCTTGAGAGCAGGGAGAACAAAAATGGTCACTAGGTGGGTGAGGTGATGGTTTGCTAAAGTGTGCCCATTAGAAGTTTTTATGATTTTACGTACCATGTTGGATCCAGGGTGACCCAAACGATCATGCCAAAGAATCAAGATGTTTGGATCAGCGAGCTTCTGGCTCATAACAGAATGTGTCTCTACAACATTAATAGTTGTGTGATACAATCCCAAAGAGAATGCAGTAAATGTTTCTAGTGTGAGCTTCTGGCTCCCATCAGTAGAAGTAATGTAAAGTACCTTTTTGTTATCCTCATTAATTGTTTCAATGTGGTATCCATTCATTCTTATATCTTTAAAACTGAGCAAATTTCTTCTGGATTTGCTTGAGTATAATGCATTTTGAATGAGTAGATGGGTACCATTTGGTAGCATCATATGAGCTCTCCAGAACCTTCAATTAATTGCACAGGTCCAGCTATGGTTGAGACCGTAGTTGGATGATATATCAATTCTGAGAAAAAATTTTGATTTTTCAAAATGGTATGGGTTGTGGCGCTATCCACCAGGCATATATTATCTTCATTGATTTCAACTCTTTGATCCATACCTTAATAGAGATGAATAAAAGAAAAAAATTTAACCCAATATTTGATATAGATAATAAATAAGTGCAATAACAAGTTAAACTACTTCAGTGCTTCGATAATTCGAAGTTACATAAATAACCAAGATAAGTTCAATAATAAAAAAAAATTATTAAAAAAAATAAAAACATATCTCAGGTCTTCTGGACTAATTTTGGGATCTCTCCAAGCATGGCAGTAAAAGCATCTCCATCAATAGGGTTTCCATTCTGGTCCTCAAAAAAGTAATTGATGTTTAGGTGAGTGACGTCATCCACCCAACGGTCTGCTGGACCTTCATTAATGTTGGCTTCAACTCTTTTTAACGAGGCTTGATATTGCTCCACCAGTTTCTTGGATGAACGACATATGCGTGACCAATGTCCACTCCGACCGCATCTATGGCAAATATCAGTAGTATTTGATTTATTCGGTGGAGTTAGCTCTTTGTTCTGTCTGGTGGGGAGGCATTCCTTTTCTGGTGATTTGCATTCCACTTCTGGTGGTTTGCATACCACTTCTAGTGGTTTTTTGCAATTTCACCTCTTTGTGGACCTAGGTTTTGATAGCCACCTCTTCTGGAGTTGGCATGACGTCCACGACCTCTGCCTCGACTTCTTCCATGGTTTGGAGCAAAATTTGCATTTACTTCTGGGAATGCTGCAGACCCAGTAGGTCTGGAGGTATGATTCTTCATTAAGAGTTCATTGTTTTACTTAGCGACCAAGAGACAAGAGACAAGTTCTGAGTATTTTTTAAAATGACGTTCGCGATATTGCTGCTGTAGGAGTATATTTGATGCATAAAAGGTGGAAAATATTTTTTCCAGCATATCTGCATCCTCTATCTTTTCTCCACATAGTTTCAGCTTAGATGTTATTTTGAACATGGCAGAATTATAAGCTGTTATAGACTTAAAGTCTTGGAACCTCAAGTTCAGCCATTCATGGCGTGCACTTGGAAGTATGACGGTCCTTTGGTGGTCATAACGCTCCTTTAGGGAGTTCTATAGGTTCAGAGGATCCTTCACGGTCAAATACTCATTTTTTAGGTCATCATGGATATGATGCCGCAGGAAGACGAGAGCTTTCGCTTTGTCCTGCTGGGATATAGTGTTGCCAGTTGCTATGGTATTTCCAAGATCCTTGGCTTGAAGGTGTATTTCAGCATCCAAGGTCCAAGAGAGATAATTATCTCCAGATAGTTCAAGAGCTTTGAACTCAAGTTTAGCAAGGTTAAACATCTGGGAAAAAAAAAATTAAACATATATAGTGATGACTGTAAATAAAGACGATGAAATTATTGAGGATAGAACTTCATATTCATATCTTGAGAACTTCAGATTCTTCGTGTTTTTATAGGACTGCAGGTCCTAATAATTAATAGAACTTCATGTTCTAATAGATAATGATAAAATTGAGAAAATACGTTGATGACATTGTGTCCGAAAGGATTCAAATAGTTAAGATCAATATTTGGATAGATTAAATCGGGCCAAGATCAAGTTCGCAATCACAAAATAAATAAATAAATAAAAACTGATAGCATAGATTAAATCAGATGGTTAAGTATATGTGAATGCATATAAAGCTAGGCGGGTCGGGTGTGTAGTTAGGTTTGAAAAACCAACAATACAAAAGGAATTGACAACGTCCGGCCTGAGGCCGGATTTGGATCCGGCAGGGGTAGCCAGTGGTGCGACGAGGGAGAGATCTTTCAAGGTTTTATCGCTGCAAGGTTTGCCGTGCCATGAGGGTACGTTCAGCCGTTCGTCGTCACGATATTCCTCTCTGGTGCGATCGGTCGGATTCGGGGGCACGAGGCTCGTGCTGATAACGTATTAAGAGACGAGAGGAAAGAGATGGTTGAGAACGTACGAATAGATACTTGGAAAACGTACCCCCACCCTAAGGGGTCATCTATTATTTATAGGGTGTATTAATTTGGGGTGTATTAACTAGATGGACAACCACCTAATTAAAGATCTCATAACACCTTATTAACTTGGGGTGTTAACTTGGGGTGTATTAACTAGGTGGACAACCACCTAATTAAAGATCTCATAACAATAACTCCTTTTAAGAAGATGTTTTTAAGCCTAAGGACTTCAAAATGCTGTGGACGAAATTACCCTCCACAACATTTCAATTTTTCCTTTGGTATGCCATCGAACCAGTGACCACTGCTTGCCCCCGCTGTCGCCGCCGAACCTAACCAAACCCCCCCAGGCTAGGCCCCCACCTAATCTACAGACAATGGGATGAACCCTAAACCTAGGGAGTTCAACCGAACCACCACGCCACCACCGCCTCCTCTGCTGCTCGCATATGTCGTCTCCGTCGCCGCTGGAGCTGCTCGTCGATGCCACTGGAACTGCTGGCCGCTACCCCAGCCTCCTCTGCTGCAGCCGCCGCCGCCACCTAGGGATGTGTAGGCTTCAAACCAAACCGACCAAACCAAACCAAAATTGACCAATTTTGATCGATTTCGACACACACAATGAATCAGATCGGATTGGGTTTTTAAAAAACCGACATGATTGGATCGGTTGACGGATTTGTAAATTCAAAACCGACCTAAACCAAACCGAAATATATATATAAATATAATATTTTATTAAATATACCATATGTCCTTATATATCCTTGCTACCAACAACCATTGCAATACTATAGGAGGACTCAAAATCAGTTAAAAATCTAATTTAGGCCTAATGATTTGATAATAATAATTATTTTTTAACTTTGAACTAGATCCTAATAGAAGAGGGGGGAGAGCCCAATAAGAACATGGTCCAAAGCCTAAACCGACAATCCAATCCAAGCCGACTTTAATTAGATTGGATTCCAATCTTAGTTCAGTTTGGATCGGATTGAAAATCCTCAAAACCAATCAAGGTTGGATTGGCTTGGGTTTTGCCTAAATAGGTCGGTTTCGAACCGATGCATACCCCTACCGCCACCGGAGCTGCTCCGGGGGTTATCGAGGGTCGAACGCGAGGTCGCCATAGCTGCTCGGGAGAGTGGGGAGAAGATAGGGGCAGTTTTGGGTTAATCAGTAAAAACAGAACCTTAGACTAAATAAAACATTTTGATATCCTGTTCATGGGGGGCCCGCGGTTGTAGCGTATGCACTACGCAGGATGTGCTGAAAATTTTCACCAACTTAATGGACCACTACAGAATAGAGATTCTGGGAAAAGAAGTGGACCACGTGTTTCACGTGATTATTAAATAAAGGACGGCATGGTGCTCGTGGCTACCTCGCTTAAAGCATCTCCAACCGTCCGATAGATCGCCATATTTGGTGGTGGGATGTTTTGGTTGTAGGGGTTTGTTTTTTGGACCTTTGGTTCTACATGCCGGCCAAAACATGCTATTTACTTCTGCCTTCTGGTAATACCGAAATGACCCTCCAAAATTTATATATATATTAAGTATAATAATAAATATATTCTTTGTAAAATTTATCCATTAATATTTTTACCAAGTATATTAATTAATTTACGAATCCATTTTTAACAAATTTGGTATCATCGCAAAACTCTCATCCAGACATTCAAAAAGAGACTAATATCTAATATTTTTAAAATTATTTTAAAATTATTAAATATTATATTTATTACATAAATAGAGGTGGAGACTAACCAAAATGAAGGATCTCAATTTTGAAATATTCATGTAATATTCTCATTTGGCAATGGTAAAATAAAAGGTATGGTCGGAGATGCTCTCAGATGTTATTCATACCCAAAGCTTTTATCATCGTTTACACAGAATGACATGGCATCCAATCGAATCGTCCCTTTGCCTGCTGCTCAGGCTGAGTGAGAATCACTTGTCTTTGCTGGGTGAAACGGATTTTGTTTATCGTACAACTCGTTTTTGTTGCCTCATTGATTTGTTCACTTGTTTTTGTGGATAAGGGTGTGCCACGTCACCTATCAAAATTAAAGCCCTTAACTTGGTCACCACTGTAGTGGTTTGGGGTTCAGCCAGCCATCGACACCTATCATTTCCATCCAAATGAATAGTTCTGGATTGTTGAGATCTACAAGGCACTATATGGGTTATCAAACGGGTGGGAACAGGTGTCGGTGGATGGACCCCGAACCACCACGGTGGTTCGGGCAGGTCGACTATTTAAAGCCATTCGTATTAAAAAGGCTTTATTGTGACCAGCTTTAGTGAGCTGTACGGTCTTGGTAAGACAAAAAAACAAAATGTGTTGTAAGGTAGCAAGTGTAGTTCTCGTTTTGCTTTTTTAATGGACAATGTGGCACCAGTAAACAAGTGTAGCAAATCAATCAGGACACAAAAATTATTATAAAATGAAGGATTTGTGCAACGAAAAGAGAACCTCAAGATGTAAAGAACCACCACGCATAACATTGGCAAAGCTACTAGTTGCTACTGTTATAGTTGAGAGGCATATTGTGAAAAATAGGCTGCAGCATGACCGGACCGGACGCAAGATAAGATGTTTGGACAAGCTCCAAAGAAACAAATGTTTTGATGGCATTCATACCGAGAAAAATGTCTACGTGAATTCAGAATATATATAAATTTTGCCAAGGACAGTGCGGTGATTTTACTAATGATCGGATGATACTCTCTCATTCTCTGGTATGACTAATTTTTGGAGCAATTCCTACATTATAGACTTATTTTGCTATTCTGCACCGTTAAATTATTTGAAATGAATATATTTTGCATGTCCTTTTCACATTCTCGAGGATGATAGTTGTTAAACCCATTCTTTAGTAAAATCCTGTCTACGCCACTGACTCTAACATCAACCAACAAAGATGATAAAGGACAAAAGGGGAGGAAGGCCAATGGCTAAAGGGAGGGGGTAGGGATTTTGGGGTTCTCCCCTTTACTGTACGTCGAATAAGGAAGTTGATCTTCAGCCATCCGCATAGGCCATCCTGCTATGGCTCTGGTCACAGCCATCCGCATAGGCCATCCTGACATGGCTCCGGTGACTGCCATCCCTCCTCCCTTTCCTCCGACACCAACCCAGCACCCTCCACCGCCCTCCTCCATAACATTAATATTAGAAAACGCAAATAAGAAAATGAAAAAGAAAAACAGAAATAGAGAGAGTAATCGATGTGAGACAGTTAATACTGCAAACACTGCAAAATCGTGAATGTAAAGAGGTTTTTTTTTTTTTTTTAAATCTCAACACAAGTGCAGGTAGATCTCAATCAGGTCCACTTGTGAGCAAAAAACATAGGAACAAAACAAAACAGAGCAGCAGCAGCAGCAGCAAAAGCAGAGTGCCAGGACAATATACACATGGTTAGTGTCTATATGATTCCACCCATTGCATTTCCAGTGATGTTAGATATATATATATATATATATATATATATATATATATATATTTTATATTATATTTCCCCCATAAGTTGAGCGCTCACGGCAATCGGAAACATTGCGACTGGCTGCTTGAATGAATGGACGGCTCACTTCCAGAGCTTGATAAACCTATCATGACTTGCAGAGGCCACCAATCTGGTAACATTGGACACTGCCAATGCCGCAATCAGCCCTTCGTGTGCTGCAAGGGTCATGGTCTTATTCTTCGACATGTCCCAAAGTTCTAGAGACTGCATTAAAGTGAACACAGATGCAGTGAGTAACAAATAATCAATCATTAGTTGATGTTGTTTTCTTTAATAGGGGTAAAAACATCCTCCTTGGTTTCCACACCATATTTCTCTACCATGCTAAGCATTTAGAAAGCTGTGCTACATAGCCGCCCCGATAATTCAGGTAAAATACTCCTTGACTGTGGTGGTACCATTTCAGTGATTTCATTTGATGGAATCAGATCAAAATTGAAGGTGCAAAGTCGTTATAAATTTTTGTTTACACACTATACAGCCTCTAGAGTCAACACAAGTTATATATATATATATATATATATATATATATATATATATATATATATATATATATATATATATATATATATATATATAGGCATGCTATAATGCGGCATGCGGTACTGTACCGCAGCCGTCTGATGCACGCAACGGTGCATGCGATGCATGCAGCACATGCATCAGACGGCTACGGTACAATGCCGCACGTACCGCATGCCCCTATATATATATATATATATATAGAGAGAGAGAGAGAGAGAGAAATGCTAAAATGCGTCGTCGCACCGCAGCCGTCTGATGCACCGCTGCGTGCATCACACGCACCGCAGCAGTGCATCAGAAGGCTACGGTGCGGCGCCGCACCCTAGCACGCCTATATATATATATATATATATATATATATATATATATATATATATGGGTCGGGATCCAGAAACACGCTACTTTGCCACAGAGTTAGACACACATCTCCAAAACCCCAGATAGACGTTTCAGAATTTATTGATTTTTTGCGAGGGTGATTATCTTGCCTTAGATAGCACATCAGCAAAAAAACAACACATTCTAAAACCTATAGAGTAATCAAATTTTTCCTTCAATATAACGGTTAAAATGAACGGTCGATAAAACTTTTTAGATTTGATGAACCTAAAGGGTTTAGAATGTGTTTGATTTTTTATGGATGTGCTATCTAAGGGTAATTGATCATCCTTACAAAAAATCAAAAAAAAATTGAAACCTCTATCTAACGATTTGGATGATGTGTGTGTGTGTCTAACTCTATGGCAAAGTAGCGTGTTTCTGGATCCCGACTCTCTCTCTCTCTCTCTCTCTCTCTCTCTCTATATATATATATATATATATATATATATATATATATATATATATATATATATATATATATATATATATATATATATATAGAGAGAGAGAGAGAGAGAGAGGAATGGGATGCTGCCTATCAAAGCAGCATTTTTTGCTGCTTTGAGACATTGTTTGACCATCCTCGAAGTTTTGGAATTTGATGAAATTTGGTGAGGGTGTTGTCTAGGATAAGATGATCCTCACAAATTTTCATCAAATTCCAAAACTTCTAGGGGGTTCAAATGGTCGAAGCAAAATCAGTCGTCTGCAGTCACCGTTAAAATCTGCAGCATTTTGCTTCGACCATTTAACCCTCTTAGAAGTTTTGGAATTTGATGAAAATTTGTGAGGATGATCATTTTACCCTAGACAACACCCTCACCAAATTTCATCAAATTCCAAAACTTCTAGGATGGTCAAACAATGTCTCAAAGCAGCAAAAACGCTGCTTTGATAGGCAGCATCCCATTCCTCTATATATATATATATATATATATATATATATATATATATATATATATATATATATATATATATATATATATATATATATATATATATATATATATAGGGGCATGCTATAATGTGGTACGTGCGGCAGCAGTGCATCAGACGGTTGCGGTGAGGTGCCGCACTTACTGCATGCCGCATTATAGCATCTCTCTCTCTCTCTCTCTCTCTCTCTATATATATATATATATATATATATATATATATATATATATATATATATATATATATATATATATATATATATATATATATATATATATATATATATATATATATATATATATATATATATATATATAGGAATGGGATGCTGCCTATCAAAGCAGCGTTTTTGCTGCTTTGAGACATTGTTTGACCATCCTAGAAGTTTTGGAATTTGATGAAATTTGGTGAGGGTGTTGTCTAGGGTAAGATGATCATCCTCACAAATTTTCATCAAATTCCAAAATTTCTAAGAGGGTCAAATGGTCGAAGCAAAATGCTGCAGATTTTAACGGCGACTGCAGACGACTGATTTTGCTTCGACCATTTGAACCCCCTAGAAGGTTTGGAATTTGATGAAAATTTGTGAGGATGATCATCTTACCCTAGACAACACCCTCACCAAATTTTATCAAATTCCAAAACTTCTAGGATGGTCATACAATGTCTCAAAGCAGCAAAAAATGCTGCTTTGATAGGCAGCATCCCATTCCTCATATATATATATATATATATATATATATATATATATATATATATATATATATATATATATAGGGGCCTGATCCAGTAAGAAACCTCTTATTTGCGAAACCTTGTGCGAAACCAACCTAGAGGTTTCAGAATTTGATGAAACTTGGTAAGTATGCTACCTATGTCAAGTTGATCATCCTCACAAAATTTTATCAAATTCAAAAATGAAATGGTTACTCGTGCAATTATACACCGCCCTTTTCCTACCCTTGAGGTTTTAGGATTTGATGAAACTTTGTGAGGGTGCTACCTATGGCAAGTTGATCCTCCTTGGCAAAAAAACATCAAATTCTATAACCTCTAGAAGCATCAAATGTTTTGAAGCTTTATCGACCGTTTATGTTAACCGTTAATTTGAATAGCATATTTGTTACCACTAGATGTTTTAGAATTTGAGGATTTTTTATGTGTGTGTGCGCAAGCGCGCACGTGTGTGTGCGCACGCACGCGTGTGTGTGTGTGTGACAACTTATATCCAAAACCTTGAACAAAACCTACCTAGAGGTTTCAGAATTTGATGAAACATGGTGGGCAAGCTCTCTATGAAACATGGTGTGTGTGTGTGTGAAACCACTTATATCCAAAACCTTGAACGAAACCTACCTAGAGGTTTCAGAATTTGATGAAACATGGTAGGCAAGCTCTCTATGAAAAGTTGATCATCCTTACAAAAAATCATCATATTTTAAAACCTCTAGGGGTATCAAATGTTAGAAGAATTATCGACCGTCCATTAAAACCGTAAATTTGAATAGCATACTTGATGCCTCTAGAGGTTCTAGAATTTTGATAATTTTTTGTGAGGATGATCAACTTGCTATAACATACTTGATTTTTTGGGAGGATGATCACAAGATTTACAATAAGTTCAAGGAACACAAGCATCACCATGAACAAGTCGTGTAGACTCGTGTTCCCGTACTAAATTATTAGAGTACATTGACTAAACTACATGTTAACTTACCAGCTTAGTAGCATCAATACAAATTCAGAATAGTTACGGATCTAAAATATGAAAGTATATATGAAGAATGGGCAGGGATAAACCACAATAAATACAAAAGCAGAATGACTTGCCTGGTAACAGCCGATGACCAGCAAAGATGGGTGTGTAGGGTGGAAAACACATGAGTGAAACTTGTTCCCATTACAGCTCAACTCGTGCACACATTCACCTTTACTTCCAGAACCAAGCGACCATACCCTAACTGAGTCTTCACTAACAGAAGCCACATAGTCGCCAGAAGGATCCCAACACACAGAATCAACATGTTTTGTGTGTCCCTGCAATTGAGCAATGATGTAAAAGATGACATAATGCCAATTCAGCAATGTAAATGGCAACGGAAATAGAATGACAAAATATCAGAAGACATAATTCATCAGACAAGTGAATCAGAGCGAGGTTGAAGCAATTAATGAAAAAAAAAATGGCTTGAAATACTAATCAAGACAGAACATTACAATCTCTAGGTTCAGCTTGTTTCACTAATTCTTTCCATGCTAAAAAAAAACCCTTCTAACTGGTTCTACTGGTTTCAATCAGATAAAACTATCTTTTTTTATTGGTGCAGCAGATGGGGGGCATTAAAATTTAAAACCATGACCAAAACCGAAACTTTAAACTTCATATACCATGACCTAGTTGCCCAATCCAAACTCCGAGACCTTTCCATGCCCCGATCCACCCCCCGTGACCATTCCATGCCCCAACTCACCTTACAAGTATGAATTACCCCATTAATTCCCAACCCAAATCCTAATTATCTCCCCTCCCACATCCACCTTCCCATTATCATCTTCATCCAAGTTTTATCCTGACAAGATGGGTCAACTTACAAAAATGATTGACAAGAAATTTCTGCCGGCTATCCACCTGAAGTTAACCCTCTATAATATTGGTTCCTAAAAACCTAACCAACACAACTTGGCAAGAGAGGTGCCTGGAGAAAAACCTAAAAGGCTAGTTCACAGGTAAGGAGACCTAACTTATTGATTACCATAAAAAAAAAAAAAAAAACAATAAAAGTAATGCACAACTCGTCCTCATACTTCTTGTGCAAAATACAGTCCACGACTCCACACCTAACTCCCCCATCACATAAACTCAAACACTCGGGCCGCTCTCCCATTCTCTGCTCCCAAATTGTAAACCGAAGCTAAAACCAAAGCTAAATTCTGTCTCTTTACTAGGCCTGTCAATCGGGCCGGGTCGGGTCGGGCCAAGCCTTGCCTGAACTCGGCCCGTATATGAATCGGCTTTACCAAGCCCGAACTCAGCCCAAAAATTTTTCACTTTATTCAACCCAAACTCAGCCCAATTTGTTTTTCGGGCTTCGGGCCGAGTTCGGGCCAGCCCAATTAAGATTTGCAATGAATCAAAATGCAAAAAAAAATTGGACATCTAGTACTACAAGCATAGATGTAACAGAAGATTGGGAATCTGGGATGGAGCCATGGAGGGTGTTCGACCTCGATTGGTTAGGGGCTTTAGTGCAAAAAAGAGACTTTTTTTGTTTGGAAGGAAGTGAAACAGAAGATTGGGAATCTGAGATAGTATTAGTGGGACTCCCAAATTAGGAAAGGGTATATTGACCATTGAATTAGTTATGGCTGTCAGTCAACTATGGAAAAAAGATGTTGGAGGGTCGGAGCGACTCTTGGTTACTCAATATGCTCGGGTAGTACAGACTGTACAGGGGATTCAATGCTTTATGGGTTTTTAAATTGAATATATAAGCATTCGGGTTCGGGCTGAATATGGGCTGGGCTGAACCTGGCCCGAGCTCGGCCCGAATTAATTTTCGGGTATAAAATTATGTCAGAACTCGGCCCAGCCCAAACCCATTTAAGGCTCAGCCCAAATTTTTTCGGGTCGGACGAGCAGGTATCAGGCTAGCTCGGCCCAATTGACAGTCCTACTCTTTACCACGCACATTCCCGTACTTTTCTCGTTTCGCATAGAATAGTTTTTTTTTTTTTTGGTATATCTTCTACGTAGCAGATAGTATACATTCTTGTATCATAGTTACAAAATATTTTGTCTTTGATGTTCACGGTGAGCATATCTAAGAGTTCAACAGGTAAAAGAAATGTCCCTAGCCAAAAACCTATATTGGAGCCCTTCCCCTAGTTACACCAAAATATGATTGGAACTTGGGAGGTTCTTGGCAGGTGGCTGTGTGCACGCACGTGGTGATGATTGGGGGGGGGGGGGGGGGGGGGGTGTTTACCTTGTGGTAAACCCATAAACCAATGTGCCTCTCAGAAATTGCAAGATACGTTTTACCAGTAGTTGTACCAAAGGTATATGAAATAACTAAATGCAGGAATATAAAAAGAACAAATACTTGAAAGTAATGTTATCGGATTCGCAAAAAACGAGTCCACGGAAAAGAAATGTTCGGCAGTCAAATTTGGAGGAGTCTAAGAATAGGGGGAAATAACTAAATACCCACATGCACAAGCATATCTCGTGAAAAAACCTAAAACCTCCCCGATTATTTTGAAACCCTTCTTTATTATCGCTTGCCCCTAAAACCATCCTAACACTTGGATCAAATTCGGATTTTATGGTTAACAGGGAAAATAAAGAAAAATAAAGAAGATAGAGGGAGGAAGGAGGAGTTGAGGATAACGTAATGTCATGGTTATGATTGTCTGTTTTTTTAGGGTTCGACATAGAAAATATTAAAATCTGTCGTTTTTTTGAGGATGTGACATACAAAAGGAAAAAATATGTCGGTTTTACAATCTTTCGGTCCAACAATGACCGAAACGCACCGCTAAGGTTCTATTCAGAATTTTCACTGAAAATTCCAAACTTTTTCATACCAAACTAAAAAAATGAAAATCAAGTCGAAAAAATATCGAAATCTGACAGAAAACCAAAAAAATCCACCAAAATTTGTCTTTCCATTTTACATGTTTTCCACCGCTATTTGATCAAAAAAAGACAAATTTCCTTCTTTTTTGCCCAACCGAAATCGACACCGAAAACGGTCTACTCTCTCTCTCTCTCTCCCCATTGCCACATGTTTTTGGATTGTCTCAATGGGACCCATTATGTGTCAGAGACACCAATTGATCTCACATATGCCTTACAAAGGTTGATGGACCTAATTGAACTATATGTATTATACAAAATCAGTCTTCGTGAAAGTAGTGCATTGAGTGCTTTGAGTTAAGTAAGAAAGAAGCAAGGTCAAACTAAATATAAGCAATGTCTATAAGTCCAGCAGAGCTACGCTAACAACAGTAGCAAACCTACCCGCAGTCAGCGCTGAGCAACAACAAAGCTCTCGGACGTCAAAGGTCCTTTTTCACTTCATGTTATCTTTTTTGGCTATTGATCGTGATATGAGATTCTTTTTTCTTTCCTTTGAAGTTTCAAGACAATTGCACCGCAAAAACATGGCTGCTAGGATTTAAAGATGATTGAAGCATTATTTTCTACTATATCAAAAAGTAAAAAAGAGATAGGTGACTAGGTGTAGTACGCCATGTCTACTTGTTCAATTTCTTCTTCTTTTTACTTTCCATCGAATTCTCAACAAATCTTCAACCGATCATAAGTGGTTTACGAAACGTACGTGTTTGCATCTTAATCAGCTCAATTCTCAAAAGATGACCTGGGTGTGGACAAAGTGGCAGAAAGGGAACTTGACTCAGCCAATTAGCAGTTTAGTAGTAATTGATTTTTAATGCATCTATGGAACAAAATTAATTATCATGGACCAGCACGTTGAGGCACTAAAGAAGACGTAAAACCATGATCCAGTGTTTGATAGCATAGAGAAGATACTAGATGATTGTTTTAAGGTTGTTTCAATGGTGTAATTACTAAAGGGAGAACGACCAGATGAATGTGAGAGAAGAAATACGATATGTATAACATTTCTTTCAACAATGCAACAGAAGTTAAGTGAAAACTCTATTTTCACAAGATGCATTAAAAACATGTTTTATCACATATCAATGGAGATCTCATCTATACTCAGAAATTGCAAGGCATAAGACTCCTGTGCAAGATGTTGGGTTTACAGATCCGGATAGTGGAAGGTGCCTTATCAATAGGATCATCTTGAAAAGAGATAAACTACATAGAAAATTTATTTTCATGGCTAATAATTGTTATAGCTTCAACTAATGGACAGCAAACCATATTGTCAGCAACTGTCCATAGAACAAGACTAGCATGGAAGTGACAACTTGTAATTGAGATTGAATTAGATGACTTGGGTGAAAATAATGGAGAAGCCTTACTGCCTTATTCAGGTGGACGTTAAATCAAGTTTGGCAGCAGGTCTTTAATACTGAGACTAGGTGCAAGGATAAATTATTTGATGCGCTTATAGATGGTGGATACCAACAGTCTCCAAACAACTTTGAAAAAATTGGGTTGTCAGGGAGTTCAACGTTATGAGTTGAATTCATTCAATGTGGGCAAGACAACAAGGTGACAATGTGGATTGGAGGTTAAATGTGTGCATACGTCTTCGGACATTTTGCTGAATATTTGTTGTGTTATGTATGCATTCTATGAATGCAGCACATATGTTATAACAAAGCAGATATCATGAAGGTTGAAAAGGTGGATAACCAACTAGATGATGGGGATATGAAAGAAAACGAATAAAGAGTAGTAACAAGAGCTGATCGAGTTTGTGGCAGATGATTATGAAAGATTTAAAAAAACTGGGGATGACAGCAAAAATACAACACTTACCAGAAGTGAATAAGGATTTTTTTTGAGAATCCAGAAGAGATTTAAGGATTACTAGAGATGTCAAGAAGATTGAGGGACAACAATGAATAGAGATTTTTAATTCTGAATCTGTTATTTGAACAAAAACTAAAATTTGATTAGCAATTGATTACAATTTACAAGTGCTATAGAAACTACAATATGGATTTTATGAAATTATAGCCAATTAGGACCTCGGATGATTGGCATGGCGCAAGATCGCCACATGACCAAGGCTTCAAAGATGCTTCAACATAGCTGAAATAAGGATGACAACATGGATGTGGAGCAAGACTAGGAAGGATAAAATTATAAATCGGGAAATCAAGGTTAAACGTTGGGCATAATGAAGACATTTTGGATTGTGGATCAAAATGATTTAGCCACAATATACACCGGAGATCAGAAGGGGGCCCACATAGAGGGAGGGTAACAAATCTCTCTCTCTCTCTCTCTCTCTCTCTCTCTATATATATATATATATATATATATATATATATATATATATATATAGAGAGAGAGAGAGAGAGAAAGATGCTTAGGTGCGGTCCGCAGCCGTCCGATGCACCCGTCGCGTGCATCGGATGCACGGTGTGGTGCATCGAACGGCTGCGGATGCGGACCGCACCTAAGCATCCCATATATATATATATATATATATATATATATATATATATATATATATATATATATGGTAGTGATATAGTGCGGCTGCTTAACATGAGGCACACCCTTAGGGGGGTTTTTTTTCAAATTTTTTTTTGAAGGTTGATTACCTCCCTTTTGATAGTACACACAAAAATTGTCAATTCATTCTAAGACCTATATGTCTATCAAATTTGTTTATCAAATTGACGGTAAAAATGAACGACCGATAAAAATCGAGCACATTGATAGACCTATAGGTCTTTAGAATGGGCTGAAATTTTTTGTGTATGCTATCAAAGGGGAGGTGATCAACCTCCCAAAAAAAATTTGAAAAACAATCCCCTAAGGGGGTGGTTGCACGATAAGCGGCCGCAATATATATATATATATATATATATATATATATATATATATATATATATATATAAAGAGAGAGAGAGATAGAGAGAGATTACAAGTTACACAGGTTGAAGGAAGTTCGGATTGTGAATTAAATGGTTAAGCGCCAAAGGAGGCCTTTGTACAGTGGAACATATCTACCAGCTTGCTTGGCTACCTTCCTATCTCTCCTTCACGCCCTCATGCATACACAAAATGTGGGCTTTACGTAGTGTTGTTAATGATTTCATATGCATTCATTATTTTTACCTATTTATCCTTGGGATAGCTCCTCCACTAAACTGCCAATTTATGCTCCACTAAACTGCCAATTTATGCCAGCCAGTAACATCGGTGTGAATATTAAACATTGGGTTAACAGGCTTAACAGCCAATCATACAAATATGTTCAAACCTTAGATCTATGGCCAAACCAATATTGATGGGGCAAAATTTGTATACTAACATTAAAATAAGGATACTGATACTGATCTGCATAGCAAAAGCATACTTATAAAAGCAATGTTGCAAAGTACCCCATATAAAAATCACAAATCCATTTTAAATAAAGTGGATCACACAATTTTTTTATACTAACAAACAGGAAATAATTTAAATAGCTTGAGTCATGGCTCCGTAGCATCCATTCAATCTCTGTTGTAACGATGATTATAAAAAAACCAACCTGCAATCCAATACAGATACCGTGTTGGATGTAAAAAATCCAACCTTTAATGAAGTTTAAAGTTGAGTTATATGGCCAACCCTACATTGATGGGACAAAATTTGTACACTAGCATTAAAACAGGGATACTGATTGCATAACAAAAGCATACTTATAAAGCAATGTTGCAAAGTACCCAATATAAAAAGTCACATACATTTTAAATAAAGTGGATAACTCTTTTTTTCCTACTACTAAGCAGAAATAATTAAAATAGTTTGTGTCATGATGACTCCGCTGCATCCATTCAATCTTTTGTTGTAACGATGATTATAAAAAAACTAACCTGTAACAAATGTCGACAAGTTTGAGTCTCTACATCCAACACGGATATCGTGTTCTCAGCCGCAGCTGCAAGATATTTACCGAATCGAGGTTGAAATCTCAATTGGGTTGTGCCACCCTGCATCAACGCAAATGGATGAAAATAACTAATACAACATGAAACTTTTGGAGCAATAAAATTATTAGATAAAACAAGGTCATTGAAAATCAAGAAGACACATAAGAATATTAAAACGGAGGGGGGGGGACGACTGTAGAACATAAGCTCGCATTATTTTCATACCTTGAAAACCCTAGTACAGCTTCCATTATTGATGCTCCAGTAACGTATTTCTCCATCCCCATCACAAGAGCATATGAGATCCTCTTTATTTGGGTGGAAATCGAGAGACATAACAGATGCAGAATGACCCGTAAACGTACGAAGAGAATAGCTCGTCTGCACATTGGAGTAATTTAGTCAAAAAATTTGTTCACCTTATCAAAAGAGCAAAATTATGAAAATGTAGAACGACCTATTGCTAAATTGGCTTCATATCTCATTTTATTAAAATTTATTACATCAGCATATCCTTGAAATTGATGCAGAAAAGATGATGAATTTTAACATAATAAACTATTAAGTTACGCACCAATGCTTTGTGAAATGAAATATCATAGTTCATAGAGTGTAGGATGGTGAAACTTGCTGAACTCAAATATTTATCTAATGTGGAAAATTTTGCGACCATTTTTTTGCATCCTAAAGTGTTTTGTACTCGACACATAAAAAGACATTGTAGGTTTAGTTGTTGACGTTGGAACAAAGTTTGAAAATTCAGGTTTGGGCTTCAACCAGACAACAAAAGAATCATATCAGTGAGTTTAGGCCGGTTCGGTCGTTTCGACCAAAATATTAAAGATCTGAACTTGTCAAAAGTTCAGATCTGATTCGGATATATTACGCCATATTCGGGCTTTGATTTGACAAAATAAAGTCTAATTTGAGCCATAAGTTGGGTTAGGGGTGTTTTCATTCGATTTAGTCGAACCGAATCCGAACAAAACCCAATTTGGTCGAACCGGATCCAAATCAAAAAAACTTTTCAAGGGTGTTTCGCTCCGAATCAAGTCGAAATTCGAACCGATTCAACGAAGTGGCTTAGAAATTTGGTGTGCATGATCTATAATTACCAAAATAAAGTTTGAAGAAAGATGAATTGGTTAGCAAAATGAATTGTGGTATGCAATGTGGTCATGTACAAGACTTCATTAAGGAGGTTCTCTTATCCTTTTATAATTGGGCTAAGAAGCACGGACACTAGTATAGGGACACAGGTACGACACGACACGGGTACACCAACAAGGCAAATCCTAAAAAAAGACATAGGTACGATAGGGGACGGGAAAATAAATTAATAGTTTTTACTTATATTTTATGTTCGTTTATTATTCATATAAATTTAAATAACCGAAAAAACCCCATAGAAAACAACTAAAATAAAATTTTAATGCATACTGAATCGCAACCGTTAGTTACACTCAGCCCGATCGATGAATCGCACACAATCCTAAATGGTATGGAAAAGAACGATTGTGCTTTAATTTTAGCTTCATCCTATTTGAATCATAACAAGCCGTTACAACCAGCCTAACAGGTGAATCGCACTCAGGCCCAAATGGTATGCAAAAGAATGGTTGTGATTCATTTTAGGCTTCAACCTATCCGATCCTCTGAGGTTATAACCTCAGAGGATCAGATAGGTTGAAGCCAAAACTGAATCACAACACCATATGACCCAACCCTATATCGAACAGCCCACCGTGTCCGGCTCCCGGAAGCAGGTGGGACACGGCATATGCGTGTCCAACACGGACACAAGAGGCCTGGGAAAGTGTATGTTCTTCCTAGTAATTGGGTGATCGAGAATTTGACAATAGTAGTTTATAACTTTATATTATTATATATTGGAGGCAAGAAGTCAAGAGGATGCATTCTGACCGTAAGGTACTGATGATGTCTTTAAAATTCTTTCGATACTAGTCATTCAGCAAATATATGGAGAAATTTAGGTAGGGTCAAACCTTGATTTTCCCATGGCTTAATTTCAAGTATATGTTTAATATTATGCCATATTGAGTAAGAGCCCTGATATTTATAATTGTACTGATAGAGAATTCAAGAATGGCAAGAAATCATTGGGTTCACGGTTTAAGGGTTCAGCTGAACCCGAATTGGTTTGGATTTTTGTCAATCCGAACTGAACACCCCCAGATGCAATATACTATGGCTGCAACTCAAGTGGGTTAGGTTGGGTTGGGTTGGGAGTCAACCCAGCCTCAACCCGAATGGTAGAACCCTCAACCCATAACCAAACTCAACCTGTCTTTCAACCCGAGTTGCCCAACCCCAGCCCGACCTAAGAAAAAAATTACAGCCCAAGTTAAGCTCAGGTTAGCAAAAATTGGTGGTTGGGTCAGGCTAAAGTCGGGTTGGGGTGGTTAGGGGAATGCTTTTTTAAACACTTCTTGAAACTTTTGTATTTTGACAAGCAAAATACCATTAAAAAAATCACTACTTATTGTTACAAGTAATACATACAAAACTTCCAATCAATTTTTAATTTAGATTTCACCTCCATACGGACTCAAATTACCTTAGTAAAATATACACCTAAAATATGACCTTAGAGTTGGGAATACATCACGTGCGGATGTGGGACCAAGATACAGGTTATGTACATCACCTTTATTCTGTTTGTACTGGATGCCCGACCCTTTACACGAGCCTAACCCAAATTTAGTTTGGGTTGAACTTTTCCAACACGAGCCCAACCTGATCTTAAAATAAGTAAGCCCAAACATGACCTAGTCTCGAATTAGGATTGGTTGGATTGGGTTCAACCGGCCAAAGTTGTAGTCCTCTAAAATATGCCCAGATTTGGATCTGGAATTGATCAAATAGGGTCTAGCTCGACCCTTGGTCGAGCTTGAATCAACCGAATCAGTCCTGAATCGGCCAAATTATAGTCAAAATGCATGGTTTGGAGTTTCGACGAAACTGATCCGTTTCGGATCGGTTTCAGTCGGAATCGGTCCTGAAACTCACTAGTTTCAGGTTTCGGAACTTAGCACTCAGTAATGGTAGGACTGGGCTCAAGATAAGGTGTTTTTCAGCATGACAGTTTGACACCCATATTTACATAAAAAAAACATCTAAGTAAATGATCTTTGTGTTCTCCATTTACTTTAACTTATTTTATGTAAATAAGTAAATACCCCCCCATTTGGATTTAATAAAAATATCAAAAAAATCAAAATCCAAAGGAATCAAAATATAATTTTTCAATTCCAATACAAAATCAGTCTTTACAACTTTTGGCTAAAAAATAAAATTCGATGAAAAAAAACCTCAAAGTATTTTGGACTAGAAAAAATCTACAAGTATAAGATCAACTTAATAACCCAAAACCCGGTAAAATATTTTGAATCTATAAAAAAATTCTTTCACAATAACTCGTTTTTCCTCTAGACTTTGCAAAAATTCAGAATCACAATTTTTCAACTTTTTGACAAAAAATCGAGGTAAAGCAAAAGTCACGCACTTTTGAAAACAAGACCACTATGAAATGGGTACCAATATAATTATTTTATATTGGTTTTATATTTTGAAATTATTTTAAATTTAAAAAACGAAACCGAAACCACAGAAACTCCGATCCGAAACTCCAAAACCGACCGAAACCGATCCTCAGTGGGCAGACCATAACCGAAACTACAAACCTTGGTCAAATAAACTGAGCAAGACTCGAATTTTTGTCTTATTTGATTTTTTAAATGTTTTTAGTTGAACAGCCTGAACCAGATCATTTTTCGCCTATGCTAAACCCGAACTCGAATACTCAAACCTTGGTTGGGGTCCAACATTGAGAAGTTGTTAATTACCAATTTAAGTGTTCCCCTAAATGTTTCAGAACTTCATTAACATACCAAAACTAGTGAGCTAGTAGTGGAAATGTTTGCCAAGGGGTGGAATAGTAGGTTGCACTCCTTAACAAAAAGGATAGCTATTTTTTTTAAGCAATGATTTCCACATCACCAAAGGAGTAGTTAATGGGATCACAAATTATTTGGGCCCCACAGGGAATGCCATCAACAAGTTTCTTCCTACAAGTTTCTTCCTACGTTTCATGTTTTCGGCTTTATATTACTAAGATGATTAAGTAAATGGGAAGTTGCTTAAGGATCTTGTAGAAATTTATGTGTACTGCATTAAAAATTGATAAAATATTGAGAACTTTTTTTGGTACATGTGACCTTTTGTCTCTTTCTTCCCATTTCTTCTCTATTCTCCACTGCATGCCCCTCTTTGCTACGTATATTTGCTAGGAGTCTTATTTCTGCTGCAAATGACGAGCATTTTGCGGTGAAATGGTAAATCAAAGCTAAAAAAAATCATCTAAAACCTGAAATCAAACCCTCAGGTCCCTTCCAAATCCTCTATAGATACCTTCTTCTCATTTGACCGACAGGAAAAACAAATATGCTCATCAGAGCACCTTCTACTTCTAATAGGCCATGACCTAGACCTCCTCCAACACTGCATGCAGCAAACCTTAGATGTGCAGAATTGAGGACAGCATCCTCTTGTCTACAATATCTCTCATTAGAGCCATAGAAAAGCATAGATCTACAATGCTAGACACCTAACGATCACATCATTTTCTGATCTGGAATCCTAAATTTGTAATAAAGGTGGTGTTTTTGGTCTTCCCAAATAATCCTGATTGATTAGCATCAATATCATATCATAACTGAATGATGCAATGATAAACATAAAGAAGGAAATGTAATGTGATTAGACAGGAAATGATAGAAGATCTTTATCATATCACATCTGAATGATGCAATGATAAACAAAGAGAAAGAAACATGATGTCATTAAGCATAGGAAATTAACGAAGATATATCCCTCACAAAATAAGGATAAACGAGATGAACAGCCTACTACATAGTACATATAAGTCGAATGGATGAATTATTAACTAAAAAGTAGTTGTAACTTGCATGAAAACATCTAAACAAGCATGAAAGAAAGGAATAATTGCCACTGACATTATCAGCATCCCAAACTCGCACAGTTCTGTCAAAAGAAGACGTAGCCAAACGAGGCATGCTTGGACTAAACCGAACATCCGTAATCAGCAATGAGTGTTCCTCCAATGTAGATTTAGGCTTCAAAGTATCTGTATACCACAACACCGCCTGCAATGCAAAATCATCTGATTCATCTCATAGATGTAAGAAAAATTACCTCGTCATGTAAAACTCTCTAGCAACAACTAAAACCATCCATGTAACATTGTAAATGGTACACAGTATGATCAGTTGAGTGTCCCAGATGTGTCTTTCTCACCTTCTTATCATGGCCACCAGTAGCAAGCAGCTTACCATCGGATGAGAAATGGCAACAATCAACTTTACTGGTACTTGCCTGGGTACATCCAATCTCAGTAAACGTAACTCCTGCCAACAAAACTTAGATAGGATCAAGTAGAGATAGAGTCGGCAAAGAAAAATCCATTAACTGTACATATAATCACTTCCTTATGATCAAACTCGGATGATAAATTTCCAAGAAGTGACAAATAAAAGAACACACCTTTGTTCACATCCATACAACGACCAACCGCATCTCTTGGATCCGTGTCATCGTGAGATAAAAATGACTCTACATTATCATCCAAAGATCCATCATCCACGAATCGATCTATGTCGGCCTACAATCAACACTTATCTTATCCTACTGCCAAAATGAACTGCTAACGAGAAGAGTTGCAAGCAACTGCTCTATATCAATGACCAAAAATATAAAATTGTCCTATATCAACTTTACAAGTTCTGCAATGGTCGTTTAGTATGAAATTTATAGCCAATAGCTGCACACTTACCAACTGATTTGATGGAGATGTTAAAGTTCCAGTGCCATCAGAACCAAAAACAATCAAAGGTTTAGATGAGCTGCCGTTGTGCTGCAACGATGGTATTGATATCGCATCCCCTGGTGTGTGAGTCGAGGGGGTTGAGGGCGCCGAGCTCGGAGAGGGACCAGCAGTGTTTGCAGTTCCTGAACTATTGGCAGGACCTGAGGATGACACAGCCTGCTTTCGCTTGCGTCCAATTTGATTTTTTGAAGCCTGTTAATCAATGAAAGCACAAATATGATTAGTAAAGCATGAAAATGATCAAGAAGTTAAAAAAGGGACACGAACCATAGATGGATGACCTAAAAAATAAGATGTCCAACATGTGGTTCATGAAGCTCAAAATATTCAAACATGATTTGTTGCAGCATGAGAAGTATAAAAATCAAACTATTTCGCAAAATATTCCTTTTTCCGATGTACCGAAACAAAATATCCCCACAGTCTCGTCCAATTTGAGAATTGTAACCATATCGACCGAAATATTCTCTAGGCCGATATTTCGCGATATATCATAAAATACCGCACATGGGGAGGCATAAAAATGCATACCAAAAGAGATTCCCACATGCTCCTATCAACAGACAGCAAAATTTCACCAAAATGTCACTGAAATTTTGCAAAATTTCAACTAAATTTCATCATTTTTGCTTATTTAACATAACGGTGGCAGTGCCATTTCTCTCAATATTCTAACAGTTCTATAACCTATAGGTATGTATTTTTGTTGCTTTGGGGGTTTGATGCAAGAGTATATTTGTCGTCCACATATTTCGGCACACCGGTAGACATTTCTACCGTTCGCACGCATCCCAACACATCATAAGTTAAAAATATTCCAAGCATTTAATTAGAATTTCTCTTTATTTATTTTCTAAATTCATATGGTTATTTATGGGTAGTTATAAAAGTAGAGATATGGTGGATTAGAAAGTTACTTAGGTGATATCTTTATCTCATTAATAGTTATCATCCTTATATTTTTGTTTCTCTTTAAAAAAGCATGAAAGCTTCCATTGTAATGGCACCGAATGGGTCAATGAATTATGAATGAAAAAAAATATAGCTATTTGCTAGATGTGAGTTCTTATGAGAATCTGTGAAGGAGACCCTGGGCTCCGGCCAGAATCTTCGTCACTTTGAGGTGAGAGACCTTAGACTTCGGCCAAGATCTCCATTATGTGCTCCTTTATCCCCATGATGATCATCATCGCCGACTCCCCTCAGACGTTCTCGTATCTCCACGACGGCGATCTGAGCCATTTTGTGGGACCCCTGGGTTGTCCGACATCACTTTTTGTTTCAGAGCAAGCCTCAGCAAGTTTCATCCTGTCGAGTGGCCCTCAAACAGTCAAACGTCATCGTCGTCGTTCATCATCGAGAGCGTCAAACGCTTGGCCATCAAGTCCATTGTCAGGTCCATATTTGCGCCCTCCGATCTTGCTCAGCCTTCTTTGGTCTCCCTGCACGCTGCCCGGCCACGATCGCACCGGCTCTGCCCCGACCATCACCAAGCCCCAATCAGGCCCATAGGAGCTCTCCCACACTGCACCTCGCCTCGGTCAGCCCTTACCTTTATCGACCCGTCACTACTAATACTCGCCGCAGACCTCCAATAACTCGACACCGCCCAAGGTCGATTTATGTCGCCCGCAGTTCCGATTTGCCACGACAAGCCCCTCCAAACCGTGATCCGCGCCAACCGGACCACGTCCGACCTTGCTAGACAGCCCCGCAATCAACCCGGCCTCGATCGCAACTACCCCGTGCACAACCATGCCTCGCCCGCTCGCCTCCAGCATACGATCAGCCTTGTCGGCCCCTTCCGGCGTTGACCTGTCCCCTCCGGTCCGATCCGACCCTACCTACGACCGACGTCGCTCGATTGACTCCGCCGACCTCGCACCATCATCTCCATCCACGAGCGACACTCCCGCAGACCCAATCTCGACCCCAATCTACAGCCCACCTCACAGAGGCTCCCGGTCGACCTCTGCATGCTCCGCGCCTCCCGCACGTCGCAGCCCTAGCACCGCCATCGCCCCCTTCCTATTCTAATCGCAAAATTTGGGGGACGAAGTAGATCATCGCAAGATCTTAAACCTCTGGCACCCCCTCTCCCTCTACATCTGGCACCCCACAAAAACCCTCTGCATCTGGCACCCCTACAGCAAACACCCACAGTAATCCCTACTAGCCCATTGCTCCTGGCACTCAAAACAGACCCAACTCGACCCAAAAGCTCAAACAAAAAAAATCTTCAAAGAGCCATAACTCTCGTTACACACTCGAATGCGACGATCAAATAGTCGATTCAAAGATCTCCTGGAGCTCAATACCTTCACATCATCCGAGTACCAATGCAGCAAACCCAAAAAATCAAAAATTACCATTTTACCCCCAATCTCATATGGATCCCTACGTTACCCAACTTCTCAACAGGATATCCAACCAACTTAACTTCATGGAAAAGTTGGATGCTAGTAGAGCCAAAACATGTGCCCACTTTGATGCAATCAAGATCAGGTGTGCCAGATATCGTAAGCCACTAGCACCTCCTATTGTGCCTCCCGTTGCACTGATAATACCGATCCAACTTCCACCTCCAACAGTACCATTAGTGGAGCCTACACCTTTGGTGGAGCTTCCACTTCCGATCGAGTCTTCAGCGGAGGAGTCTTCGCCTGTGCAAGCATCGTCAATGGTGCCGCGACATCCTATGGAGACTCCACCTCCAGTGGACCCTACACCAACTCGTGTACTTTCTACCAGTCAAGCCGAATCTGGGTGTCGACTTCAATGCACTAGTTCTGACGATCGATTTCATCGGGCTAGACCATCCACCCACGGCTTTGGTCCTCCATCAGTGTCACGTCCGCTTAGGCACATTCTCCAACGAGCTGCTACTTCATCGAGCCCATGCAACCGTCTACATCAGCTTATGCCTGCACTTCTCTTACTCCTGGTCCTCGCTCGATGACAACACCTTTCGTATGGGACCCGGGAGATACTTATGATGTGGTGCGATCCCACCTACTCGGTCTCCTTCACCAGCTTTTAATGCAAACCAATTACTAGGGAGATCTCGAATATCAAGGTAACTTCGCTCCCTGCCTTGACCTCACAAAACTCAAAGTCGAGTTCTTTCGTAGCCGGGGATTATGATACTGGAGCATATTCGCCGCCCACACATTTCGACACAGCAGTGAATCGTCCTATCGTTCGCACGCATCTCGACGAACCAGAAAATATTCCCAAAAATATTTCAAGCATTTAATTATGATTTTCTTTGCATTTATTTAAAAAACTCGGATGGTTATTTATAGGTAGATATAAAAGTAAGCATATGGTAGGAAGTTTATTAGGTGAGATATTTATCTCATTAGTAATTACCATCCTTAGCTTTCTGTTTCTCTTTAAAAATGTATAAAAGCCTCTATTGTAATGGCACTGAATCAGTCAATGAATTATGAATGAAGCTTTTTGCATAATGTAAGTTCTCGTGAAAAGATCTGTGAGGGAGACCCTGGGCTTCGGCCACAATCCTCATCACTTTGAGGTGAGAGGCATCGAGATTCGACCAAAATCTTCCCAACATGCACCTTTATCCCTGTGACGATCACCATCGCCGACCTTCCTCCGACGTTCCTGCATCTCCATGACGATGACTTGAGCCATCTTGTGGGACCCCTGGGTTGATGATCCCATCTACTCGGTATCCATTACCAGTTCTTAACACCGACCAATTACTATGGAGACCCCGGAGATCAAGGTGACTTTGCTCCCTGCCTTGGCCTCAACGAACCGTCGAACTTGAGGTCGAGTACTTACATAGCAGTGGAATATGATGTCTGAGCATATTGGCCGCCCACATATTTCGACACATTGGTGGACCGCCCTACCATTCACACCCATCCCGGTGGGCCGGTGCACCAGAAGATATTCTCGAAAATATTTCAAGCATTTAATTATGATTTCTCTTTATTTATTCCCTAAATTCTTTATTTATTCCCTAAATTCTTTATTTATTCCCTAAATTCGGATGCTTATTTATGGGTAGTTTTAAAAGTAAGGATATGGTGGATTAGGAATTAGTTAGGTGAGATCTTTATCCCATTAGTAGTTATCATCCTTATATTTTTGTTTCTCTTAAAAAACACACGAAAGCCTCTATTGTAATGGGCACCGAATAAGTCAAGGAATTATGAATGAAAAAAAAAATGAAGCTTTTTACTTGATATGAGTTCTCGTGAGAGGATCTGTAAGGGAGAGAGACCTTAGGCTTCGGCCACAATCTCCGTCGCTTTAACGTGAGAGACCTCGGGCTTTGGCAAAGATCTCCGTTGCGTACCCCATTATCCCAGTGACGACCGTCATCACTGACCCTCCAACGTTCCTGCATCTCCACGACGACTACCCGAGCCATCTTGTGGGACCTCTGAGTTGTCCTACATAAGGGTTACGGGTGGTAGCACAATATTCCTTCAATTCTTGGAACAAATTTTAGTGGATTTACATATAAAATGCATCATTTAATCAATACTTTCATTATTTCTTTTAATACTTCCATAATTTTTTTTTTTAACTATTGTGCGTAACACAATATGCATAGAATAAATGCTATATAAGAAGTTCTACACCCCTAGATAGGGTAGAAATATTATCTAAGGGTTCCAAAATGTGTAATTTATGCTTGATTTATGACTCTATGGAGATTCATTGAAAAATTCAATTAAAAATCAATATTTTCACCATTTCTATAGAGCTGCAATATTTTCACACTGTTAAAATGTTCCTATGCAAGATTTCCATATCCTATAGTGTCAAAATATTGTCGAAATCAAAATTTCAAACCTTGAGCATGAGATTGAAGTTGATTTCTCAAAAATTCTTTAAAAACTAGGAACAGCTAAAAAGGAGATATACTTGCTAATAAATTGTTCATAGCATATCACTGATTTCATCAATAAAATAAAAATGCCAAATCATATAGCATCCTCCTACGGTTAGCTTGCAGGTGCAAATGCTATGCTACTCTCGCAATAAACTCTCATACTTACATTACTGATAAACTCATTTAACAGATGAATCTCATCCCAGCCCAAGGTTCGAAATTTCCATTTCAGTCAATATTTCGACCTCCTGGAAAATAAAAATATTTCGTGGAAATATTTCGACAGTGTGGAAATATTGTGATTTGATGGAAATGGTGAAAATATTGATTTTTTAATGGAATTTTTGAATGAAACTCTGGATAGTCATAAACTAAGTATAGATACACGTTTTAGAACACTCAGATAATATTTATACCCTATCTACGGGTGTAGAGCATCACAAAGCATGTATTCTGCATTTGAGTCTGTGAGTCTTGTGCAGTCTTATTTGGTCCTGTTTTGATCTATGTTTTTAAAATGGTTTTTAATCTTTTTTGTGGAGAAAAATATTTCCAAAATAAAGATTAGTTGATTGTCAAATTAATGCTTCAAACGATTTTGAAAATGGACTTAAAACAAGAAAGTTGTACAAGTTTGAAATCATGCAAAAATTATGTTGAAATGCAAAACACTTTTTTTACTAAGTCTGAAAAAAATGAGTTTTTATAAAGAAAAGTTTTTATACATTCAAAATTTTCTTTGACGGACCATGGTTTTCTAGATGTACTTGTAGTTCTACATCTCGTGAAATTTTTTGAGCTAAAAATGAGTTGATTTAACCACTTTTCTCAACATACAAATTTTATGAAAAACAGAAAACTGTTTTCTCCTACTAAAACTGAAAACCTACATTTTGATTCACTTGGTTTTTGATTTTTTTGATATTTTTATTCAAATCAAATGGGAGGGTATTTTGCTTATTTACATATAATAACTTAAAGTAAATAAAAATTAAAATTAAGACGATATTTACTTCAATGTTATTATATGTAAATAAGCTGCTGAAACCGAAACCCCCAGTCCCCTTTTATAACCAGTCAGTCCCAATATTTCAGTGCCAAAATCCCGAAATTTCCTGAAATATCTCGAAATTTCCACGAAATCTCGCGATATTTCGTGCCGACAAATATATCGTGCGAAATATCGCAATATATCGTGATATTATCGTGATTTCCATTTCGTTTGATATCGCAGTAGACATTTCGTGCCGAGGTATGGAAAAACCGAGATATTTCACGATATTTCGCGAAATATCGCGAGATTTTGTACCTTGTCCCAGCCTATCTCCAAAACTTTAATTTCCAAACATAAATGAGTCAATCATAGCCACTACTGTCACTAACATCCGGTCCCAAAATAAGCAAAAGTTCTAGTCATATTTTAATCATGTACAGCAACCAAAAGTCACTACTTTCAGACATATAGGAAAGCTTCTACTGCCAACTAAAGACAGTATTGAGCATTCCTAAAAATGATAACAACTGACTTTAATGACCAGAGATCCTATAATCGGAACAAGATGTTCAAAAGAAGTACGCAAACAAGGAAATGAACACTAAACACAAACACACATTTTGATCCACCTTCAGCACAGTTGGGGCACTCACTACCATTATAATCAGAAATTATTTGAACTATAATATAAAGTGGAGGGAGAGAGGGTGTCCTCCCAGCACTCCCCTTCGTGTAGATAAGAATAATATGTGACCATTTTCCCCCTGGTTTCCCGATCTAGCATCAGTCACCCGGGCCCGACAGCATCAGAGAAGTCTGGGGAGAGATCAGTTGGGCCCAATGCAATTCACCTATGAGGGTGACTGCATTGGACAGCTCTGACATCGTAGGTCCCAAATTCTAGCTATTAGCGACCCCGAGGTGCAAGAGTGTTATGCACAGGAGGACTAAGTGGAGCCTGGGTATCGCCCATGATTCGCACAAGTAGTAGAATAGTGATGAACGTAATATATAAAAACCCAGATGTGTATAGCGATTATAAATTTTTAAGCCTTAGGCAGCAAACCTCAAGCCTTGTTCAATGAAACACGGACACTTCTTGGAGGGCCCCGTGTCAGTGTCGGACACAGACACGGCCCGGACATGTGTCGGACACGACTCTGAAGTGTCATGGTTTTTTTTTTATCCCGGACACAGCCGTTCGTTGCATGTGATCGAGGCTGAGTTGGATGATTTGTTTAGGACTCAGTATAATGGATGGTTATGATTAAGATTTGACTTTAACCTATAGGTCCTATATCCTCTAAGGTTATAACCTTATTAGATATAATTAATTGGATTTTTCATAAAAATATTATCATCTTTTAGCAATAATTCTAGAACTTGATGGATTTTGTGGACTTTATTGGACGATTGACATTAACCTTATGACCTCTAATGAGGATCCCATAGTGTCAAACCCCCCATAGTTAGTAAACTTCATTTTGCCCCCTTCAATTCAGTTTTGAATAGATTGAAATTACCAAAATAGGAAATTTAGTAGTTGTCAAAAGGGGGTATTGTACTACCATTGAAACTTCTTAAATATAACCATCCAGTAATTTCTCATCTACTTGGAGCATGCTTTATGAATTCATCTTCGAAATTAAACACCTCTATATAGTAGTCATATATTATATATTATTTATATAAAATTATAGATATATTAATTGTCTTATCTTCTGTGTCGTGTCCTGCCTTTTTGAGAAAATGTTGTGACGTTATGTCCGTGTCATGTCATCGACCCCTGTTTGTGCTTCATAGGCCTTATTGTGTATTTATTAAAGGCAAGAACAATATTAAAGATAGATAAATGTTAGAAAAAGGATGTAAGCAAGTTTCGTAAATCGTGAATCGAATAGTAAATCGTCAAGGGTCCAAACAGAATCGAATCGTAAATCGTAAGATTCAAAACATTTAATTAAAATACTAAATAAATACAAAAAAATACAAATGACATATATAAAAAGATGATTTCATTGATTCTTTCACTTTTCATATACACATGATATTCTATAAGCGACGACAAAGTTATCGAAGAATTCCGATTAGCAACGATGAAGTTATATAAAAATACGAATTCTAATAAGCGGCAACGAACTTATCGAAGAATCAAACATTTGGGGAAAAGGGTTGAAAGAACACAATATCTTCTTTTTTGGCCTCAAATCTTGTAATGTCTTTTTGTCTTAATTAGGGTTTTAAGCCTTAGAGAAACAAGTGGGGCCCACAAAACCTCAAAAAAATAAGTTTAAAATCACGTTGCAGCAGCCCCAAACCCATCCAACCTGTGCAGTCCACACGTGGGCTCGAATCGCACGATTCACCCTGAATTGTGCAATTCACTGTTGAATCGCACGATTCACAGCATCCATGTGTCCAGCGATTCATGGCTACGATTCTTATCGGAAGGGGGCCGATTCGATTTGAATCGTACGATTCACGATCTGAATCGTACGATTTTGACAACAGTGGACGCAAGACTAATCGTGCTCTTTGAGCATATATCTGTAGGAAAGAGGTAATTTTGATGAACAAATTCAAAAATAAACAATCTACAGGCATGTATCGAAAGGAACAAATGCACTAATGTGTGCATACTTCTCTAACATTAGCGAACCTTGTGCAACAGACTTAGAAAAACCTCACCTTCAGTCACCTTCGTAAATTATGAGTATTAGGTAATAAAACATTTATTAAGTTGCATTGCATATAGCGCTTTTGAGTAAATACAATGTCAAAATATGAATTAACCTGATCAGTTCCTCGAAATGAGTTTGACATGCTTCCATCCATAGTTACACTGGCAGTACCCATTTTTTCTTGTTGATGAAGATGGTGATTTGAATTTTGTGACTGCTGACTAGAAATTGTGTGCTGTTGAAGTGGCTGCTGTGGGCTACTGCCTTGTTGCTGCTGCTGTAACTGAGCTATTTTCTACTACACATAAAACAGAAAATAAGAAGGTTGAAGGCAATAGGTTAACGTTATTACAGCTGCCAGCTAAAAGCAACATAATACTGGTCAACTACTTCAGATACTAATAATATTAGATTATACAACTAGCAGTGAGGCCAGTGCATGCTGCTGTATTTGTAAGTACAAGAAATACTGATATAAGAAATAAGAGTATGGCAATATGAACAATGAAAGAAAATCATTCTTCCAATCAGGTTCCTAAGTGATAAAGTCCTCATAGCCAAAAAGAAGTTCTTGCAATACACTCCGATCTCCATAATGATTGCCAAGAATTTCGAGGTAAAAAATCACAAAAAAGGCCAATTTGAATAATAAGACGTTTACAGAACGTCATTTTCAGAACATACAGAGTACAACAAAGAACAAGCCAAAAAAACAGAAAAGTTCAGAGACAAGAAAGTAATTTGTAGTTTAGGCAGAACTACTATGATCATGACATGTGAATAGGAACAAATTGCCAGAATTTTGAAGCTTAAAATATGACAAATAAGGGGATATGACCAAAAAAAAATAATAAAAAATTAAAATAAACAAAGTAATTTTTCAGTATTTCATGATTGATAACTATGAATAAAAAAAACAAAGTTTAAGCAACAAATACCTAGCAGAAAAGGGAGGAGACATACCTTAATTAACATATCCGTATCAGTACGAGGCATTACATGACATCCAGTTTGCATTGGAGATCCAACATTTGAAATGGCATCACCAATAGAGTTTGGCTGACCATCCTTCCCAAGAACAACATTCCTATTGTTCAGAAGCATTTTTAGCCTTCGGCTGTCAACCTCTCCAGCAGATGGGGATGTTAAATTTTGCTGTGCCTGGAGCAGTAATTGTTGTTGCTGGTGTGGACTCAGGAACTGAAGTTGATGAAATGGCTGGGGGGACTGCATAAATGACTTCTGTTGTAGAATCCCAGATCGAAGCTGCTCAAGACCCTGTGAAGTGAAAAAGGATAAATAAAAAAAGCTGGCCATGAGGGATGGGTTTAGAGCTAGATTTGGCAAGGATGTAAGGCTTTGGATAGAAAATTAAACCATTGTAAGATTACTTTTGGCATGTCCTCATTCACAAAAAACTGGCGCAACTTGATCTGCTTATTAAAAATGGGGGACTGTTGGAGAGGCATTATTTAGTAAGAAAATTTTGGCCACTTCATTGCCTAACCTCGGATTTCTTTCTATTTTTGTGGAACAATGATAACTCGCATACGATGCAATTATTCCTTAAATTTCCAGCATTTGGAAAAGGATATAAAAAGAACATTCTAAAAGCAGACACTGAGCCACTCTGCTAACGGCCATAGAACCTGGTTCTCAAGGTTCACGCATTTTGAACGGTGGAGAATATGAAGAGAAAGGAGGGAGGTAATAGAGAACATGAAAGAGGAAAACCACACTAGAATAATTTTGTTCAACAGGACTTCACAAGCTACAATTAACAACACTACCACATATACAATTATATTTAATTCACAGGCTACCGAACATTTTTGTCAAGCATCACCGCTTTCGATCTATTAAACTCAAACACCTAAACTATCCTACACCAACTAAGACTCCAGCTGCTGACCCCGAAGAGACAAGATTAAACCTGATGCCTATAGTTATAACTAAGACTCCACTGATAAAGACTTCCAACTAAGTTCAGTTTTCCATTTCTAACATTTTCCCTTAAACCGAACTTCCGGGTTATATCTACCATCAAATACACAATGTGATGCAATGATGAATCTGTGCATGCACTACTATCTGTTCAAATCTTTCCTGCACGGATTCAAAGCAAGGGTCATGTATTGGTCTCTTATTGGGACTATTATTTAGTAGGGTAAGTGCCTTGTGTGAGTCTTGTTTTGTTATTGGGCCTAGTTTGTTCTTTTAGACATTTGTACTGAACCTTTGGGTTAGGCTTTGTCCAAGCCCTCTCGGGTCCTTAAGTTTCGATTGCTTTCCTATATAAGCATTGCAATAGCCACACTTTGAAAATAAGCAGTGAATTAAATCATTTTGATTTCGAGCTTCTCTCTCAAACACCAAGGAGGTGGGGGGCATCCAAGGAGGTGTGATGCCTTCTTCCCCTAGGAGTATATTTTCGGATTAAAATATTATTTTCGGAATAAATTAATTATTTTATTTTGAAAATAATATTTTATTTCGAAAGTAGTATAGTTTTGGAGGGTCACAGACCCATACCCCAAGGTGGTAGATGGTAAAACTTCCATCTTTTTTTTTCCATCAATTTTACTCATTGATTACAAAGGGAGGCGCCTAAAAGCCTTTAAATAAAAAAATAAAAATATAATGTTCCCTCTTAAATGAGATAAAGCTTACCTTATTTAACAAGATTTGAATCTAAACAAATCTGACAAAAAAAAAACATATTTAAAATATCCTAATTAATAATTCTTAAAACACTAATTTTTAAATAATAGCAATTATTTAATCCAAAAATAGATAGAATTCTTCAAAAACATAGAACCGTTGAATGCTCCCGCATATGATGGAAGACGTAAGGGATGACCAATAACTAGTTAAAGAGAGAAAACCCAATAAAAATAGAGAAAGTTAGAATTGCATTCTAGAACGTAGGAGGAATTTTATCAAAATATCGAGATTTGGAAATGAGAAGAGAAGGCAAGGTTTTCTTATAGGAATCATGGGAAGATGAATAAAAGTGCATGTAAAGATGAAAAGATAAAGATGATGAAAAGATGGGAAGACAAACAAGGCAGAAAGGGAAGAGAAAAAGAAACAAGTAGTGAGAGGATGGGGTATAAAGATGGTTTCAAAAATTAGCCGATACCGAGTCGTACCGTCTGGTACAACTCCGTTTTCTACTAATCTGAACCGAGTCACCGACAGATACCCCTATACTTGTCCATATCAGTCGATACCAAGTCGTATTGACCGAGTCAACCCGGTATAGACCGATATGGTCACGTCATATCGGATGGTACCAGCAAACAAAAAAATTAAGGTACCGAAATTGGTATCAGCCCGTATCAACCGATACTGAGTCAATTCGGCGGGACAATACCTCGAATGATACCTGGTTTTAGAACATTGGATACCAACTGTGGGAACCGAGAGCGAAAAGAGAGGGTACACGTGAGTGGGTCCCTCTCTTCTCACGGAAACCGAGAGCAAGGGCACGTCTTATGGTCACCAGAGAGGGAGGTCGACAACTCACATAAAGTGGGGGGAGAGAGAGATGGATGGATGGCTAACATTTAATCAGTGCTTCACTTAATAAGTTACATAGAATGGTTCTCTTTAGTTTTACTCAATTGGGTTTAAGTCATGGCTAATGCGGGTTGCGAATTTGAGATGAAACAAGGTTATAAGCAGGGAATCAAAATGTATGACGATCAAGATCTAATAATCAATAACCAAGACTCTTGAGACTGTGATGCCAAGATAGATGAGGCATGGGCGGAGCCACCTGGGGCCTAGGGGGGCAGTTCCCCCTTGAAATCCCAAAAAACTATGATTTGTTAATCATGTGCTCGTGCCGTTAGATTGCATCCAACGACGTCCCATTCCCCCATCAAGTCTGCAAACCCAGCACGTGATGGGCCTCATCAAACGGCAGCTGCCCTTCATGACCAAAGATCGTTGTAAATTTTAATATGGATCCAAATTTTCCAGGAGCTGCACATGTTCAGTGCTTGATGTGTGATGCGTGGCACAAACGGTGTCAATGATGTGATGTCGCATCACACCGTTCAATGATAGGCAAACAAACATGTGAATCGACAACGATGATTCCATTCTGTATCATTTTGCACCTATCGGTATGGAGGGCAAGCGACTCCATAAATTAGTTCTATCTTCAGAGATTTCTCGAGATATCTTCTTCCAAAGTTTCGTTATTATTCCAGAGGTGTCATGCCCGTCTATGTTACAATGATGTGCTCTCTTCCTGTAAGGCTGCGAATCCACATAAAATATAGCACATAAGTCAAAAATCTACCCCGATTTTATCATGGAACAATGTTGTTTTACCAAACTTTTTGCCCACATTGACGTGGCAACCAATCACAGTTGTCCATTTGGTCGTTACCTAACAGTGGGGCTTGAGTGGGATTCACCTATTGGAACTATGTGGAACAATAGTCTTTGCAAATTGACATGGCACCCAATCACAGCCGGCCCTTTGCCTATCACTTATCAATAGGGGCCGAGTATGATTCACCAATCGAGACTGATGCAATAGATGACTGTGATTGTGCCACATTAGTTTGGCAAAATAGCTTGGCAGATTAGCATTTTCCTTTTTACTGTTGATAGCACCTCTCTTCTTTAGGGTTTCTTTTTCTTCAAATTTCTTTGGGCCGATGCAAAAATATATATTGATTTTCTCACTGCAGTCAGTTGCCCATCAGCTCTCTCTTTCTTTCTTTTCTTTTTTTAATGAACAAAATGCAAAGCCTGATTGCTTTTTAGATTAGGGTTTGATATCTCTTGCTCAAATTTAAGTTTTCTAAAGTGAGATTTTGATTTTCTCCCATTTCCTGGTTGAAAACTTTTCAATCAATTTTTTGATGTTAATCAAACTATTAGGCGTTAGTTTCAATTAATTATGGTTAGTGTTCCTTCAATTATCGGGAGTTGCTTTCACACCTTACTCCCCCTACAAGAAAATTTTGGCTCCACCCCTAAGATGAGATTAGGTGAGGTGTCCCAGGCCACGAGTTAGCCCCATATCACTTAGAGAGGAGATCTTGAGCTAGTTATATAATTTTCTCTCCTAAACATAGAAGACACGTTTCAAAATTGTGCGCCACAACAGATCCCATAAGAAATCCGTAATTAAGCGTGCTCAGGCAAGAGTAGTACTAGGCTAGTAGGATTGATGACCACCTGGCAATGTTACCAAGTCGGAAGTCGGAAAAAAGTCGGCAAGGGAAAAAAACGAAAAAATATTGATAAATTATTTAAAAATCAGTAACATTTTTTTTAGCAATATATAATGTAAATATCATTTGGGAAAAAGACGCGAAATAACACGTAATTCGCGATTAATACGCGTAATTCACGATTTTATTCAAAAAATCCCGACTTTTTGAAAAAGTTGCGACTTATTCCCGTACCAAACGTTTGAAAAATAAGTCACGATTAAAACACGATTTTTTTAAAAGTCGGCGATTTTGGTAACACTGCCTCCTGGGAAACCCTCGTGCAGGCAAGGGCAAAGCGGACAATATCTTGTGTGTTTAGGACGGATGTTACAAAATGGTATCAAAGTTGATTCTCCTTTCGAGAGGGGGGGGATAACCCTACATGTGGACATGTGGCTCTTAAGGAGGGTGGATTGTGACGATCAAGATCCGTTGTGATTGCAAGATGGATAAGGTGAGGTGAAATGAGGAGTCCAAGACCACGAGTTAGCCCCACATCGCTTGGAGAGAAAGAGATTATGAGCTACTTATATAATTTTCCTCCCAAACATAGAAGACGTGTTTTAAAACCATGTGCCGCTATGGATTCCGTAAGAACTCCATAGTTAAACGTGCTCGGGCAAGAGTAGTACTAAGATGGGTGACCTAGGAAGTCCTCATACGGGTATGGACAAAGCGGACAATATCTTGTGTTTAGGTCGGATGTTGCAAAAATGATAAATATAAACGCCCAATATGGACCTAAATTAAACCCAAAAAGGTGAAAACCAAAATCGGTTTGAAAGAACGAAAGTGGGCCCAATCAAAGCCGAGCTAAGAGTAACCTAACCTAACCTATGGCTATGGGTTCACACATGCACTATATGGTCATGCTTGGTGGGCAACCCCAGCACATGGGCAAATACAAAAATGGCCATCTGCCTAGGCGAGCAAACACAAGGAACACCAAAAAAGACAAGGAACTAATGTTGTGTGTGAAAAAGAAAAGAAAAAAAAAACACAAGGAGCAAACACAACGAACATTATTAAGATAAGATTTAGCTTATCTTAATGTTGTGTGTGCAAGATAGGAACTAATGGAAACAGATAGACAAGTAAACACAAGGAACACCAGAGGAAGGAAACATAGTTATAGACTTATTGTAGTCCATAATGAGCACGTTGCGCAAGTTAACGAATGAAACAAGTTATTACATACAGAATAGGGTCTGGAATAAGGAACGAGATGAAAATTAAAGATATTGGAATGTTTATTATGCTGTATGACAGTAATAACAAATTGATCATGGAAAAAAAGAGACCTTCCAGTAACTTTCAAGAATACTAAATCGTCACAGAATGAAAGTCATAGAGACTTAAAGGGACCATAAAATCAATTCTAAATACGGTGATGATAGTTAACAATGCTTAGCTGCCATAGATGTGTGGTAAAGAGCAGAAAGAATAGTAGAATCAGAAGACATCTAAGCACCAGGTAGTGTGTTCACAATGCCAAGCGACTGGAGGCATTTCATGACTGGAGGCATTTCATGATAAATTACAGTTGGATGGGCAATAGGACATGAAAACATGATTTAATGCTATACGAACAGAGGAAAATATGTTACAGTAGTAGCTAGGGGATTGCTTAGAATATCGAGATGGAAATTTCCACACCCACGATAACTTGATGGCAAACATAAGTGGCACCTAAAAGTGTAGAAGAACCATGGTAACTTCCTAGGGTAGAGGAAACTTGGTGCCTTGTTCACTGGTGGCACCATCAAGAAAAGGCAAAAAACTGAACAGATAGCATATTAGTTTGTAAGGGTTATAAGAAGCCAAGCTTTCGAAAGGTTGAACGAGATATTTATAACCCACAAAAGGTAAGGGTGAAAAAAGAAAGGGATACATACCACATTATTTGCATTGAGTGTAGACAAGCATGTAGATGCACAGGACATCAGTTCTTCCAAATATTATGTCTAATTATGACGAGATTAATAAACAGCTTCAAATCTGGAAAATAATTTCAAAACATTCAAAGCGGGGAAAGAGGTCCAATCAACAAAAAAAGAGATGCTTCCTCGGACCAGAGTCTTCCGGCCAATGTTATCAAGACAATATGTGCTGTTTATGTGATTTTGATCTCCAAATCGGATATGTGATTGAATATTTGCATATGCAGCCACATGCAATTTAAAAAAAAAAACTAAAAAAGATACAAAAATCTTAAAATACAAAAAAAATGAAGGAACAAAAATAAAAACTCACCAGAACTATGGGGGCTCATATTAGAAATAAAATAAAATAAAAGCATTTATATGATTACAAACAATTAGTAACATATTTGTGCAAACAATATAGATATGAGTACAAGTAATACGGAAATAATATACAAAATCTAAACTAAGAACAAGCACAGAAGACAATAGATGAAAAAGATAAAACTAACCTATACATTGGTCTCTAGCCCATCGGGGTATGTCTCCACCATCATGATCAGAATCGTTAGCTAGCCCACCATCATTAGAATTGTCTCCTTCAATGGATTGTTCTTCATCTTTTGTCTTCTCATCACACTTTCTCAGGAGTAACTCGTCCACATCTACTGGAGTCTACTGGTGGCGATTATCTTCTATAATCTCATCACCATCCTACTATGCAATAAGTGGCACTAAGCTGTTGATACTAGGTCTGGGTCCAACAACACCATTGCTATTACCCCTCATCATTTTCTTCTCTTGTTTGACCCTTCTCCTTCCTCACCATAAGTTGCATACTCAACTTGCACCAAAGTCAAGTTGTTGTCATGGAGAACTGGCTCATCTCTATCAATAACTCATTGATCATTATCGACTATCTCATCAAGCAGGATGGGACCGTATAATCCCAACTTCAGCTGCTTCTCAATGAACGGTAAGTGCAATTTTTGGTCGTTTTGCATTGACACCAAGCCATTGAGCTTCTTTTGCTCAAGTTGAATCCTCTTCATCATAAGTATTTGTTAAACATCTAAGAATTTAATCAATAAAATAAGGGCTCATTACATAGAAAATTAAAAGTACATATGCAATTAAGGTTTAAATTGTATACCATCTGGAACATACTCTGGTTTCATTCACAACTAAGACAAAAAAAAAATTAGGCCAAGAATCATGTTGGCCAATATTTTTCAGGGGTAATCCTTCGTAAAAGACAAAGGACATAGACGAACGCAAGCGGTCCGAAGACCAGCCACATTCGGAGGAGGTCGTGGTCTTTGCCACAAAGTTACACACATCCCCAAAACCTTAGATAGAGGTTTCAGAATTTGTTGATTTTTTGTGAGAGTAATAAACCCTTAGCACATCAATAAAAAACAACACATTCTAAAACATATAGACTGATCAAATGTTCTCTTCAATTTAACGATTAAAATGAACGGTCGATAATGCTTTTTAGATTTGATGCACCTAAAGGGTTTAGAATGTTCTGATTTTTATGGATGTGCTATCTAAGAGAAAATGATCATCCTTACAAAAAATCAATAAATTCTAAAACCTCTATCAAACGATAGCATGATGTGTGTCTAACTCTGTGGCAAAGTAGCGTGTCTCTAGATCCTGACCATATTATATTTATATATATATATATATATATATATATATATATATATATATAGATTGTTTGTTTAAGAGCTTCATACCTCATGGTGCCAACAAAGGATCCTTAGAACAGTAAAACAGTAAGAGATTAATAGAGTAAGTTGGCTATAAAGATGTAGCAGTGGTTCAATCTTTCAGGACCCATAATATACCATCACGGGTAGTAGATGAACCAAATTGTCAAACTTACAGCCACATCTTCAACACAGCCAGGGCCAAGCACGACACCAATCCCACCTCAGGAAGTTCAACAGATGTCCACCATGTGTAAATAGGAGGGATTATAACTGGCTTTCACAAACTACTGTTTCACTTCATGCACATTTCAAATAATTGAATATAATTACTTGGTTCAAGTTAGTACAGCCTTATATTTTATGTGCATCATACAATACAACCAAGCCCCCGCCTTGTCAAGAGGGGGGTTGACGATGGAGAACAAAAGTTTCACAAAAAGTGCTGAGACTACCAACCCGACATCAAATCTTTCATCAATTGTAATTAAAAAAAAAAAAGACATACTAGAGATTAGGTGGTCATGGTGAACAGAGAAATCACATCTGTAATGACGTGTCATAAAAGCTATAAGAAACATTTTGCACAACAAGGCAATGTATAATAACGAGACCAATTTACACTGATTAGCAAATTAGATGATGTAAGGGATGTTGATATGCTTCCAGTTGTATACAATTGCCCTTTATGTATCAAAAAATAAAATAGAAACCACTCAAAAAATTAACACAAAAGAAGAACTTACAGTGAGGGGCCATCCTTTTAAAGTCAAATTGCTGCCACCCTGATTTGATCCTGCCACAAAAGCAACTAATGTTCAAAACACTCAGGTGAACGAAAAATGCCTTGATTCATGAAAATCTTGCTGGATTCCAAGAAGAAGAAAAAAAGGATAACAATTTGTAAATAGCAACAGACTCATTTGATTACATCAAAGTTAGGCCAAATGATAAAAGTTGTCGCTAAATTACATATAGGTGTGGCCCTAAATTGGAATTTCTAACAAAAGCTGACAAAATAACAGTACATGACTTGGTTTAGGCTACAAAATAAGAGGGAAATAAACACAATTGATAAAGCAGTAAGTCAAGTCCAGTAAGTGGATGAAACCTTAATTCTCTTCCTACATCCTGAACATATATTGGAGGCTGGTATTGATATGTTACCAAGCCTATTACTACAATATTAGAGAAAACATAAAAAAGGAGGAGCAAAACCGGAGCTCAAGAGTACAGCAACAGAATTACAATTATAGCTACCTTGCATGCCAATAACTGATCCATCAGGACCTGCAACTCTCGGGTTCAGTGCTGGATTCATCTCGGTCTTAATGTCCTGTAAGAAACTTATTCATACCAGGTACGGCAGGAAAAAAGACATCAATGGCAGTGTTTTCTAGAACCATACCTGAGCAGACTCAGAAATTTGCTGGTTCCTAGCCTGGACTTGCTGCTGCAAAGGCCCTGACAAACCCCCAGTGGAACCATGCAATACTTGCCTGGTTTGTAAAGAATGCTAGTTACACATCTCAGACGGTTATTCGCATGTATGTGTTACATAGAAACACGCAAAGACATACTTACTGATCTCCAAACTAATAGAGAAAATTAAATAACTACAAGGAACTCAAAAAAATCAAATGTTTCCCACATTTTTACTTGAGCACATTGAATTGTTGACAGATTCAGAACCCATAAGAGTGGATATGAGAAATTTACGGAAAGATACCCTGATTGCTGTCCAGATGTGACAGCTGGCTTTAACATTGAAGCATGGCTAGGATCCAACAGCTGACCCATATTTTCACCAAATCTTTGCTGTGACAAGAGTTCATAATGGTAAAGGTTGACAAAATAAGCATGCAACAAGTGTGGGAAAAAGAAAAGAAACAAAAATGTCACAACAAATATGTCTTCTACACTAGAGTTCATAAAACATATCAATTTGGAGTACCTTCATAGATGCATCATCCAAACAATCCCTTTGAGGTGGAAACTTTAACCGTTCCTCGTACATCTTTGCAGTTCCAGGACTCTGTCGTATTAAAGTATCACTTCCAACAAGCCCATTTGCATTTCCATTTAGGAGATGAGCTCCCTCCCTGCGCTGCTGCTGTTGTTGTTGTTGTTGCTGCTGTTGATGCTGTTGTTGCTGCTGATGTTGAGCCTGCCTTTGCAACAATAGTTGTTGCATATGAATTTGTTGTTGTTGCTGCTGTTGAGGTTGCTGTTGTTGCTGCTGCTGTTGTTGTTCCCGTGTGTTCATTAGTTGAGTCTGACAACATACCGCATCATTAAATATTAATTTATGCACCAAAAGGTAACCAAAAACACCCAAGTATGTGGTAAAAATGGGACTTGGCCATGGCCAGATATATACTATTTGCCTATATTGACAAAAGGAACATGACTCTAATTAAAAGTCTACAAAATAATTGATAGAAAAAAAATTTCATTGGTTGTCAACCGTCTAAGATTTGTGCCAAAAACATAACAAAAGTAACTTGGCAATAGAAGGGCCTGCCAAAAAATCCAGAAGGCTAGTTGACAGTAGGGGAAAACCTACCTTATTGGCTATACACTTTATGCTCATGCAACCAAAGAACCTACAAAGTTCCTCTAAACTAGGAAAGAATCTAGATGAAGATGCCAGAAGACAAAATCTGATATAGGTAACCACATTCATCTTTGTAGCTAACAAGCATACCTTCACAACGAAATAAAGAATTGAGTGTTCTTTACAATTCTAGAGTCCATATTGTTTGTGCAAATTGACAGCAAAGAGCTATTGCAGCAAATAGAACCATGTAAATCCAGATGTTTAAATGAAGTAAAAATTACAAGCAGACATTTACACTCTAGCATCAGTTTTCAGAATGCTAAGCTGGATCCACTCCTGTGAACTTAAGCTTCCAAGAAATAAATCCTACTCATCTATCATGTTTCTTTCTTAACACTAAATTCCAAAAGAAAACTCCATAAATTTCCAAAAAAACTATGGAAAGGTCAAAATTGGTGAATTTACAATGCACGAAACCGATACGACAATCGTACTCAGCATCATCATCATCCAAGTCTATATCCCATCTAAGTTGGGATCGACTATAAGGAAGATTGACAAAAATTGTATTCAGCGTACACGATAAAAAAAAAAAGTTTTTAGTCCAAGAAGTCATAAATTGTCTCCTCCTCCATGACTTGAGTTAAACCGAACTATGATAAAAACATAGGTGGAGAAAGATTAGCAAACAGATGAATGAATTATGTGTATTCGGGTCCCAACTCCCAAGAAAGATTAGCCAACAGATAAATTAAACATGAAATTCAAGGACATGATCGAAATACATTATGTCCCAAATTGATAGAAAGCAATTTATTACATATAAATCCATGAAATTAATGAAAAAAAGGGGAAAAGAGAGGAGATATTAACACATATTGCAGACTAGCAATAGAACAAAAGGATGATGACCAATCACAAAACTCGCCTCTATGTATGATGCAGCGACATCAGAGTGCTTCTCATTTGTCCTCGCGATAAAAATATCCCAAAACACCGACCACCATTCAAAGAGGAAGCCGCCAGGCGCATCGATTGCTGAAATACCATAAAATTCAAATAAGCTAATTTCGAACCGTTCCAAACACAAACCCAAAGGAGAGAAAAAAAAAATCAACAACCCCTCTTTGATTCAGCAGCACTCACCAACTGGGTCAGAGGACACCTTCGCTTCAGCTTGAAAGGCCGTTGCAGTAGACTGCAAATGCCTCTTCACCAGGTAATCGTAAATATACACATCCAGCCTGTTTCCACAAAACACAAACAGGCCAGCATCAGTCAAAGAATTGTACTTTCTTACAAAAACAGCTGAGTGATAAAATTAAAAAAAACATTGAGTGGGTGATAAAAGATAAGAGCAACCCATCAATGAGGGATGCAGAAACAATAACACAGGGGCCGTTCGGTTCGCAGAATTAAAAGGGGAAATGAATAACCCCGGAGGACGGGAGGAAATGGATGTCGGTCTATTTCCTCCAACGGCTAATTTTTGTATAGAATCTGTCATACTTGGAAATGGATGCGGGCTTATTTCTTGGTCGCCAACCAAACAGGATTTCCCATCCTCACGTGTGGGAATACAGCCGGAATTGAATTCCCCCTTTCAATTCTGCGAACCAAACGGGCCTAGAAGAAGAAACGTAGAAACCCACAACAACGAAATCTCTCAACTTTTCAAGTCCCAGAGGAGAGAAGGGCGCCCAACAGAAATCTCAACTCCTAGAAAACCCTAGCGGGGAACGGTACGGAGATAACAACGCAAACCCCACGAGAAACAAAGGAAGAAGGGGGTTGAGGGGAGAAAAGAAAAAAAAAACAGAGAATCAAAGGCCCTGATGAGGAGGATCAACAAAAGCCCAGAACAAAAATTCCGACGCTAATCAGAGAAAGCGAAGAAGAAAGTAAAAGGAAACTCACATTTTATCCGCTTCCCAGTTGGTCTGCGACATGATTCCACCTGATCCAAAACCCTAGAAATCCTCCCTCGCTCGCTCGCTCGCTCGGAAAACCCTGAAATGTCAATGAATCCCCATCCCCCTCCTCCACCTCCACGAATCGGACTCCATGAAGAAGAGCAACGTTAACCCTTCCTTCAATTTCCCATCACCCGCCGCTGGCAATTTTCAAAACCCCGACTCAAAACCTTTTGAAAAAGTAAATTTAGAAATTATATAAAAAACGAATTTGGCAGAGCAAAACGGAAAAGGAGGGGAAGGGGAAAGGCGGAGCCAGAAAAATAAATAAAAATGGAAGCGAGCCGAACCCTATTACGCGTAAAGCTTCGAGGATATCTGTACAAATGTACAATATAAGGATAATTAATTGCACCTGGCACATTACAGCCGAGTTACTAACACGACCAAGATCGGACCGACTAATCCTACGTGGCACATCCTAAACCATGGAAACGGCAGCTCTGATTCAGAACGTTCGGCAATGCTATGGCCCAATTGCCCACACTCCGTGTGACCAAATGGATACCACAAACTATGCATCGACCCTGACGCACGAATCATAACGAAACTTTTTCCAAGCCACATCGGGCCATCCTGATGCGGCACCTCATCACAGCTGTCTAAGTGAGATTCAACAATCGGGGTTGGGTGCAATGGACGGTTGCGATCAAAGTGCCACATCATGATGGCTACAGCAGGGGCTTCCCAAAGAAAACTAGACGCTGCTGCTGCTTTTTTTCGTTGGACCCGGCCAGGTGGTCAGATAACAGTGCGCTAGAGCACGAGCCTAAAGATGTCCGAAGATCGAAACAGGTGAGGTATCAACTGCTATTTATTAATTCTATAATTTCGTGAACATGATATACAAAAAATGCGTGAGAGACATCAAACACCCAAAAACACGGATAAACACAGCTAAACAAACAGCCAAAAAAAGCCTAAGAAGCATCAAACCCCGATCAACACAGCTAAACAAACAACCCAAAACTCTCATCAAGAAAAATCATACGAGCCATGAGTCTCAAAATTCTCACACCCCCAATTTTTCCAACTCACAGATATGAGCTAGAAAGGACTTTGTATCCTCCATATTATTCGGTAGAGAAAAGCCGATTAATGATGCTATTTCGAGAAGAGTGCTATCCTCTAGCAGATTGAGGGGTAGGTTTTGTTTCTATTCATTAAGGGTCAACAACTGACCCATGAGATTTTGTAGGAGAGGATCTAATTTGCCGTAGGTTCTGATCAACTGTCTCACACTCCTACGTACTAACTTTTTCTTTGATCTTCCCACTTTATTGTGTGATGCTAGCTACTTCTCCTTATCTCTCATCATCATCAACTGTTGTAGTTACTAGAGAAGACCCTATATCAGATCCCCCTACTACCACCAAACCAGAATTTGGAATAACTTCCACTACCTCCTACGTGGAAAACATAGAGTCAGCTACCTCTTGCACTGTACCTTATTCCCCAATAAGAGGAGTATCAAAGGTAGAATCATCATCAACTAACTCTGAAATAGCACATTCGATCCCAACCTCTCCACGAGTCAAAAATCCAATATTGGAATCAGCTACCACTACATTATCCGAGTCAAAATCCTGCTGAAAAATCACCCCCTTTCCCTCTTCGGAATTGCCAACCGCTCCTAGGATGGTATATTGGGACCCAAAAGGTGAGGTCACGCTTACCTTATCCAAAGAGACCACATCACTTCCTGTACCTTTTTCCATAACGCCATCTAGCCCACTATCTCTAGTCTGCACCTCAGTGATGAAAACATCAACATCTTCGAAGTATCCTATGCACTTACCTTCCTTGCTTCATCATCAATCCTCTTTGTTATATAATCAACATCAGCATGAACAATATACACTGTTATTCCAACATCACCCCTTCTCGCTGTAGCATAAGTAATATATGTTAGCCCCACAATCGCCTTCACTCCGCCAGCATCTATTCGCCCAACAAAATAAACACCGATCCTCACGTTTGGATTCAATATATCGGTAGCCTCATTTTGCCCGTCAATTACAGCCCACAATTTCTTTGCATAAGTCCCTGTCACCACCATAATATTGCAGCCATAGGTTTTGAGTCTGCACTTCCTACCATGACTGGTCTCCATTCCTTAGGTCCAATAACCCCAAAGGTAGCTAGGGCCTCTGTTGGATCTGGGGGCGTTCCAGGCTATTGCGGCTGAAGCATTTCGTGCACTCCACAATAATTCGAGGTCGAATGCCAAAATGTCCTGCACTTATCATAACTCGTCGGCTTCCATTCATAAATTACTTTATGCAAGAGTACTTCATTCTCCCCTCAACCCGGTACAGCGTCCGACAACACGTCACCAAATTTGACCTTGACACAACACCTTGTGTATTGCCTCCTAGCACCTTAAACAGTAGCTTTGTCTCTCGTAAGAGGAACCCCAATAATGCTCATCAATCGACTAATGCCTTCCTTGGACCACCAATCGATAGGGAGATTCGGGACCAAACCCAAATGAGAATTTTATCGAGCGGGCCATGATCGTATTTTAAATCTTTATTTCACCTCTTTAGTACCATGAGCCTTCCCTCGAAATACCAAGGGCCACTTTCTAACACTCTAGTGCTGTTGGGACCAAAAAGAAATTTCAACAGGAATAGTCTATATTCTCTCTTGAGTAGATCTCTAGGCCTCCCACCGGTTTCCATATAGCTTGTTCATCATAACTTGAAACTTTGGGAAGAAATCTTCTTTCCCCACTACATATCCCACCTGCGTATACTCCTAGCCCCACAAATTCGCCTCAATCTCGGTAGTTGGTGTAGGGGAAAATCTTCGTGCCGATCCGAAGACTTCACCTCACCAGTCAATTGAAGTTGAATCGAAGATCATTGGTCAATCTGTTGGTTGGAAAGAAGGCTTGAAGATTGAAGTTTCGGTCACTTTGAATTAGCGTTTAGGGTATGCAATCAGAGAGAGCGTTGACACGAGATGTGATTTCGGAGTTCAGCCGAAGCCTACATCTCTGTGCTATAGGAAGCAACCCAAATTCACTATAACTTTGTTTGAAGTGATCTCGACAGGCCGAGTGCCACTGAAATATCTCCGATCTCTTCAGAGACGAGAAGAAGATCAAGGAGAGTTGAAGGATGGAAAGCTAGAATTTCCAGAACTCTGGTTTCTGAAATCAGATTTCAGATTTGAAACTGGGATCCATTTACATTTGAAGGCTCTGCTACTTATAGGATTTCTTGGGAGGAAATCTGGGGCAAATGGCGGTTTCTGTTGCCGCTTCCGAGGGATTCCACAAGCAGGGCTGGTGGGTCCCACCGTCTTCTCTGGGGATCCTCCAGGAAAGGCTGGTGGGTCCCGCGGTAGCCTCTGTGGGCCCACCAGGCAGGGCCGGTGGGTCCCGCAGTAGTCTCTGTGGGCCCACCAGGCAGGGCCGGTGGGTCCCACGGTAGTCTCTGTGGGCCCACCAGGCAGGGCCGGTGGGTCCTGCGGTAGCCTCTGTGGGCCCACCAGGCAAGGCCGGTGGGTCCCACGGTAGTCTCTATGGGCCCACCAGGCAGGGCCGGTGGGTCCTGCGGTAGCCTCTGTGGGCCCACCAGGCAGGGTCGGTGGGTCCCGTGGTAGCCTCTATGGGCCCACCAGGCAGGGCCGGTGGATCCCGCGGTAGCCTCTGTGGGCCCACCAGGCGGGGCCGGTGGGTCCCGTGGTTTGCAGTGTTGGAAATTAATCCATGGTAGAGGCTCACAGCGGAAACGATTTTACGGTCGAAAGACCGTTCATGGTGCACGTTACACGATTTAAACTTTCATCGAAACTAATCTACATATGTGTGCATGCGTATGCACGTGAATCGAACACCCTAACGGCAATCTAGCGTAATGATTAACTAGCATGCATGCAAATCATAATACTCGCTAGATCTACATGTTAGATTACACATACCTTTCGTACGGATCTTTTAACCGCGGAGAATTGTCTTCTTTGTCAATGAAAACGGAAGATCGTTTGCGAAGATACCGATGGTACGAATGGAGACGTTGCCTTCTTGTTCACCCGATCTCACACGATGCACGGAACGTCGCTCTCGGATCTCTGAGTGCCTTCGAAGAACGACCCTTCTCCTTCTTCAGAACTCCACGCGAGGAAGACAAAGTTGCAAGCGGGAAACGGGAGATGGATCCGGGAGAGAACTAGAGAGATAAGAGGGGAGGGGGGGTTCGGTTTTTGCAACAATAGGGCCGGCCCCTTATAGCCCTTTATATAGGGCCGGCCTTCCCCCTTGGATAAGGATCCAAGGGGATAAAGACCTCCCACAATTATCTCTCCATTATCTCCTTTTTATATCTCCTTGTATTTATCTGTTTTCCTACATTTTAGGGCTCGATCTTAACCGATTCTAGGCCATATCCCTATCTATATGGCTAGCCCTATAGATGAGGGATTCTTATCCCTACAATATAGGGCCGGCCCTAGCAAGGTCTCCCACTGCTAGGGTCGGCCAACAGTGAGGTCCGGCAGAGTGAGGTTTTTACCAAAACACCCTAACGCCTCATTTTGACCATTTCTAGCGTGCGATACCTAACGGCCATTACTTAAGTGATATCTACTAGTTACCTACTATTAACTGAGGCCACCAAAGGGTGCCTCTAGCAAAGTCAACTAGTCAACTCGCAGCATACCCCGGTGTATCGCACCTATACAGCGAAGTTCACTTATGGCTAGGGATTACTATGTGCGCCTCTGTACTAGTCTCGGGCATAACCCTTAGTACTCGCATATAGTTACGCATCTACTATGCTCTAGTGCCAAGCACACACGGAGCGTATACTTCTTTCTTCCTCCTAATGCTTATGGTGTTCCGAGGAGATGGTTCAAGAACCGTACATAATGTTGATAAGGTGGAACCATCAGGGACCGGGGTTCATGGCTTCCAACTCAAGCTCGATCGACACACTACCCGAGTGTACCATCGATCCTCTGAGCTCGAGTTAACCTGCGTAGCCACCCAGAGTGCGACACAGGCTGCACTCCAATTCACCCAGACTTACTATGTTCTCCATCATACCCCTGCTGTCCGCTTAGTAGTGGTAAACTCGTTGTCCCTCCACTTGATGCCATGATTCACTTCGAGCGGTGGAGACTACCGTCAGACTCGGATGATCATATGACTTGGTTCCTTCCAGGTTGACCTATACATCGTACCTCTGATTACCCTGTCGAGTAATCAAACCCGGTCAACAGTCAAACTGGTGACCACCAGGCCTGGGTTGGTACAGTGTAAGTCATACCAAGGAACACACCTCCCTTCAGGGTTGTGGATGACCTGCAGGAGTGACACGCTAATGCAACGCCAGCCGGGTAACCCAGTACACCGTGGTTTTGGATCACTGTATACGGATCCTCACACATTGGTGCGCCAAAGCATCACGCAACTGGTTAGTCCATCAGACGTGGTTCCTCAGGGTTTAGGACCGTTTTACCCTAAGCAGAAACACGACTTAGTATACCAGTGTCTGCTCACTGATCTGTACACCGTGTTAGTTCCGTTCAGCCACAGACACTGTGCCTGGTGATGACCATGGTGAAGACTTCCCATGAACTGTCATCGCCAACAGCTTATCATGATGAGGCGACCAACCTGATCATAGCTGCAAACTGATTTAGATTATATGGGACCAATCCACTCAGTCTTCAACTCAGTGGACTACCATATAACCATGGCTCTCTGTTCTTAAAAGAACACATAACTATGTTATGTACCAATATGCATCTCATATAATAATAACTATCAATCTTTATTAGACCAAAACATAAAGTTTTACAAGCTTCGAACACATCAATCCTAACATGCAGACTTCTTTGCCAAAATTTGCACCCACAGTTACCCCCTCCAAGTTAGCTAGGGATCATTCTGGCTGGCTTGGATTCTTGGTGCAAAACTAACAACTCCCTATCATGAGTGTAAAAAATTTGTTGAGTGTCGGCATTGATGGACCAATCGGTTAAGTTCAACCGATCGATTGATTTTGACCGATTGGTCAAAGTTGATCGATCGGTTAAATTCAACCGGTGGTGGTCAAGGCGATCGGTCAAAAAACATAGTTTTCTGACCGATCCAGTAGAAATTCGATCGATCGGTTGGATTTGACCGATCGGTTAAATTCAACCAGTAGAGGTCGAGGCGATCGGTCAAAAAATATAGTTTTTGGCCGATCTAGTAGAAATTCGACCGATCGGTTGAATTTGACCGATCGATCAGTTTTGACCGATCGGTTAATTTTAACCGGTTGAGGTCGAAGTGATCGGGAAAAAACCTAAGTTTTTCCCACGATCTAGTAGAAATTCGACCGATCTGTTGAATTTGATCGATCGGTCAAGTTTGACTGATCGGTTAAACTCAACCTGTGGAGGTCGAGGCGATCGGTCAAAAATTCCAGTAGAAATTCGACCGATCGATTGAATTTTGACCGATCGGTCAGGTTTGACCGATCGGTTAATTTCAACCGGCAGAGGTTGAGGTGATCGGGCAAAGACTTTAGTTTTTTGCCCGATCCAGTAGAAATTCGACCGATCGAGGTCGAAGCGATCGGGAAAAAACCTAAGTTTTTCCCACGATCCAGTAGAAATATGACCGATCGGTTGAATTTGACCGATTGGTCAATTATGACCGATCGGTTAAATTCAATCGATCGAGGTCGAGGCAATTGGGCAAAAACCTAAGTTTTTTGCCCGATTCAGTAGAAATATGACCGAGCGGTTGAATTTGACCGATCGGTCAATTTTGACCAATCGGTTAAATTCAACCGGTCTAGGTCGAGGTGATCGCGCAAAAGAGCCTGTTTTTTGCCCGATCCTGTAGAAATATGACCGAGCGGTTAAATTTGACCGATCGGTCAATTTTGACCGATCGATTAAATTCAACCGGTCTAGGTCAAGGTGATCGGGCAAAAGAGCCTGTTTTTTGCCCGATCCTGTAGAAATATGACCGAGCGGTTGAATTTTGACCGATCGGTTAAATTCAACCGGTCTAGGTCGAGGTGATCGGGCAAAAGAGCCTGTTTTCTGCCTGATTCTTTGGAAAATTACCCGATCGTCTACCTGTCGAGCGGGTAAAGTCTTCGAACGGTGATTGAGGATGATTGTTTTACTCGAGCCGGTGGTCCATCTGGATCGGCGAATCTCCTGAATCGGTGGTTCACTTAGACAGGCGGTTTGCTTGGACCGACGGTTCATCTGGTTCGACGTTTCGTCTGGTTTCGACGGTTCGCCTGGAAGAGCACTTGCTTCGGATTGACGCCACGTGTCCATTCTAAAAACACGGGATTTGACCTGGTGATGCCACGTGTCTTCTCGATTCTCGCACCAGTTTTTCCGGGGTATATAAGCCTCTCCTAGAGTTCATTTTTGTCCCACGCTTTCAAAATTTTTTCGAAGTCCAGAACCTTTGCTCCCGAGCTTTCGATTCGTCGCTTTCTCCCGATCAGTTTGAGATGACATCATCCGGCAGCATGAAGAAGGTGAATGTGGTCCCGTCGAAAAGGAAGGGGAAGGAGAGGGCTCCGGAGTTGCCTGTACAGAAAGGTCGGGGCAAGGGTAAAGCCGCCATTGGTGTGCTGGGCAAGAGGCACCAGGGCGTGGGGTTCGCTTCCGCACCGTCACGGCCAGAGCACATCCCGAAGGCCAGCTTCGTTCTAGGGCCTTTGATGCCGCTGTCGGAGGAGCCCGTCTACAAGTACAACACCGGCGGCAAGCTCACCGATATGAAGAGGGCAAAGTGGCAGAAGTTGCTCGCTTTCTTTATGGAAGGGAAGAACCGACCGGCTCTCTCCAGAGTTCAATCTGCGTTCGGGATTGACAAGCGGACGGTATTCACCTCGATCGCCAGCAAGGAGCAAGTGATGGGGACGATAGTCACCATCGGCTAGTTGAACTGCGGACTGCACCTCCCACTGTTGCCGTTCGCCGCGAGGCTACTGAATACTTCAGGGCTTTGCCCGGGATAGATTTTCGGTAACGCGTGGAGGATCATCTACGCCTTCTGCCGCGTGGAGTCTGATTTCTAGGAGGAGCTTAGGGCTTGCTACTCCAGCATCCCCGAAGATGAACCGGCCAGGATCGAGTTGGGCTATTTCTTCTACCACTACAAGTGGGCTTCGAGGAAGGATAGCGCATTCTTCAACTTGACCGGTGTCTCTGCCCTCCGCCCGATCATCGACACCGTCGCCTCTGACAAGCTCTACACCGATTGGCCGATCTCGGTTTTCGGTGCATAGACCCCTCTCTTGGTGCCTGAGACTCCTCGGAATCAGGTACACAAAGAGATCAATATGTACTGTGCGGGAGGAGCCTTCGCATGGACATCGGAACGGGTCGGGGGCCCTGGACAACCTTTTTCTAGAGTTGACCTACGGCACGCGATCGTGGAAGCAGTTCTCGAACTGCCCGGTCCGGCACGGCAACGCCAACCTTCTCCATTGACTGCAGGCCCGGTACGAAGACAATGACGTCTTGTACTCCGATTATGAGGAGGATCCTCAATCGGGCAAGATTGTCAGGGCCGTTCAGGTCGAGAAGAAAGCTTATGGGGCAAGGCGCTGCCTGCCAACAGAGAAAAAGCTGGTGATGACCCGCAGAGGTCAGGTGAAGAAGAGGAGGGTCCTCAAGGAGGAGGGGAAGGAGGAAGAGAAGAAAGAAGAAGAAGAAGAAGAAAATGGAGGAGAAAAAGAAGAAGAAAAAGGAGAAGAGGAAGGTGAAGACAACGACGACGATGGCGATGGCAATGGTGATGAAGGTGGAGACGATGATGACAGTGACGATGACGATGATGATGGCGACGATGATGGAGGAGATGGAGAGGGAGGAGACGGAGGTGGCGAAGGAGGAGGCAATGTTGGGGGCGAAGAAGAGTCGCAACCCATTCCCATCGACGAGGCTAAGGCCCATCGCATGGAAGAGGTGATGGATACGGTGGGCGACAGCCAGAAGGTGTTGCCCACTGATGCGATCTAAACTAATCCTAAATTAAGGGGTTAATTTGATCTAAATTATAACTCACAAGTGCACGAATCGCTTTGTAGGAGCGGTACGTATTACGAGGTCGATCCCACAGGGATTGCTAATAAGGGAACTGTCTAATCTAGGGTTATTAACTATTTAACCTAAATTACTTTAAATGATAGTTTAATGGGAGTTGATTGATTTGGGATTAAGAGCAAATTAATTAAAGGAAGAAAAACAAGTTACGGTAAGTCGAGTTCCAAGTGAAGAAGGTACTAAGGCATTCGAATCCACCTCGGTTATTCGTAGTTACTAGGTTTATTTAGATTTATCTATTCGAACGAGTAGCATGCGGGAATACAAATCCCGTGCTCGACTCGAGAATATGATCGTTAGGCTCTTAATTAGATTCAAGATATATATATGATTCAATTCTCATGCAAAATATATTAGAATAGAGCATTAGATGTCTAGCTAAAGCACAACTAATCAAGATTCTAAATTTTCAATGATAAACATGCATTGATTACTACTAAAGGTTATCATAACGACAAAGGATGCATGACATACTATGTGAGAGACTTCCATCATAATAATCCGATAATTGAATCAAATATTCGAACTAGAGTGCATGACATAGACAATATAAATAAACCTAACAATTATTCATAACCGGGGTTTCATCTAAGCCTTAGCAATGTATTTAGTTCATCATGGTTCACACTACATCAAAAGTAAAAGAAGGGAAGAACAAGATACAGATCATTCTAGAAGTACGCTTTTGATCTTCGTGGTCCTCCTCTCCGATCGATGCTCCTTCACTTCGACTTGGCTGCGGTACGGCTTCGATGACACGGATGACTTGTATGATGGATGACGGCTCGAGCGATGGTACGACGGCTGCTCGGATGACGACTGACGGAGGATTCTCGGAGGTGGAGGCTAGGTCCGGTAGCAGGATAGGGTTTCGGATGGGTTCTTGTGTGGTGGATGGCAAAGTAAGGTGATGGGGAGATGGAGATGGTGGTTCCAGTCCTAAGTGGTAGATGGCTAAGTTTCGGTCGTCCAAAAGCTCTCTCCCTTTTTGTTTTCCCGAGCCCCCCTTATATAGGAGATAGAGAGAGTCCCGAATGGGTTGAGAGAGAGTCGGGTAAGATGGAAAGAAAGGAAAGAGAAAGAGAGATGTTAAAGAGAGAGAAAGTCCCGGAGAGGGAACGTGCATGGCTCGGATGTATGCGGACGGCTCGGAGATGGGAAGGAGATCGGGCTAGAGAGAGAAGTTCGGTGGGTTTTAGAGAGAGAACCCAGGCCGATCGGGTACAGCTGTTATTGGGTTTGCATGGGCTTGAGGGAGATCCGGAGGGGCTTGAGGTGGAAAGGATGGCTGTGATTAATGGGGGCTAGAGAGAGAGAGAGAGACGGAAAAGAGATAGAGAGAGAAAGAATAGGGGGTCACCACTTTTTTAGGGGAAGGATCTAGAGAGAGATGTACGGTTGGGTTAAAAAGAGAATCCCGGAGAGAGAAAATCGGGGGCAGCGGCTGATCGGGTTAAGGGAAGAGAGGGAATTAAAAGGTCCGGCTGTGATTTAGTTAGAGAGAGAGAGTCGGCTGTGATTGAGTGCATGGACGGGAGAAAGAGAGAAGTGGAGAGCTGGGCCGCTGGGTTTGGGTTATTAGATCGGACGACTGTTATGGGAAGAGGAAAAGGATGGCTGTGATCGGGTACAGCTGGTTCGGTTGAGAGAAAACAGGGAGAGAGAGTTGGGGTGGATCCCAAGCGGCTGTGATTGGGCTGCATACATGGGTTTGGGCCATGCAATGGAGGGCTGTGATGGATCGGACGGTGGGTGCATCTTGTGGTGTTACATTAGGAGGAGGCTGCCACAAATGAAACCCGATCGAAACCCGACCCGAAACATTGAGTATGGGTAAGCTTGGGTCCGAGAGCAAGTTGCATGCGATGCACCATAGCTACGAGGTTGGGTGAGATGGGGGTTTTTAGTGTCGTCTGGTTTTGATCAGGAAGAATGGAAAACAGAAGAAGAAAATAGGAAAGAGAGAAAAGGTGGCATGAAGAGGAAGGCGACCATCCGAGGTTTTATCATTTGAACCATCTGAGCTCGTCAACTTACGTCGTTAAATTAGCATGCGTCTAGTCCTTCTCTAGTTTGAATCAAGCACTGCATCAGTTTGTTGAATTCTTCTCTCATCCGAATCATTGCAATTATCCGTTTTCATCATTCTTCAGAATAGGCCTCCAACGAGCTGTACATCCTCCATCAGATTGCCGTAAGAATATCCACGGCTTGGTCATAGCACTCTTGAGGTGACTACATCGATAACCAGATCAATTCCCTGAAAGACACACATGAAATGACGCTTGTCAGGTTTAAACACGATTATCGATAAAAAGGATAATTTGGACTTTCGGGCTCTATATTTTTCATGCATGTAATGTATGCGAGTGAACCAATATATCATTGGGTTCGTATGAAAGTCTACTATATCGTAGTGCAAAGAAACTTATGCAGTTTACGTGTATTATGAAAGTTTTACGTAGCAAAGTGATGCTATATGCATGATAAAGAATGGATAATTCGCACCAAATGGACGCTCAACACCCACCTATCATTTTGAGGAGCTGAAGCGCCCAACGCGCATTAGGATCAAGTACTCGGGGAGTGATGTGGTTGCAAGCAACCCCACTCCCCTCGATCAGTTGCCCCTGAGTGTTCTTCGCATCGAGGGTGCCTCGACGAGCAGTGGGGTGGAGGTTGAGCAACCTCCATCTGTCGTTCATCTTTCGGCGGCCCAAGTGGCAGAGGAAGTGGCTACCCTCATGGCCAGGCTTCAGCAAAATGCTGAACGCCTGGAGGAAGGAGAGATTACTCCTCCGCGCGATGTTCCTTCTCCCTTGCAAAAGGAGGGGGGAAGTCGCGTGGAGGCTGGAACTCCCCAACCTTCGCCAGAGGCGTCCCCTGCCAAGGAGAGGTCGACCCCCAGAGGTAAGAGCTCCGACCGGGGGAAGGGTAAGACCGAGGCTTCTCGAGTCGAGGCCACAGGTATGCTCTGTTTACTTCTTCTTGACTGTTTTGCTTTTGACGTTTGAAATATTCTAACTGTTTGAACTTTTGTATTGATTGTAGATGCTCCTGCTGGCACGGCTCAGCTGCTCAAGGATTTGGGTAAGGTTGATATCAACCACCCAACGCCAGTGATCCGGAAGCTCTGTAATCTTCCGGACGCTACCCTTGATGAGGCCTATAATAGGCTTGAAGTTGTGGTAAGTGCATCAACTTGACTTGGTATAGGAGTTGTACTCTCAGAAATATTTCTAACTCTTTTCTGTTAATTGTTTGCAGAATTCAGCAGTCCTGAAGTTTGCTACCAGACTCTTCAGGAGGGTTGGAGAACGGGGTGCTTCAGCTGAAGTATCTCGTTTGACAGCCGAACTGGAGGGTACGAACAAGGAGAAGGAGAAGTTGAGTGCAGGTTTAGCTGCCAAGAAGGAAGCTCTGAATGCTAAGAAGGAAGCTCTTCACAAGGAGACGATCGAGAGCAAGAGCTGGCTCGAGAACTATGTGGCTCGGGGTCACGAGCTCGAAGAGTTGAAGAACCGATTCTTCAGCGTGGAAACTCTGGCCCACAACCGCGCCGAGGAAATAAAGGAGCTGAAGAACCAACTTGGTGCTAAGGAAGCTGTGCTCGCTGACAAGGAGGCTGTCTTCACTAAGGAGCTCAAGGAGACGCGTGCTGAGTGCGAAAGCTTCAGGTCAACAGTGGAGAAGGCGATAGAAGCCCTCAGGGTTCACGCTAGCGGAGTCCAATCTTCGAAAGCATCTGCAGTGAGTAGGGCTCGTGGTGGATCTGAAGGAGAGAGGTCGCGCGCTCCAAGTGTGGCCAAGCCCTGATGTATTCTACTTCTTTCTTTTGTTATTGTACCTGTATGCTTAGCACATGTAAAAGCTCTCTTGTATCCTGCAATTTTTGAAAAATAAAGACTTCTCTTTGGTGTTTGAATTAAATATCTCTTGTGTTGAATTCTTTGAATGTTTGTGTTCTGAATGGAATGCTTGAATATACTTAACACTTGATGGTAAGGGGTCGAGTCGCAACTCAATCACCCAAACTTGTTAAGTAATATGATAGTTGAAGGTTGTGTTGTAGCACAACTTGAAATCGTTTAACGTTTGCCTGTGAGGGGTTGAGTCGCAACTCAAGTACCCAAACTCGTTAGACGATCTTGCAATTGAAAGTTATTTAACATTCGTATGTAAGGGGTCGTGTCGCAACACGAGTTCCCAAACTTGTTAAATAGACTCTGTGACTTGAAGGTTGTTTTATTTTATAACCCGAAACCGTTTAACATCTGCCTGTAAGGATTTGAGTCGCAACTCAAGCACCCAAACTTGTTAAACGACCTGGTAATTTGAATGTAGACTTAGAACTTGAATGTAGATGACTCGGAACTGCTTCAGAACTTGAGTCGACAATATGAATATTTGAAAGCGATCTTTATTCAGCATGGAGTTTACATCAAGGATAAAACATTTTGAGATATCTAGCATTCCAAGCTCGAGGTAGTCTATCTCCTTCTGGCAAGATTAGTCGATAAGACCCTTTGCCTCCTACTGATTCGATGATGTAGGGTCATTCCCAGTTGGGAGCTAGTTTTCGGCTGTTGTGCTTTTTTGTATTGTAGAAGACTACTTTGAGGACCAGACTGCCAATTGGGAATTGTCTCTTGTTGACCTTTAGATTATAGGCTCGTTTGATCTTCTATTGATACTTGGCTACACGAACAGTTGCTCGATCTCGTATTTCTTTAGGGAGATCAAGGTCATTTACTCGAAGCTCTTCATTAAGCCCCTCTTCGATTGCTCTGGTCTTCAAAGTGTTCGAGATAGTCTCTGTTGGGAGAACTGCTTCTGACCCGTATGTTAGGCGAAAGGGTGAGAACCCAGTTGATCTTCTGGGAGTGGTTCTATAGCCCCACAAGACTTCAGGTAGGACTTGCTCCCACAATCCTTTCTTGTCATTGAGCTTTTTCTTGAGCAGACCCAGGATAGCTCTGTTTGAGGCTTCAGCTTGGCCATTGCACTGCGGGTATCTTGGTATTGAGTAGAAGAGCTTGATCCCATTGCTCAGGTAGAATTTTCGGAACTTATCGGAGTCGAATTGAGCTCCATTGTCAGCAATTAAGACTTGGGGCGTGCCAAACATCGAAAAAATATTGTGTCTGATGAACTTGATGACTTCATCTTTAGTCTCTCGGAATAGAGGCACGACTTCAACCCACTTTGTGAAGTAGTCTATAGCCAATAGCAGATACTTCTTCTTACTTGGTGTTGGTGAGAAAGGACCCAAGAAGTCCAACCCCCATTGATGGAAGGGCCATGGACTTGTTAGTTGATGGAGTTCATATGCTGGGAGATGGATAGCTCGAGCGTGTTTCTGGCAAGGCTTGCACCTTTGAACCACTTGATGAGCATCTCTTGCCATTGTCGGCCAGTGATACCTTGCAGCTTTGTCTTGGCTTCAAGGGATCTTCCTCCCGAATGATTTCCGCAAGCTCCGAAATAGATGTCGATTAAGATTGCCTTTGCTTGCAAAGGACCTATGTATTTGAGCAACATCCCATTGTGCGATTTGAAATATAGATCTTCTCCTTGAAGGTAATAGCATGGAAGCTTCCTTTGAAGTCTTCTGGCTTGAATTGGATCTTCTGGTATTTTGCCTTGTTTGAAGAAGTCAGAAATTGACTGTCTCCAATCTTCGAGTTTATGTGTTGTGGCTTGATCGGAGGCTGGTTGTTTTCCACCCCCGGATCTTTCTGTGGCGGCGATGATCTGTTGCTCGAGGGTAATCTTGGGCGACTCTTGGTAGTCGATTTGTATTTGCCTCTCCCCGAGTAAGTCTCCAAGAACCGAGGCAGCATTAGCTAAGGTATCTGTCTCTCAATTTTCTGCTCTCAGGACTTGGATGAACTCGGTGCTAGCAAAACATTATTCAAGATGCCACACTAGGGCCAAGTAATGCTGCATTCTCTCTTCTCATACTGTGTACTCCCCGTTGATTTACCTTATGATTAGTTGGGAGTCGCTGTAGATGGTGAGTCGATATACCCCCAGGGATTCAACCATTTTGAGTCCGGAGATGAGTGCTTCGTATTCGTCTTCGTTGTTGGTGGCGTTGAATCCAAGGAGAATAGCCTTCTGAAGATGATCAAGTTCGGGGGATACTAAGACTACCCCAATTCCCGAACCGATCATGCTTGAAGCTCTATCAGTATAAAGTTTCCATGAGGCTGGCGAGATGGCAGGAGCCTCAAGACTTGGATTGGTCTTTGTAGCCATATTGAATGGAGGTTTATCTTTATCTTCGAGGCGCATATCGATGTCTTCCTCCCAAGTTATGGGGTCTTCTACTGGGAAGTCGGCTAGGAAGTCGGCAACTGCCTGCCCTTTGAGTGAAGTGTGAGGTTCGAACTAAACCCCGAGAGCACTCATCTCGATCACCCATTTGGTCATTCGATCTGCCCGACCTGCCTTATCGAGGATATCTTTGAGAGGATGCTCTGAGACGACTGTGATCTGGTGGGAGATAAAATAAGACTAAAGTCGTCGTGATGCGGTGAGCAAGGCTAATACAACCTTCTCAATCTTCGAGTAGCGAGTCTCTGCAAGGAGAAGTGTATGACTGATGTAGTAGACTGGATGTTCAACACTTTCTCTTCTGCTGACCAGGACCGTGCTGATTGCGTGATCGGTGACTGCAAGATAAAGTCATAGATCTTCTTTTGGGAGCGGAGCTATCAGGATGGGAGCTCGCACGAGATAATTCTTGACACCTTGAAAAGCTTGTTCGCAAGCTGGGCTCCACCCCGAGGTGTCAGCCTTTCACAACTTGTCGAAGAGTGGTTTGCACTTATCGAAAGATTTGGAGATGAATCGATTGAGGGTAGCTAATCTTCCAGTGAGGCGTTGCACTTCCTTCCGATTGGTAGGCGATGACATATCGAGGATGGCTCGAATTTGATCGGGGTTGGCTTCAATTCCTCTCCTGGTGACAAGGTGTCCAAGGAGCTTGCCCGATTGAACACCGAAAGCACATTTGGCCGGGTTGAGCTTCATGCGGTACTTTCGAAGAACTTGAAATATTTCCATAAGATCAGAGAGGTGGCTCCCCCGATTAAAACTTTTGGTGAGGAGATCGTCTACATAAACTTTGACATTGCATTCGATTTGATCTTCGAACATCTTCGTGACGAACCTTTGATAGGTAGATCCAGCATTCTTGAGGCCGAAAGGCATTACATTGTAGCAGTAGAGTCCTCGGTCAGTCACGAAGCATGTCTTCTCTCGATTGTCCGGGTGTAGCAGAATTTGATTGTATCCCGAGTATCCGTCCATGAAAGATAGAAGTTCGTGGTCAGCAGTGGCATCGACGAGTCTATCTATCCTGGGCATGGGGAATATATCTTTGGTACAAGCTTTGTTGAGGTTGGTGAAGTCGATGCACACTCTGACTTTCCCATTCTTCTTCGGGACAACAACTATATTGGAGATCCAAGTAGGGTACTCTACTTCACGAATGAAGTCTGCTGTGAGTAGCTTACTGATCTCCTCTTGAACTGCAACTTGTCTCTCGGGTCGGATTGTGCGTGGCTTCTGCTTGACGGGCTTCACTCCTTCTGTGATTGTGAGTCGATGACACACATCATCTGGGTTGATCCCAGGCATATCTTCGAAGCACCAGGCGAAGACGTCGATGTTGGATTGAAGGAATGACACTATGTCTCGCGCTTCTGCGTCGCTGAGATCGGTACCGATGAAGGTTTCTTGAGGGAGATCTCCACTGCCGATGTTAATTGGGATGATCTCTTCGATTGAAGGTGAGGCCTCCCACTCGATCGGCGGGGGTTCGGACAGTAGGATCTCCTTTGGTTGCTATATTGAAGAAGGACCAGCTTCGTCTCTAGGTCGCTTTGGGGCAGCGAGGTTTATTCGGCGATCTGTTCTGGCAGCGGGTGCTTCACATGATCGCCCCGTTTGTTGATCTCCCCGAATACAGACAATACATTTTCCTGTTGCAAATTTGAGTAGTTGATGGTAGGAGAAGGAGATGGCATTGATCTGATGGAGGAATGGTCGGCCCAAGATGATGTTGTAATTGGATGTCCCTTCAACGATGGCAAACCTTACCGAGACTCGGGTCTCTCGGCTGAGGTTGAGGGTGAATCTTGATTCGCCCATTGTTATGCTTTGCTCCCCGTTGAAGCCCATGATCATTGTTGGAACGACTTCGAGACTGGAATACTTATGTCCCAAACGCTTGAAACAGTCTGAGAATATAATATCGATGGAGCTTTCGGTGTCGATGAGGATGCGGTTAACAGTGCTCCCGTCGATGATGAGCTTTAGGACCAGGGGGTCTCGATGTGGAGTGTGGACTCCTTGAAGATCGGAGTCGTTGAAGACGATGGATGGCCAAGCTAAGCCCTTGACAGGCTTCTAGACCCAGGTGCCTTCTTTGTTCGCTGCAGAGTGAATGTTGAAGATGCGCCGTATCTGTCGGTCCACTTCTTTGCCCATCAATGTTTGATTGTGCAATGACCCGTGAATACCAAAGACATTGGCACTCACAGTGATAGGCGATTGATCGATAGAGATTTGGTGGATCCAGCAAGCTTCTTTCCCCTTTGTGGAAGGTCGGCGCTGGTCTGGTTCGCCTTTAACGAAATCTTGGAGGTGGCCTTCTCGCAGCAAATCCTCAAGGTGGTATCTCAATCGATAACATCGATCGGTAGGATGGCCGTGGCTACGGTGGAAATCACAGTAGACTGTTTTGTCCGCTGTGACCTTGGTGTCCGGCTGCAGAGGGTTTGACCTCCGGAGGAATTCTTCGTGTTGAATTCGATCGAGAATCTGCTCGATCGGTAGAGTCCAATCGGTGAATGTGGTTTTCTTTGGAGGAGATCTGTATCCGTCGTTTCTCGATCTCTTGGGTGCAGGGGGAATTACTGCTTCTGCGTTGTGAGTTTTGGCATCGTACTTCGAGGCTTCTCTTTTAATTGGTCACCGCTTCGTCTCTCGCCCTTTTCGAGCGACTTGATCATCTTCTACCTTGATCTCCCTTTGGATTCGATCAAACATTGAACCAAGGAAAGAAGAGGATTGCGAATGAAGTCGTTGTAGATATGGAGATCAAAACGGAGAGCATTCTGGAAGACTAGCATGATGGCCTCATCATCCAGATGCCGTCCTGAGAGAGCCGCATGTTCGTTGTGGAACCTTCGCGTGAAACTGTGAAGACTCTCGTCAGTACCCATTCTTAGCCTGTAGAGGGAGTCTAACTTCTTCTCCGGCTTCAAGTTGAGCTGGTAATACTGCACGAAATGGTTAGCTAAGACTTCGAACTGGGTGATGGATCCAGCCCGAAGATTGTGGTACCAATCGAGGGAAGGCTCGTCGAGGCTCCTGGCGAAGGTGCGACAGAGCACGTTATTCTCTTCTTCGTATGGTGTCAAAGCTTGTTTGAATGCCAATATATGGAGAGTCGGATCTCCTTTGAGGCAATTGAATTTGGGGAGAGTGAGAGTTCTCCATCCCCTTGGAAATACTGATTGAAACAGACTCCGATGGAGAGGTCCAGCCGAGGAGTACCCCTCCCTATGACCATGCCCCCGACCTGGATGCAGGTCGAGAGGCAAGATCGTGAGGTCTTGTTCAGGTCTTTGTGTATCAGCTGGTTGGAGTCGATGACGAAGATCCGTTCCGGCTCCGCGTTGAAGTGGGAGAGATGGAGAAGTTCTATTCTTTGAGGGCGCCTCTTTCATCTGGTGCTTTCTTCGTAAGTTGGGCTTCGATTGTGTCCGCCTGTCACAGTTGCGACCCGAGGACGACTGAGAGGATTCGTCGTCTATACGATCCCAGACACTCTGCTTCCATGGAGCAGCAGAGGGGGTTGGATCGCGATGGATCCTCTCAAGGGCAGCGGTGCCCATTGATCTCCGTGGCTCGGAGTAGATCGACTGTCATGGCAGATCGACTCTCTCGTTAGACAAGGGGATGGGAAGAGCGATCCCGACCTCGGGGGCTGCTTTTTTAAGGGCATCCCTTTTCAGCAGTGAGGGTGGCATTTTGCTTTGCAAGTTGTAACAGCTGAAAGTCGACCGCCGAGATTTGATAAGTAGATGGCGGATCTTCAGCTGGAGCAGGGGCAGTTTGCCCGATCGATTATCGGGGGGGGGGGGGGGTGCGATCGACCGATCGACCGATCTTCCGCTCCCTAAGTGAACCCCCATTTCGGGGACAGTAAGGGGTTGTCCGAAGTTGAGCCGTTGACTCATTGAACGAGTCTCCGGATGAGGATGACGTGTGTTGCTTCCCTCTGGATGATCTTGATGTTTCGTCCTCGCCATTTGGGGAAAGTGAAGGATGCAACCAGATTGTCGGTGTCCGAACGATTGTCTGCTCAACCGAAGGGGCCGGGAAGTTTGATTATCTAGTAGAACGGTTGTCTGCTCAACCGATCTGATGCTAATTGGCTTTCCGCCCGATCCTACAGACGGTGCCAAACTGTAGGGGAAAATCTTCGTGCCGATCCGAAGACTTCACCTCACTAGTCAATTGAAGTTGAATCAAAGATCGTTGGTCGATCTGTTGGTTGGAAAGAAGGCTTGAAGATTGAAGTTTCGGTCACTTTGAATTAGCGTTTAGGGTATGCAATTAGAGAGAGCGTTGACACGAGATGTGATTTCGGAGTTCAGTCGAAGCCTACGTCTCCATCCTATAGGGAGCAACCCGAATTCACTAAAACGTTGTTTGAAGTGACCTCGACAGGCCGAGTGCCACTGAAATATCTCTGATCTCTTCAGAGACGAGAAGAAGATCAAGGAGAGTTGAAGGATAGAAAGCTAGAATTTCCAGAGCTCTGGTTTCTGAAATCAGATTTCAGATTTGAAACTGGGATCCATTTACATTTGAAGGCTCTGCTACTTATAGGATTTCTTGGGAGGAAATCCGGGGTAAATGACGGTTTCTGTTGCCGCTTCCGGGGGATTCCACAAGCAGGGCTGGTGGGTCCCGTCGTCTTCTCTGGGGATCCTCCAGGAAAGGCTGGTGGGTCCCGCGGTAACCTCTGTGGGCCCACCAGGCAGGCCGGTGGGTCCCGCGATAGTCTTTGTGGGCCCACCAGGCAGGGCCGGTGGGTCCTGCGGTAGCCTCTGTGGGCCCACCAGGCAGGACCGGTGGGTCCTGCGGTAGCCTCTGTGGACCCACCAGGCAGGACCGGTGGGTCCCACGGTAGTCTCTGTGGGCCTACCAGGCAGGGCCGGTGGGTCCTGCAGTAGCCTCTGTGGGCCTACCAGGCAGGACCGTTGGGTCCCATGGTTTGCAGACTTCTTTGCCAAAATTTGCACCCACAGTTGGCTTGATGACAATTTAGCCATAACATTTTTTATAGGGAACCTTCAGTGAGCACTTGTAAAACAAGTCCACTTGTAAAACACGTACTGGACAAACATCTTTGGGGACTCTGGCTGCACAAAAGTTTTCAGGGATTCATGCATCATCTAACGTCCAGATTCAAAGGGGTAGGGGAAGTGGAAGATGTTCTAGTAGGTATGTAAATTTAAGAGTATTAAGTGTTCAAGTTTTCTTATAAGTCGTCTTGACTTTTACATGTTTTTATTAGGCACCTTCAGTGAGCCGCAGAGCAACAGGTCGTGATGTGCCTATAAGAGGTAGTCCACTGTGTAGTACATAGCAGTGCATTAGTAATTTGACTTCTTATATATGTTGGTTGTCATTTGTTCGAGTATATTGGTAGTTATTAACTGAGTATGTTGCTTAAGTATAAAACTCAGTGATATCCTAGCACTTTTATAATTTATATTGTTTTTTAATATTTTAATTAGTGTTGAAAAATCTTAAGGAAATCCCAAGATATAAAGTGACATGAGTTTTATATGGGATGATAGTTTTATATATTATTCCATTGTGTTGGTAGGAGTTCAGTTTTGGTTTATATATAAATCAAGAGATGACAGTAAAAAGGAGTGGAATAGAAACTGTCATTGTCTTGGTTGTTATTTAAATATGAATGTACTATATATATTCTACTGTTATTCTATTTATTTTTTATATTATTTTGTATATTTTAATTGGTGATGGGGAATCTGAAGGAGATCCCAAGATATAGACTGACAGACATGAGTTTTATATGGGATGATATTTGTGGAATAGATTAAAAGTTAATTTTGGGGTATGGTTGTTATTAAAATAAGAGATGCGATTTGTATCAGAAGACAATTTTATATGTTATTCCATTGTGTTAGGAGGAATTCAATTTATGTTTATATATAAATGAAGAGAGGACTATAAAAAAGAGTGGAATAGAAATTATCATTGTCTTAGTTATCATTTAAATATGAATATACAATATTCTTATGTTATTCCATTATACTGGAAGGAGTTCAATTCTTGTATATTACTTATTCATCTATATAACATGGCACGTCGGTTTTGTACTGACTAGACAAAACGAAAGCTGACTAGGACAAAAATAAACTGAATATATCTAACTATTCGTTCAAAAATCAATGCACGATCTCTATTTCCTGATAAACCAACTCCCTCCCCTTGGATTCAAATCCCGACCCATTTAAACGACACTAAACCCCTAAAATCTCGGCCTATTTAAACTGCTCTAAACCTGACCGTTCATCCCGTGATCGTTGTTTGCATCAACGGCTATAAACCCGTCTGCTGAAATTTCGGCCGCCCCAAACCATCGGGTTGATCTTGAGAAATCCGTTCGAATAGAGACAGCTGTGATTGATCGATTATAGGGGGTGGGGGAATTGGTCGCGCCGAAGGTGCCCGCTTCGTACCAATCGGCTCGGGCGAGAAAATGGGTGTCTCGGTGAATGCCGGTGTTATCATCGAAAGTGTTTTGTTGCCAAAAGTGTTTAGGTGTGTTGCCGCCGAAGGCGGCCCCCTGCAAAGCCGACGGGCACGGACATACACTAGTTGTTCTAATATTATAATTACCTTAGATATAGTCTAATTACTAATTTATTATCACTATCTATAAAATATTTCATGCAGGTAGGCCTTCACTGATGATTGATATTTTGGGGTTGTTCAGGATGTAGTTAAACAATTTATTTATTATTTTTTATGGGTTGACATCTTTGATGACTCGGTACACTACAAGAAATAGGTTTTTTACCAAGGAAAATTTCTATTACCGTCGGTAATAATATATATTTTACCGACGGTACGTAATAATATTTTCCGTTGGTAATAAGACTTCGATTTTTTTAATTTTTTTTTTCATATTTATTACCGACAATTATAAATTATCCGTCGGTAATATACCTTTACCGACGGAATATATTACGTCCGTCGGTAATATATGTTATTACCGACGGTAATACAAAAGTCCATCGCTAATAATATATTTTATATTTTGCTATTTTTTTTAGTTTATTTTTACCGACGGTAACTATATATCCGTCGGTATAACTAATATTACCGACGGTACAAGTATATTCCGTCGGTAATATTAATATTTTAATTTTAATTTATTTTTATCATTTTAATTACCGACAGGAAAAGAGTATCCGTCGGTATAATACTACTTTTTACCGACGGAATATATACTGTCTGTCGGTAAAAACCCTACGATTTTTTATAACAGTCGGTCCCCGATCCCCCTTTTTGTTTCTATCTAAATACCCCCCCCCCCCCTCCCCGGCCTCCCTCCCCTCTCTCTCTCGATCTAATTCCCCCCCCCCCCCGGCCTTCCTTCCCTCCCTCGCGTGCCTCCGGCCGGCCACCCCTCCCCTCCCTTGTGCCTCCGGCCACCCCTCCCCACTCTCGTGCCTCCGGTCACCCCTCCCCTCCCCTTTCGCACGCCACCGATCGGCGACGCTGCTCGACGTCCCCTCTGCCGGCGCCACTGCTCCTTTTCCTCCTCGAGGCCTCCCTCTCTATCTCCGGTGAGCTCCTCCTCCTCCTCCCTCTCCCCCTTAGTTTATTTTGTTCCAAATTGCATCCTAAAGTTTGAAATGTTAGCACAATACCCCTTTTGTCATCTATTTAATTCCCTCAGTTGGTAATTTTTATCTTATCAAAACTGAATTGAATGGGGGCAAAATATAGTTTTTAGACTAGGGTTATGAATTTTTTAGCACAATACACATTTATATTGTTTTAAATTACTCCATAAAGTTTGAAATGTTAGCACAATATGAGTTCTAATTGGATTTTTTTTTTTAATGAACCTTTTTCTGATTAGAAATGAGATTGATTTGTTGCACTTGCTTGCGGCCCAATCGTGTCGATGATGTGGCAGACCACAATTGGGCCACAAGCGAGTGCCGCAAATCAATTGGTGGCAAAATGCTCAGTGCAAAAAATGTTAGCACAATATGAGTTCTAATTGGAATTTTTTTTTTAATGAACCTTTTTCTAATTAGAAATGAGGTTGATTTGTTGCACTTGCTTGCGGCTCAATCGTGTCGATGATGTGGCAGACCACAATTGGGCCACAAGCGAGTGCCGCAAATCAATTGGTGGCAAAATGCTCAGTACATTTTTGCTACATGATTGATTTGTTGCGTTTGCTTATGTCTCAATTAGAGTGTGCCATGTCGTCCATTAAAAATGCAAAGTGGGATATGGACATCTGATAGCAAGTGGAGTTTTGGCTGTACCATTTTATGAACGACGTGGCATATGATAATTGGACCGTAAGAACACATAGCAAATCAATCCGATAGCAAAAATGCACACAAAAAAGCGTAATCCCATCATTAAAAGGTGTGGGTCGTGTGGCTTTGAGAGTTGTCCTTCCAATGTTCATAGGGTTCGATTCCTCTCCATTTATGATCGTCTCTTCTATAGGTCACTATCTTTCGGGGAGCGACATGTGACGATCCAAATTTTAATGGCCACGATCTATGGCCATGGGATGAACCCTAAGGGTATGCCACAACAATCAGCCGTCACTGTTCACTGTTGTCGTCCACCACCGCTCTTCACTGTCGGCCACCACCCCTGCCGACCACCGGCTGCCCGTCGTTCACCGTCGTCGTCTTGTGCACATGGGAGTTGTCAAATAATATTTTGAGGGATAGCCGTCCAAAAAAGTTGCCAAAAATAACAAGCTATGCTATTCAACCCAAAGAGCTGGGTCCGAATGCTCAATCCTAATGACGTGGCATCCAATCATAGCGTCTCTTTGCTTGTGGGTCAATGTTGAGTGTGATTCACCGGCCAAGGCTGGGTGTAACGGACGACTTTGATCAAGACACATCGTTTGGTTGACCATTAGTATTTTTCAAATAATAACACGTCTAAAACCTCCAGGGTATAGGGGAGTTGGTAAAACTTATGCTTTGGTCCCCCCCCCTCTCATGGTATAGGGGAGTTGGTAAAACTTATGCTTTGGTCCCCCCTCCCTCTCATGGTATAGGGAAGTTGGTAAAACTTATGCTTTGCACCCCCTAAAATTTCATATATAAATCATATTGTTTCAAATGTATATCATATTGTTTTATACTGTTTCATATGTAAATCAAACTATTTCATATGTAAATCATACTGTTTCATATGTAAATCAAACTGTTATTTATATCATATTATTTCGTATAGAAAAATATTACTGCTTTTAGATGGCATCACGGTTGAGGGTTTGTAGAGGCAGGGGTGGGCTAGCTCGGAGCGCTCCGGTTGACACCCCAGGGTCCGAGGTCGAGCCCTCCAGATCTGGTAGTGTTGTTCCTTTCCCCATACCAGCTCCTGAGGTCGCAGTCTCCAGAGCTTCAAGCAGTGCTCAGTACTCGGCTACAGCGTCTATTCCCACAGGTAATGTTTAGATCTAAAATTTTATACATGTTGTAAATACTTGTTCAGTACTGATGTATATTTTATTTGCAGGGTCGAGGATCGCTACGCACGTAGGCGACCGGGGCGTGACGACGGCCCGACGCTTGTCGAGCTTACGCGAGCCGCTTTCCCTACAGTGGAGCGGCAGATCCTTTGTGGGCGAGCACGCTTCTGACGCCGCCACGTGGGTCGGTATGATAGTACGGGAGGAGAGGAATGCCCCTATTGTGGGGATAAAGGGGTGGAAGAACATCGATGCATCCTATAAGGAAATGATGTATCAGGTCTTTTTGGTACGTTAGTTTCATTAAAACATTTTAGAATAATATCGTACTTTTTTATAATTTGATTTGATAATATTACTTGTTTCTAAATTGATTTTACAGGAGAAATTTAAATGGGAGAACATAGAAACTGACACCCATCGGAAGGACTTGTGGAAGACGATGATATTAGGATTGATGTGTTCTAAGCTTGTAAAACTTTATGTTTTGATATAATAAATAAAGATTGATAGTTATTATATGAGATGCATATAGATGCGTAACATAGTTACGTGTTCTTTTAATAACAGAGAGCCATAGTTATATGATAGTCCATTGAGTTAAAAACTGAGTGGATTGGTCCCATATAATCTAAATCAGTTCGCAGCTATGATCAGGTTGGTCGCCTCATCATGATAAGCTGTTGGGGATGATAGTTCATGGGAAGTCTTCACCATGGTTATCACCAGGCATAGTGTCTATGGCCGAACAGAACTAACACGGTATACAGATCAGTGAGCAGACACTGGTACAATAAGCCGTGTTTCTGCTTAGGATAAAACGGTCCTAAACCCTGAGGAACCATGTCTGATGGACTAACCAGTTGCGTGGTGCTTTGGCGTACCAATATATAAGGATCCATATGCAGTGATCCAAAACCACAGTGTACTGGGTTACCCGGCTGGCGTTGCATTAGCGTGTCACTCTTGTAGGTCATCCACACCCCTGAAGAGAGGTGCGTTCCTTGGTGTGACTTACACTGTACCAAACCCAGGTATGGTGGTCATCAGTTTGACTGTTGACCAGGTTCGATTACTCGACGGGGTAATCAGAGGTACAATATATAGGTCAACCTGGAAGGAACTAAGTCATATGATCATTCGAGTCTGATGGTAGTCTCCACAGCTCGAAGTGAATCATGGCATCAAGTGGAGGGACAGCGGGTTTACTACTACTAAGCGGAGAGTAGGGGTATGACAAAGAACATAGTAAGTCCGAGTGAATTGGAGTGCAGCCTGCATCGCACTCTAAGTGGCCACGCAGGTTAACTCGAGCTCAGAGGATCGATGGTATACTCGGGTAGTGTGTCGATCGAGCTTGAGTTGGAAGCCATGAACCCCAGTCCCTGATGGTTCCACCTTATCAACATTATGTATGGTTCTTGAACCATCTCCTCGGAACACCATGAGCAGTAAGAGGAAGAAAGAAGTCTACGTTCCGTGTGTGCTTGGCACTAAAGCACGATAGATGTGTAACTATATGCGAGTACTAAGGGGTAAGCCCGAGACTAGTATAGAAGCACAGGTGGTTATCCCTAGCCATAAGTGAACTTCGCTGCATAGGTGCGATGCACCAGAGTATGTTGCAAGTTGACTAGTTGACTTTACTAGAGGCACCCTCTAGTGGCCTCAGTTAATAGTGAGGTAACTAGTAAAGATCACTTAAGGAGTGGCCGTTAGGTCTCGCACACTAAAAATGGTCAAATTGAGGTGTCAGGACGTTTTGGTAAAAACTCACTCTGGTAGACCTCACTTATGGTCGACCCTAGCAGTGAGGGACCATGCTAGGGCCGACCCTATATTGTGGGGATGATAATCCCCCATTAATAGGGTCGACCATAGGGATAGGGATAGGGTTTTGACTTGGTCAAAACAAGCCCTAAAAGTGGGGAAAACGGATAAATATAAAGAGAGATAAAAGGAGGATTTTGGGGAGATTTTGGGGGATGTTCTTTTCCCCTTTGATCATTATCCAAGGGGGTAGGCCGGCCCTATATAGGAAGCTTTATGAGGCCGGCCATATGAGTTGGAAAAATCGAACCCCCCCCTCATCTCTTCTCCCTAGATCTCTCCCCCATCTCTCTACTTCCCCGCTTGCAACTTCGTCTTCCTCGCGTGGAGTTTCGTATAAAGAGAAGGGTCATTCTTCGGAGGCACTCAGAGATCCGAGAGTGACGTACCGATCATCGTATGAGATTGGGTAAATAAGAAGGCATCATCTTCATTTATACCATCAGTTTGTTCACGAACGATCTTCCGTCTCCATCGACAAAGAAGATAATTCTCCGCGGTTAAATGATCCGCATGAAGGTATGAATAATCTAACACGTAGATCTAGCGAGCTTTATAATTTGCATGCATGCTAGATAATTATTACGCTAGATTACTGTTAGGTTGTTCGATTTACGTGCATACATATACACGCATATATAGATTAGTTTCAATGAACGTTTAAATCGTATAACGTGTATCATGAACGGTCTTTCGACCGCCAAATCATTTCCGCTGCGAGCCTTTACCACGGGATTATTCCCAACAATTGGTATCAGAGCCGTATTAGTGGTGTGCGTTTCATGACTTTTCATGAAGCCATAATATGTGCGCATGATGAATGCGTGATATCATCGGGGTTCTTACGCTTAGATCATGCATATATATATATATATATATATATATATATATATATATATATATATATATATATATATATATATATATATATATATATATATATATATATATATATATATATATATATATATATATATATATATATATATATATATATATATATATATATATATATATATATATATATATATATTGTGCTTATTCTATTAATCCTTCTTGCAGGGCACCGCTATAAAATCTAGATCTATATTTGTGCTTGCTATCGGGAGTCGAACCCTGAGTTAGCCATTGTCTGGATTTGCTCTTTATGTGTGATATGTTTTAGAGCCGTAGATTGGGCGAGTGATGGGGGTTGACCATTCTTGATTCCCATGGTCTTTTTCCTAGGCGTGTTTTCTTTTCTTTTTAGGAAATTACGTACAAGGGAGCACTTGCTCGAAGCGTACTAGAATATTTTCAGTTACAGATCGAGAAAAAAGATGTGCCAAAGAAATCCACCATCGGGAGCGTAAGTGGAACCCTGGAGGACGAAGATGATCCGACAAAGTGTTCGCAAGCGCGATAGAGGAGCCGGATCGAGGGACCTTGCGAAGAAAGCTTTAGGCCTGCGCTGTGCTAATTAGGTTCAGGGGTCGGACCCTGAAGTTAATTCAGTTTAATGGTTGTTTTCTTTATTAGTTCTTTATGTTTCATATCGAACCCCGATGAGATAATATTATTATTAGTTTTCAGAGGGATGCCTTTCCCCTCTGGTCAAAGCGACTAAATGAGGATAGGATCCCGCTAGATAACCCCTATTATTTAGTTGACTTTTGATGTTAGTGGGATCCCATCATATATGGTTATGCCACTATTAGGTCAACACCCGACTAGTTGGGTGTGCCTATTTGGCCAGCATCGAAACCTAAGATGAGATGGAGATCCATTGAATATCAATTGTCAAATTTATAAGAGAGGCGCCATGACTAGTGGGAGTCCTTTCCAGTGTGTCTGACTTTAGGCTAAGCTCCAGGGCATTAGCGTGATAGCTAAGTTTGCAGAGCATCGATGTTCTTGGAATATGTAATGTGACCCTTGAATCAAGAAATCCACTTGAGGCAGGGACTATGATATTCCAAGAATAATTAATGCTAGGTGAAAGGCTTGAAGCGCTAATAGGAGCACGGTGTGACAAGGGTCTAGTATATAGGAGGTCGCTACCTTTGCATTGACATAAAATCATACTCGCAAAATAGCCCTCAAATTAAATAAGGGATAAAAGAGAAGACTTTTAGAGATCCTCTGGCCTCCACGGCCAGTCGTTTTGTATTTAGGTGGGAATGCATAACTTCACACCCCCTAGGGTGGGAGCTGTATGGTTCCATGCCAAATAACTTAATGACCTCCCTATAGATATGACGATTACGAGGCCATAAGAGAAGGGTCTTTTTTCTACCCTAGTAGGGGCCGTATGAACTCCCGTGTCGTAATTGCTTAGGCTCATGGGTAAGCATACGAAGTACACGTGAGGCATTCGTTACTCAGACAATAGGGATCATGTGGTACTAGCCAAAAGATAACCATAGTCCATCAAATCCCTTAGTTAGTAGATTTGGATAGGGTCAAAGAAAAGGCCCGTGTAAACAGATTGACGCTATATCATGCCCCCTAGGGCAGGTACAGTCGATTTCGAGATCTTACATACATGGTTAATTAATCAATAGAAATGGCTTCGCTTGAGGGTAGTGTTGACATATGGATATAATTAGCTTGTTTTAAAAATCCATAAAATAAGTTTTCATACATTCTCATTATTCAATCTTTTATTTTTAGATGACCAAGTTAGACCCCCCGTCCGCTATCCTAAATGATCACAAACTTACTGGTCCCAACTATGAGGACTGGAAGCGCAACCTGTACCTAGTCTTAAGGATCGGTAAACATATGACAACCCTGAATGACCCTGAGCCAGATTTGCCAGGACCTGATGCTACAGAGACACAGTTAAAGGCGTTCACTGACTAGAAGGAATCTAATAAAATATGTAAATACTATATAATAACATCCTTGCAAATAACTCTGCAGAAGCAAGTCGAGGAGATGCCCGACGCTTCTGATATGATGTTGTACTTGAAGGAAATATTTGAGGGTCGCAATCGCGTTACGTGATACCTTACCATCAAGAAACTCGTCGGCACTAAGATGTCTGATGAGATACTAGTTCAGGAATACATGATGAAAATGTTTGGATTCTAGAACAAATTAGCAACCATGGACATTATGCTAGAAGGCGAGGTGATGACAGACATCTTCCTCTCGTCACTATCTGGAGCCTTTGAAGGCTTTGTCACCAACTTTAATTTGAACAAGTTGGCTATGACAAATGCAAAGTTTCTGGGAGCTCTCCAGGCAGCTAATGATGGTTTCAAGCAGAAGGGCGAAGCACTTCACGTGCAACGCAGATCCTTCAAGAAGTCTGATAAACCTCAGGGCAAGAAACATAAGAAGAAACCTAAGTCAGTGCCTGTGCAAGACTCTGCAGGGGCCTCTGGGTCCGGCGAATCAAAGAAACCGGGCATGAAGTGTTTCCGATGTGGCCAGAAGGGTCATTGGAAGAAGAACTGCAAGAAGCCTTAGAATGCTGATGAAGGTAATCTATAATTCCTAGTTGTTGAATCATTTCTTTCGAGTAATAGTTTTTTTACTAGTTGAATTATGAATTCAGGATCCACTAGCCATGCTGTGGGTGTAAATTTTGGCAAGAAGTCTGCAAACAGCGGGACCCACCGGCCCTGCCTGATGGGCCCAAGAGCCTGTGGAATCCCCCAGGAGACAGTAGCAGGGTCCACCAGCTTTACCTGGAGGATCCCCAGATACAACAGCAGAAACCGCCATTTGCCACCAGAGAATTCTATAAATAGCAGACCCTTCGAATGTAAAAAGGATCCAAAATCTGATTTCCAGTTCTGAGATCTGATTTTCAGAAACCAGAGCTCTGGATTTCAGTTTCCATCCCTTCACTTCCTCTCTTCGATCTTCTTCTTGTCTTTGAAGAGATCAGAGTGGTTTCAGTGATACTCGGCCTGTCGAGATCACTTCGATACAAGTGTTAGTGAATTCGGGTTGCTCCCTATAGCACGGAGACGTAGGCTTCGGCTAAACTCCAAGATCACATCTCTCGCGTCAACTCTCTGATTGCATCTCTATCTGCTTGTGTATTGAGAACTGCAACTTCAATCAATCAATAGATCGAACAACGATCTTCGACTCGAACCTTCAATTGACTGGTGCGGCGAAGTATTCGGGTCGGCACGAAGATTTTCCCCCATAGTTTGGCGCCGTCTGTGGGATCGAACGAAAAGCCAAGTCCTCTCTACAACGACTATTAGATCGGTCGAGCAGACAACCGATCGATAGTCAAACTTCCTTACCCCTTCGGTTGAACAGACAATCGATAGGACACCAGCATTCTCGTTGTACCCTTCGCTCTCTACTAAATGGCAAGGACAAAACATCAGGGTCAACCAGAAGGAAGTAACACTCGACAACCTCGTCCTGAGACTCATTCAATGAGTCAAAGGCTCAATTTCGGATAGCCCCTTGCTGTCCCCGATGTGGGGGTTCACTCAGGAAGTGGGAGATTAGTCGATCGACCGATCACCCCTCCTCCTCAATCAATTGGGCAGACTGCTCCTCCTCTTGCTGAGAACCCTCCATCGACTTATCAAATTTCGGCGGTCGACTTTCAACCGCTTCAACTGGCTAAGCAGAATGCTGATCTCACTGCTGAAAGAGATGCTCTCAAGAAGGCAGCCTCCGAGACTGGGATTACTCTTCCTATCCCCTCTACTAATGAGATGGTCGATCTTCCACGACAATCAATCCACTCCGAGCAACGGAGGTCAATGGGCACTGCTGCCCTCGAGAGGATTCGTCGCGACCCAACTTCCTCTGTTGCCCCATGGAAGCAGAGTGTTTGGGATTGCCTCGACGACGAATCCTCCCAATCCTCTTCTGGTCACAATTGTGGCAGGAAAGCACCTTCAAATCCTAACATATCAAGGAGGCACCAGATGAAAGGGGCACCCTCGAAGAGTAGAGCTTCTCCACCCATTCCGCATCAGCATGGGCTCGGATCGGACCTTCGTCACCGACTCCAACCTGCTGATACTCAAAGGCCTGAACAAGACCTCTCGATCTTGCCTCTCGATCTACATCCGAGTCGAGGACATGGTCGTAGAGACGGATACTCCTCTGCCGGGCCACTCCATCAAAGTTTGTTCAAAACTATATTTCTAAGGGGATGGAGAACTCCCACTCTCCCCAAATTCAACTGCGTCAAGGGAGATCCAACTCTCTATATATTCGCCTTCAAGCAAGCTCTGACGCCGCACGAGGAGGAAAACAACATACTCTGGTGCACTTTCGCGGGGAGTCTCGACGAACCATCCCTCGATTGGTACCATAATCTCCGAGCTGGATCCATCATCCAGTTCAGTGTTTTGGCCAATCTCTTCGTGCAGCATTATCAGCTGAACTTGAAGCCTAAGAAGAAACTCGACTCCCTCTACCGGCTGAGGATGGGTGCTGACGAGAGTCTCCGTATCTTCACAAGGAGATTCCGTAACGAGCACGCCGCCCTCTCCGGGAGGTATCTGGATGATGCAGCTATCATGTTGGCTTTCCAGAATGCACTCCGCTTCGACTTGCATATCTACAATGACTTCATCCTCAATCCTCCTCCTTCCCTGGGTTTAATGTTTGATCGAATTCAAAGAGAAATTGAGGTTGAGGATGATCAAGTAGCTCGAAAAGGGCGAGAGTCGAAGCGAAGGCCTGCTGAGAGAGAAGCTCTGAAATATGCTGCCAAAGCTCACAACGCTGAGGTAGCAGCCCCCCTGCCAACAAACGGTCAAAGAACGACGGACGTCGATCCCCTATGAAGACCACTTTCACCGAGTGGAATCTACTAATCGAGCAAATCCTCGACCGCATTCAACACGGGGAATTCCTTCGGAGGCCTAATCCCCTGCAGCCAGATACCAAAGTAACTGCAGACAAAATAGTTTACTGCGACTTCCATCACAGTCATGGCCATCCTACCGATCAATGCCACCGGCTAAGGTTTCATCTGGAAGACCTGCTACGTGAAGGTTATCTACAAGAATTTGTCAAAGACAGGCAAGATCGTACTAACAGACATCGGCACTGAGGTCTCCCTCGAGATTGAAAGATCTGGGGGTTGGAGACGGCCAACCTTCAAGCAACCATCCGTGTTACCAAGTATCAACAGAGGATCAAACGAGATTACAATCAGAAGGTCGGCAAAGGACAGTTCCCAATTGACAGCCTGGTCGTCAGAAGAGTTTCCTACAACACTAAGGAGCACAACGGTAGAAAACTAGCTCCCAACTGGGAAGGACCCTACAGCGTCGAATCTATAGGAGGCAAAGGTTCTTATCGACTGATTTCACCAGAAGGAGAGACTACCACGAGCTTGGAATTCTAAACATCTCAAATTGTTGTACCCTTGATGTAAATTCCATGCTGAATGAAGATTGCTTTCAACCATCCATCTCGTCTACTCAAAGTTCTCAAGCAGTTTCGACTTATCTACCTTCAATTACCAGGTTGTTTAACAAGTTTGGGTGCTTGAGTTACGACTCAACCCCTTACAGGCAAATGTTAAACGGTTTCAGGTTGTGCTACAACACGACCTTCAAGTTACTACGTCTATTTAACATGTTTGGGAGTTTGTGTTGCGACACTACCCCTTACTTACAAATGTTAAATGACCTTCAATTTCAATTTCAATATCGTCTAACAGGTTTGGGTGCTTGAGTTGCGACTCAACCCCTCACATACAAATGTTGACGATTTCAAGTTGTGCTACAACACAACCTTCAATTTTCAAGTTACTTAACAGTTTGGGTGATCGAGTTGCGACTCGACCCCTTACATTCAAGTGTATGAATATTCAATCATTCCAATACCATCCAGAACTCAACATTCAAAGAATTCAATACCAGAGACATGCAGTTCTAAATACCAAAGAGATATCTTTATTATCATTGCCAAGTACAGGAGTGGATTTCTATATGAAAAGAGTTTACAAGTACAACAACAAGAGAGATAGAATCATCAAGGTTTGGCCACACTTGGAGCACATGACCTCTCTCCTTCAGATCCACCACGAGCCTTGCTTGCCGCAAAAGCCTTTGAAGATTGGATACTGCTAGCTCGAACCCTGAGTGCTTCCACCGCCTTTTCTGCCGTCTCCCTGAAGCTCTCGCACTCAGCACGAGTATGCTCCAACTCCTTTGTGAGAGCCTCCTCTTTGGCAGTAGAAGCAGCCTCCTTAGCAGCAAGAGCAGCCTCTCTAGCAGCAAGAGTAGCTTCCCTGCCATCAAGTTGGCCCTTCAACTCCTTGAGCTCCACTCCTCGGTCGTGGGCCAGGGTCTCCATCTTGAAGAAACGGTTCTTCAATGATTCAAGCTCATATCCCCGATCAACGTAGTGATCGAGCCATTTCTTGGTCTCCAGTTTCTCCTTGCGAAGAGCCTCGATCTTGGCCTTCAAAGCTTCCTTCTTCGAAGACAGAAGTTCCCTTAGCTTGTCTTTCTCCTCGTTGGCAGCTTCTAATTCAGCTGTCAAGCGAGAAACTTCTGATGAAGCTCCCCGCTCTCCGGCCTTCTTAAAGAGTTTGCTGACAAACTTCAGAACAGCTGAGTTCTTTGAACAAACAAAAAGAGTTAGAAACATTCTTGAAAGATACAATTCAAGAATCAAGTCAAGCTGATGCACTTACCACTACTTCAAGCCTGTCATAGGCTTCTTCCAGAGTAGCATCAGGAAGGTTGCATAACTGCCGGATCACACTCGCTGGGTGGTTGATATCAACCTCACCCAAGTTTCTTATCTTCTGAGCTGGACCAACAGGAGTATCTGCAATCAACACATGAGTTCGAAAATTCAAAGAGTTAGAATATTTCAAGCATCAAAAGCAGCAATACAGTCGAAGCAGAGAAGTTGGCAAGAGGGAGTACCTGTGACCTCAACTCGAGGAGCTTTACCCTTTCTCCGTTCGGAGCTCTTACCCCTGGGGGTCGACCTCTCCTTGACGGGGGTTGTCTCTAGCGGAGGTTGGGGAGTCCCAGCATCCACTCGACTCCTTCCCTCCATATGAATGGGAGAAGGAACGTCTCGTAGAGGAGTGATCTCCCCTTCCTCTCGCTGATCGCCAGATTGCTCCAGCCTGGCCATCAGAGCGGCTGTCTCCTCAGCCACTTGCGCAGCTGAATGACGAGCAGAGGGAGAAGGCTGCTCAACTTCTACCCCGCCACTCATCGATCCACCTTCGAGACGAGGGATACTTGGAGGTATTTGGTCAAGGGGCGTGGGGTTGCTTGCAACCCCATCACTCCCCGAAACCTTATTCAAATGTGCATCGGGTGCTTCAATTCCTCAAAATGATAAGTGGGCTGCACCTTCGTGCCGTCACCCACTGCGTCCATCACAGCTTCCATTCGGCGGGCCTTAGCCTCGTCAATGGGGATAGGCTGCGAGTCTTCCCCTCCTTCTTCACCACCAGTGGGGGTGGGAGGAATTTCTTCCTCACCACCCCCATGTCCTTCTTCAACACCAGTGGGGGTGGGAGGAATTTCTTCCTCACCACCCCCATTTCTACCATCACCACCAGTGTGGGTGGGAGGAATGTCTTCCTCACCACCCCCATCTTCATCGTCGTCGTCGTCGTCGTCGTCATCATCTCCATCGCCATCACCGTCCTCCCCGTTGCCATTATCTTCATCTTCACCTTCTCCACCTTCTTCATCTCCACCTTCTCCACCTTCTTCTTCTTCATCTTCCTTCTCCTTTTCTTCTTCTTCTTCTTCTCCCTCCTTCTCCTCGATGAAGACTTTCCTCTTCTTCACTTGACCCTTACGAGTGATCACCGGCTTCTCTTCAGTAGGGCGGCGCCTCGCTCCATAAGACTTCTTCTCGGCCCGGATTCTTCTGACAATCTTGCCCGATTGAGGATCCTCCTCATAATCGGAGTAGAAGACTTCATTATCTTCATATCGAACCCGCAGTCGGTGCAGAAGGTTGGCGTTGCCGTGACAAACGGGGCAGTTCGAAAACTGCTTCCACGAACGTGTGCCACACGTCAACTCCAAGAACAGGTTGTCCAGGGCTCCAACCCAATCGGACGTCCAAGTTAAAGCTCCTCCTGTGTAGTACATTTTGACCTCCTTGTGCACATCATTCCGGAGGGTCTCGGGCACTGAAAGAGGGGTCCATGCACTAGAGACCGAGATCGGCCAGTTAGTGTAGAGTTTGTCAGAGGGGACGGTGTCGACGATCGGGTGCAGAGCAGAGACACCTGTCAGGTTATAGAATGGGCTATCCTTCCTTGAAGCCCACTTGTAGTGGTAGAAGAAATAGCCCAACTCTATCCTTGCCTCCTCATCCTCCGGTATGCTGGAGTAGCAAGCCTTTAACTCATCTTGGAAATCAGCCTCTACACGGCAGAAAGCGTAGATGATCCTCCAAGCATTTCCAGAGATCTGCCCGGGGCAAAGCCCTGAAGTATTCAACAACCTTGCGGTGAACGGCGGCAGTGGGAGGCGCAGTCCACAATTCAACTGGCCGATGGTGACTATCGTCCCCATCACTTGCTTCTTGCTGGCGAAGTTGACAAAGATCGTCCGCTTGTCGATGCCGAAAACAGACAGCACTCCAGGAAGAGATGGACGGATCTTCCCCTCTGTGAAGCAAGCAAGCAGTGTGTGCCACTTCGCCCTCTTCACATCTATGAGCTTCCCACCTACATTGTACTCGTAGGCAGGCTCCTTCGTCAGCGACATCAGTGGCGCTAGAACGAACTTCGCCTTGGGGATGTGCTCTGGCCTTGATGGTGCGAAAGCAAATCCCACCCCCTGGTGCCTTTTGTCAAGGATGCCAAGTTCAGCCTTGCCCTTTCCTCTGCCTTTCTGCTAAACGGGCGAGACGTCAGCCCTCTCCTTTCCCTTCCTCTTCGAGGGAACCACATTCTTGATCTTGATCGGGCTAGAAGAAGAGGCCATTTCGACCGATCGGGAGATTGCGAAGAACAAGAAATCAAGAGCAAAGATTCTGGACTTCGAAAAATTCTGAAAGCGTGGGGCAAAAATGACAACCAGAGAAGCTTATATATCCTGAGGGAACTGGCACGTAAATCGAGAGGACACGCGTCATCACTATATCAAATCCCGTGTTTTTGCAGGGACACATGGCGTTAATCCGTAGCAAGTGCAAAAGCAGGCGAATCGTCGTGACCAGACAAAGCGTCGAACCGCCGGTCCAAGCGAACCGCCGATCTGAGCGAATCTCTTGTCCAACAGGTTGGCAAGTCCAACCGGACCGCCGGTTCAAAAGACTCCCCGATCCAGATGGACCAAAGATTCAAGCAGAAAAATCGAACTCCATCGCCACTCGAAGACTTCAATTCGACAGGTTCAAAACTAACCTCGACCGGTTGAATTTAATCGATCGGTCAGATTTGACCGATCGACCAAATTCAACCGATTGGTCGATTTTCTACTGGATCGGGCAAAAAACTTGGTGTTTTGCCCGATCCCGCCAACCTCGACCAGTTGAAATTAACCGATCGATTAGATTTGACCGATCGGCCAAATTCAACCGATCGGTCGATTTTCTACTGGATCGGGCAAAAAACTTAGCCTTTTGCCCGATCCCGCCAACCTCGACCGGTTGAATTTAACCGATTGGTCAAAATTGACCGATCGGTCAAAATTTAACCGATCGGTCAAAATTTAACCGATCGGTCGATTTTCTACTGGATCGGTCAGGAAACTATGTTTTTTGACCGATCACTTCAACCTCGACCGGTTGAATTTAACCGATCGGTCAGACTACCGATCGATCAAATTCAACCGATCGGTCGATTTTCTACTGGATCGGTCAGAAAACTATATTTTCTGACCGATCACTTCAACCTCGACCGGTTGAATTTAACCGATCGGTCAGACTTGACGGATCGGTCAAATTTAACCGATCGGTCGATTTTCTACTGGATCAGTCAGGAAACTATGTTTTCTGACCGATCACTTCAATCTCGACCGGTTGAATTTAACCGATCGGTCAGACTTGACCGATCGGTCAAATTCAACCGATCGGTCGATTTTCTACTGGATCAGTCAGGAAACTATGTTTTCTGACCGATCACTTCAACCTCGACCGGTTGAATTTAACCGATCGGTCAGACTTGACCGATCGGTCAAATTCAACCGATCGGTCAATTTTCTACTGGATCGGTCAGAAAAACTATGTTTTCTGACTGATCACTTTAACCTTGACCGGTTGAATTTGATCGATCGGTCAAATTCAACCGATCGATCAAAATTGATCGATCGGTCAATTTTGACCGATCAGTGTGAAACTGATCGATCAGCCTTATTTTCGACGCTAACACTCGACAAAGCTCCTTTGCATTTATGACAGGGGGTCGTTAGCTTTGCACCACGAATCCAAGCCAGCCAAGGTGGCCTCTTAGCTAACTTGGAGGGGGTAACTGTGGATGCAAATTTTGGCAAGAAGTCTGCAAACAGCGGGACCCACCGGCCCTGCCTGATGGGCCCAAGAGCCTGTGGAATCCCTCAGGAGACAGTAGCATGGCCCACCAGCTTTACCTGGAGGATCCCCAGATACAACAGCAGAAACCGCCATTTGCCACCAGAGAATTCTATAAATAGCAGACCCTTCGAATGTAAAAAGGATCAAAAATCTGATTTCCAGTTCTGAGATCTGATTTTCAGAAACCAGAGCTCTGGATTTCAGTTTCCATCCCTTCACTTCCTCTCTTCGATCTTCTTCTTGTCTTTGAAGAGATCAGAGTGGTTTCAGTAATACTCGGCCTGTCGAGATCACTTCGATACAAGCGTTAGTGAATTCGGGTTGCTCCCTATAGCACGGAGACGTAGGTTTCGGCTGAACTCCGAGATCACATCTCTCGCATCAACTCTCTGATTGCATCTCTATCTGCTTGTGTATTGAGAACTGCAACTTCAATCAATCAATATATCGAACAACGATATTCGACTCGAACCTTCAATTGACTGGTGCGGTGAAGTCTTCGGGTCAGCACGAAGATTTTCCCCTACACATGCCTGTAACTCTCTTCAGAGGTTTCGGGAAAGCAGAAGGTTGCTTGATAGAGAGGTGACCTTAAGCATGGAAACTGAGGCCGTGGCTGCTACTGAAGTTATTGGAGATGTTAATCTTAGTTTTTCGAATAATAAGACTTTGACTTTTAGAGATATTTTTTATGTACCGTCTTTGAGACGTAATTTGATTTCTATTTCTTCTTTAGTTGATGAAGATTATTCAGTTTATTTTGATTCTTCTGGTGTATCATTTAAGTTGAATGAAACTTTTATAATAAGAGGAATGGTTCAGAATAATCTCTACGTTGTCAGTCCTAAATTTGAAAAAGATAACATAATAACTTCAGCATTTAATGTTAATTCATCTAAGCGTAAGAAACCTTCAGAGAATTTAACCCAATTGTGACACTTACGACTTGGCCATATTGGCTTAGACAGGATCCATAGGATGGTGAAGACTGAGCTTCTGGAAACAGATCCTACAGAGATCCTTCCCACCTGTGAATCCTGTCTGGAAGGCAAGATGACTAAGAGGGCCTTTAAAGGCAAGGGAGTAAGAGCTACTAAGGTATTAGAGTTAATCCATTCAGATGTATGTGGACCCATGAGCGTCAAGGCGATAGGAGGTCATGAGTACTTTATCACTTTTACTGATGATTACTCAAGATATGGTTACATTTACCTGATACATCGGAAGTTGGAATTCTTTGACATGTTTAAAGAGTTCAGGGCTGAAGTAGAAAAGCAGACGTACAAGTGTATAAAAACCCTTCGATCTGATCGAGGAGGTGAGTATCTATCTGACGAGTTCTTTGGGTATTTAGTGGAGCATGGGATAACATCCCAGTTAATTGCTCCAGGTACCCCACAACAGAATGGAGTTTCCGAGAGAAGAAATCGAACCTTATTGGACATGGTTCACAGTATGATGAGTTATGCCAGTTTACCAATGACCTTTGGGGGGTATGCCCTACAAACAACAGTTTATATTCTGAACCATGTTTCATCTAAGTCAGTGCCTCAGACCCCTAGAGAACTGTGGTCAAAGCGAAAGCCTATGCTACAACATTTCAGAATATGGGGATGCCCTGCACATATGCGAAGGGATAAGAGAGAAAAGATGAAATCTAAATCCAGAGTATGTCTATTTGTAGGGTATTCCAAGGAGACCAAAGAAGGACTATTTTATGATCCTGAGGAAAAGAAGGTAATCGTTTCTACGAATGTCTTTTTCCTACAGCAGAATTATATTACAGACCATAAGATTACTAGTAAGGTGGTTCTAGATAAACTACGGGGTACTAGAACAGAGAGCGCATTTGAAAGCATAGTGGGAGCTGATATTACAGTCACTAATATACCAGATATTGTGGAAACTAATCATCCTATAACACCACCACCACCTTGTCGTAGTAGGAGAAGTATCAGAGCTCCTGACAGATACTATAGAGAAACCTTATTGGTTGATCCAGAGGGTCAGAAGGATGATCCACTGAGCTACGATGAGGCAGTGGGAGCTTCTGATGGCTTTGACTGACAAAAGGCCATGGAGGCAGAAATTGCATCAATGTCCCACAATACTGTCTGAACTCTTGTTGCACCATCATCCAATATTAAACTTATTAGGTGTAAGTGCGTGTATAAAAAGAAGAGAGGATCCAATGGCTCCATTGAGACTTATAAAGCTAGATTAATTGCCAAGGGTTATACCCAAAGAGAAGGAATCGACTTTGACGAAACCTTCTCGCCGGTAGCTATGATAAAGTCTATTCAGATCCTCCTATCCACTGCAGCCCATTATAACTGGGAGATCTAGCAAATGGATGTCAAGACAGCATTCCTCAATGGGGATTTGAAAGATGACATTTATATAATGCAGCCACCAATTTTTGAGTTAAAGGGCCAGGAGCATCTAGTTTGAAGTTACAGAAATCCATTTATGGACTAAAGCAAGAATCTAGAAGTTAGAACATTCAGTTTGATCAGACAATCCAGTCATATGGATTTACTCAAAACAAGGATGAACCATATGTATACAAGAGGAGTGATAAGACTATAGTGGTATATTTGATACTTTACATAGACGATATTCTGTTCATTGGGAATTATGTTGGAACATTGTCAACAGTAAAGGTCTGGTTGTCAACACAGTTCGATATGAAAGACCTATGTGAAGCGAGTTATGTTTTGGGGATCAAGGTAACACGAGATCGCCAGAACAGGATTCTCTCGCTGTCACAGGCCGTGTATATAGATAAGGTTATGGCTAGGTTTGACATGCAAAACTCCAAGAAGGGTTTTGTGCCATTTAAATATGGTATAAAACTGTCTAAGGATCAATGTCCTAGGACACCTAAGGAGAGAGCAGATATGCAGAAGATACCTTATGCTTCGGCATTAGGTAGTCTAATGTATGCTATGCATTGTACAAGGTCAGATATTTGTTTCGCAATAGGCATGATGGGTCGGTTTCAGTCGAATCCAGGTCCAAATCACTGGACAGCTGTGAAGTGTATACTCAAGTACCTTTGTAGAATAAGGGACTATGAATTAGTTTACACTGCACATGAACTGACGCCGATTGGATATACAGATTCTGACGTTATATCAGATTTAGAATCCAGAAAATCGACATCAAGATTTGTGTTTATGTTATGAGGAGCAGCGGTTAGTTGGCAGAGTGTGAAGCAGAAATGCATCACGGACTCTACCACAGAGGCTGAGTATGTTGTAGCATGCGAGACAGCCAAAGATGCGGTATGGCTCAAGAAATTTCTTACGGATTTGGGGTGCATACTAGAGGCCTAGTTACATATTGTGCTTTACTGTGATAATAGTGGGGCGGTAGCACAAGCAAAGGAGCTAAGACATCACCAAAAGGGGAAGCACATCGAGCGCAAATTCCACTTGATTCGGTAGTTTCAAAAGCAAGGGCGAGTAGCGGTGACACAGATTGTATCTACAGATAATGTTGTTGATCCTTTCACCAAGGCAATACCTATCAAGGCATTCGAGCGACATGTGGACGCGATGGGAGTCAAAACCATTTTGCTTCGCTAGACCAAGTAGGAGATTGTTAGGATTGATGTGTTCTAAGCTTGTAAAACTTTATGTTTTGATCTAATAAATAAAGATTGATAGTTATTATATAAGATGCATATAGGTGCGTAACATAGTTACGTGTTCTTTTAAGAACAGAGAGCCATGATTATATGGTAGTCCACTGAGTTGAAGACTGAGTGGATTGGTCCCATATAATCTAAATCAGTTCGCAGCTATGATCAGGTTGGTCGCCTCATCATGATAAACTGTTGGGGATGATAGTTCATGGGAAGTCTTCACCATGGTCATCACCAGGCATAGGGTCTGTGGCTGAACTGAACTAATATAGTGTACAGATCAGTGAGCAGACACTGGTACAATAAGTCATGTTTCTGCTTAGGGTAAAATGGTCCTAAACCCTAAGGAACCACATCTGATGGACTAACTAGTTGCATGATACTTTGGCGCACCAATGTATGAGGATCCATATGCAGTGATCCAAAACCACGGTGTATTGGGTTCCCTGACTGGCGTTGCATTAGCGTGTCACTCCTGCAGGTCATCCACACCCCTGAAGGGAGGTGAGTTCCTTGGTGTGACTTACACTGTACCAAACCCAGGCTTGGTGGTCATCAGTTTGCCTATTGACCGGGTTTGATTACTCGACGAGGTAATCAGAGGTACAATGTATAGGTCAACCTGGAAGGAACCAAGTCATATGATCATTCGAGTTTGACGGAAGTCTCCACAGCTCAAAGTGAATCATGACATCAATTGGAGGGACAACGGGTTTACCACTACTAAGCGGAGAGCAGGGGTATGACGGAGAACATAGTAAGTCCGGGTGAATTGGAGAGCAGGGGTATGACGGAGAACATACCTTCGTGCGGATCTCCACGGTTAAAAGATCCGCACGAAGGTATGAATAATCTAACATGTAGATCTAGCGAGCTTTATGATTTGTATGTATGCTAGATAATCATTACGCTAGATTGCCGTTAGGGTGTTCCATTCACGTGCATATACGTGCACGCACATATAGATTAGTTTCAATAAAAGTTTAAATCGTGTAACGTGCACCATGAACGGTCTTTCGACCGCTAAATCATTTCTGCTACGAGCCTCTACTATGGGATTATTCCCAACAGATGAGTGAGCGGTACATGAATTATCGTCACGAGCTCTACCAACTCTACAGTTACTTGGTCGGCGAGCCGGCTGAGGAGTTATAGACTGCGACCGTGATGAGAGACGCACCACCGCTACACGTTCTACAGCTTTTGGTCGCTCACTGGGCCACCTCTCAGTTTCAGGTATAATTTTTATTTTGTTGATTCGTACTTATTTTAATGTTATACTAAAAATTTGTATTGATGTTTGAAAATTTAATCGATTGACACAGGCTAGTTTTGCTAAAGGCAAGCAGAATAGAAATACCTCGACGACACTTGCTCCAGTGAGGGGGAGGCCCTCCATGCCCCAGCTTGCCCAGCAGCTAATAAATGATACAAACATTTCATTGTTTAAAGCTCTATAAATCTTATATTAACTCATCTATTTATTTTATATATCAAAAAACAGACACAGTCCTTGGGCCACGAGCCTGATCGGATTGACCTTTTTGAGGCCTCTAGGAGGCGACGTACCGATGGGGCATTTATGGACGACAGGGTTGCCTCGCAAGTCGTAAGTAATTAAATTACTGTTAATATATTCGTATACGTATGCCATCAAATATCATTGGTTGTTTTTATATATGAGAGAATGCGACTTATGGTGACCCTGTCGGGCGAGGCCGGCTCCTCCTCCAACTTAGTATCTATCGACTCGGCGATAGATACTATGCTCAGACCTGCCACGCACGGCCGCGTCCTCTGCACGGGCCTTGGAGTCACGCCCTCCTCCTACTTTGGACGAGAGGGTATGCGCTCGAGGGCACGGGACACCCAGACTGGTGTCATCACTTAGTTGCAATCTGCGCTAGACGTGGAGCGCGAGCAGAGGCAAGCCCTCGAGCATAGGGTTGAGGCGGAGCGCGAGCGGAGGCAGGCCCTCGAGCGGCGAGTTGAGGAGGAAAGAGAAGCTCGCAGGGTATTCGAGCGTCGACTTAATGAGTTCATGAGTCGGTCTAGCGGTGGCTCATGCTCATGATCAGGTACTTTCTAATTTTTATAATATTAATATAAAATATGGATTTTACTAATTTGAGTTTATATCATATTATCACGCTAATATGCTAATTTGACGATCCGATCGAATCCAAACCTATTTCAAATCCGAAACACACAAACTTATGATTTTTCAACGCTTAGACTCTAAATCGGTCAATCGGAGCGTAAATTGTTAAAATATCCAATTAGAACTCACTCGCAAGTCCGAAATATGGAAAAATTCCAAGTACAAATTATCGGATGCCGATCCGATGATGATCCGATCGAATCCAAATCTATTTCAAATCCGAAACACGCTAACTTATGATTTTTCAATGCTTAAACTCTAAATTGGTCAATCGGAGGGTAAATTGTTAAAATATCCTATTAGAACTCACTCGCAAGTCCGAAATATTAAATAATTCCAAGTACGAATTATCGAATGCCGATCCGATCGAATCCAAACATATTGTAAATCCGATACACGCTAACTTCTGATTTTTCAATGCTTAGACTCTAAATCGATCAATCGGAGCGTAAATTGTTAAAATATCCAATTAGAACTCGCTCGCAAGTCCGAAATACGAAAAAATTCTAAGTACGAATTATCGGATAATGATCCGATGACGATCCGATCGAATCCAAACCTATTTCAAATCCGAGAGACACTAACTTATGATTTTTCAACGCTTAGACTCTAAATCGGTCAATCAGAGTGTAAATTATTAAAATATCCAATTAGAACTCGCTCGCAAGTTCGAAATATGGAAAAATTCCAAGTAAAAATTATCGAATCCCGATATGACGACGATCCGATCAAATCCAAACCTATTTCAAATCCGAAACACGCTAACTTATGATTTTTCAACACTGAGACTCTAAATGGGTCAATATGAGCGTAAATTGCTAAAATATCCAATTAGAACTCGCTCGTAAGTTTGAAATACGAAAAAATTCCAAGTACAAATTATCGGATACCGATCCGATGACGATCCGATCGAATCCAAACCTATTTCAAATCCGAAACATGCTAACTTATGATTTTTCAACGCTTAGACTCTAAATCGGTCAATCGAGCGTAAATTGTTAAAATATCCAATTAGAACTCGCTCGCAAGTTCAAAATACGAAAAAATTCTAAGTACGAATTGTCGGATGCCGATCCGATCGAATTCAAACCTATTTCAAATCCGAAACACGCTAACATATGATTTTTTAACGCTTATACTCTAAATCGGTCAATCAGAACGTAAATTGTTAAAATATCCAATTAGAACTCGCTCTCAAGTCCGAAATATGGAAAAATTCAAAGTATGAATTATCGGATGCCGATTCGATGACGATCCGATCGAATCCAAACCTATTTTAAATTCGAAACACGCTAACTTATGATTTTTCAACGCTTAGACTCTAAATAGGTTAATCGGAGCGTAAATTGCTAAAATATCCAATTAGAACTCGCTCGCAAGTCCGAAATACAAAAAAAAGTACAAATTATCAGATACCGATCCGATGAAGATCCGATCAAATCCAAACCTATTTCAAATTCAAGACATGCTAACTTATGTTTTTTTAATGCTTAGACTCTAAATGGGTTAATTAGAGCGTAAATTGTTAAAATATCCAATTAGAACTTGCTCGCAAATCCGAAATACGGAAAAATTCTAAGTACGAATTATCGGATACCGATCCGATGATGATTCGATCGAATCCAAATCTATTTCAAATCCGAGACACGCCAACTTATGAATTTTCAATGCTTAGACTCTAAATCAGTCAATCGGAGCGTAAATTGTTAAAATATCCAATTAGAACTCGCTCGCAAGTCCGAAATACAAAATAATTCTAAGTACGAATTATAGGATGTTGATCCGATGACGATCCGATCGAATCCAAACATATTTCAAATCCGAAACACGTTAGATTTTTCAATGCTTAGACTCTTAATCGGTCAATTAGAGTATAAATTATTAAAATATCCGATTAGAACTCGCTCGCAAGTCCGAAATATGAAAAAATTCCAAGTACGAATTATCAGATACCGATCCGATGACGGTCCGATCGAATACAAACCTATTTCAAATCTGAAACACACTAACTTATGATTTTTCAACGTTTAGACTCTAAATCGGACAATCAGAGCATAAATTGTTAAAATGTCCAATTAGAACTCGCTCATAAGTCCAATATATGAAAAAATTCCAAGCACGAATTGTCGGATGCCGATCTGATTGAATCCAAATCTATTTCAAATCTGAAACACGCTAACTTATGATTTTTCAACGCTTAGACACTAAATTGGTCAATCGGAGCGTAAATTGTTAAATTATCTAATTAGAACTCGCTCGCAAGTTCGAAATACGAAAAAATTCCAAGTAAGAATTATCGGATGCCGATCCGATGACGATCCGATCAAATCCAAACCTATTTCAAATCCGAAACACGCTAACTTATGATTTTTCAACGCTTAGACTCTAAATGGGTTAATCGGAGCGTAAATTGTTAAAATATCCAATTAGAACTCGCTCGCAAGTCCGAAATACGGAAAAATTCTAAGTACGAATTATCGGATACCGATCCGATGATGATCCGATCGAATCCAAATCTATTTCAAATCCGAGACACGCTAACTTATGAATTTTCAACGCTTAGACTCTAAATCAGTCAATCAGAGCATAAATTGTTAAAATATCCAATTAAAACTCGCTCGCAAGTTCTAAATACGGAAAAATTCCAAGTATGAATTATCGGATGCCGATCCGATCGAATCCAAACCTATTTTAAATCCGAAACACGCTAACTTATGATTTTTCAATGCTTAGACTCTAAATCGGTCAATCGGAGTGTAAATTGTTAAAATATCCAATTAGAACTCGCTCGCAAGTCCAAAATACGAAATAATTCTAAGTACGAATTATCGGATGCCGATCGGATGCCGATCCGATCGAATCCAAACCTTTTTCAAATCCGAAACACGTTAACTTACGATTTTTCAACGCTTAGACTCTAAATTTGTCAATCGGAGCATAAATTGTTAAAATATCCAATTAGAACTCGCTCGCAAGTTCGAAATATGGAAAAATTCCAAGTACGAAGTATCGGATGCTGATCCGATCGAATCCAAACCTAATTCAAATCCGAAACACGCTAACTTATGATTTTTCAATGCTTAAACTCTAAATGGGTCAATCGGAGCGTAAATTATTAAAATATCCAATTAGAACTCGCTCGCAAGTCCGAAATACGAAATAATTCCAAGTATGAATTATCGGATGCCGATCCGATGATGTTCCGATCGAATCCAAACCTATTTCAAATCCGAAACACGCTAACTTATGATTTTTCAACGCTTAGACTTTAAATGGGTCAATCAGAGCGTAAATTGTTAAAATATCCAATTAGAACTCGCTCGCAAGTCCGAAATACAAAATAATTCCAAGTACAAATTATCGGATGCCGATCCGATGATGAACCGATTGAATCCAAACCAATTTCAAATCCAAAACATGCTAACTTGTGATTTTTCAACGCTTAGACTCTCAATTGGTCAATCGGAGGGTAAATTATTAAAATATCCAAGTAGAACTTATTCGCAAGTCCGAAATACGATAAAATTCCAAGTACGAATTATCGGATGCCGATCCGATGACGATCTGATCGAATCCAAACTAATTTCAAATCCAAAACACGCTAACTTTCAACACTTAGACTCGCAATTGGTCAATTAGAGGGTAAATTGTTGAAATATCCAATTAGAACTTGCTCGCAAGTTCGAAATACGATAAAATTCTAAGTACGAATTATCGGATGCCGATCCGATGATGATTCGATCGAATCCAAACCAATTTCAAATCCCAAACACGCTAACTTGTGATTTTTCAACGTTTAGACTCTCAATTGGTCAATCGGAGGGTAAATTATTAAAATAGCCAATTAGAACTTGCTCGCAAGTCCGAAATACGATAAAATTCTAAGTACGAATTATCGGATGCCGATCCGATTGAATCCAAACCAATTTCAAATCCGAAACACTCTAACTTTTGATTTTTCAACACTTAGACTCTCAATTGGTCAATCGGAGGGTAAATTGTTAAAATAACAAATTAGAACTTGCTCGCAAGTCCGAAATACGATAAAATTCTAAGTACGAATTATCGGATACCGATCCGATCGAATTCAAACCAATTTCAAATCCGAAATACGCTAACTTGTTGTTTTTCAACGCTTAGACTCTAAATTGGTTCAATCGGAGGGTAAATTGTTAAAATATCCAATTAGAACTTTCTCGCAAGTTCGAAATATGAAAAAAATTCCAAGTACGAATTATCGAATACCGATCCGATAACAATTCGATCTAATCCAATCCAATCCAAATTCAAATCCGAAACACACTAACTTGTGCGTTTTCAACGCTTAGACTCTCAATTGGTCAATCGGAGGGTAAATTATTAAAATATCCAATTAGAACTTGCTCGTAAGTCTGAAATACGATAAAATTTCAAGTATAAATTATCGGATGCCGATCCGATACCGATCTGATCGAATCCAATCCAATTTCAAATCCGAAACACGCTAACTTATGATTTTTCAACTCTTAGACTCTCAATTACATATATAAACTATTTTTTTAACAAATATATGTTAATTGCAGGATGTGCAGCGTTAGGGGATGAGAGCACCAGCGTTGGTGCCGGACGGCGTGGGGTGGTTGAGCTAGGGCATGCAGCTTCCCTTAGTTTTGAATTATGTAAAAATAATTTTGTAATAAATATGTGGTCATTTTTTGGTCTTGTCTATAATTATCTGGTATTGTGGTAATATTTGGTAATTTATGGTAATATTTGATAAATTGTGATAATATTTGATAAATTACGGTAATATTTGATTTAATCAATTATGGTAATATTTGAATATATTATGGTATTATTTGATAAATTTTGATAATATTTGATAAATTATGGTAATAGTTGATTTAGTCAATTATGGTAATATTTGAATATATTGTGGTATTGTTGTAAATCACAGGAATTAAAAAACATTATTTATGTAATTATTTTAAAAAAATAATGTTTTTTTGCCGACGGAATTTATGACTTCCGTCGGTAATAAGCTATTTTATTTTTTTAAATAATTTGTATATTGCCGACGGAATTTATAACGTCCGTCGGTAATAACCTTACATATTGCTGACGGACAGGAATATTCCATTGGCAAAAATCTTATATATTGCCGACGGACGCTAATATTCTATCGGCAAAATATTTTATATTTATAATTAAATATTCGTATATTATCGACGGATACAAAATATCCGTCGGTATTAATAATTAATACCGACGGATATTTTGTGTCCGTCGTCGATTTTTCCCGATGCCTTTTTTCCCGACAGACTAGCGACGGAAATGACTTCCGTCGTGATAAATATTTACCGACGGAAACCTAACTTTACCGACGAATATTTTCCGTCGGTAAAAAATATTTTTTTTTGTAGTGTTATGCAGTTGAAGGTGATTATTTTGGCATGGTAGTGGTGGTATGTATGTAAAATTATGAGTATAAAGTGTTTCAATTGCTTTTATATTACTTTAGACATGGTGTGCATAAATATCATCGTAAATCTTGAATAGATTACTGATTCAGGGTTCCACAGTATTATAGTTAACTTAGACATGATCTAATTATAAATTTAATGTCACTATCAATACTATATTTTATGCAGGTAGATCTTTATTTGTGGTTGATGTTTTAATACTATTCAAGATGCAAGCTATGCAGTTGACGTTTGTTTTTTTTGTAGTGGTGGTGGTGGTTTATGTTTATATGTAGTAGTAACCAATATTTAGTAACCAATAGTGGTGGTGGTGGTGGTGCTTGATACCGCAAATAATGTTTTATTATAGTCATGAAATAATAGTTATTTAGTAGTAGAAAATAATAGTTATTTTTCTCAATAATTTGGTAACTATATAACAATGGTTGGTTCTTGTATTTGCAAATTTAATCATGTGTTTGACAAAGATAAACTTCATTAAATAAAAAAAAAATTTCATCAAATACAAATAATAGATCAAGTACAAAATAACCAAGCAAATGATTATGCGTTGGTATTGCACATACGCATCAAATTTCTTTTCAAATGATTCTATCTTCTAAAGTTTAATATACAACTTATTAATTAAGTTTTTTCTTTATCAAGTCCTAGATAACCATCAACTGATACTTCATGTCAACAATGCTATGGTTGGTATTATCCAATCAGGTGAAAAAATCACAGTTATCAATGGTCTATAAAAAAGCGATTGATGATAAGGTTAGTATATAAAACAATATTAACTTTAACAAAATATAACAAGATGATCTTATCCTTTCTTTCGGTCAGCTATAAAATCGTTGTCCTTTTGATCTTTCTTTATTCAAGATTTTTTTTTTTGCAAGTTCATCTCCTACAATCACATACTCGCCTTGGTGTTGAGTTGTGTAGAGAGGAACTTACAAAGGTGCGTATCTTGGATAAACAACTTGTTGAGCTTCGATATAGCCAAGAGACGGATGGGGTGTCTCTGAGCCTCGAATGAGGAGCAAGTTTGTCTTTAGAATTAGAGTGAGATGGGTCTTACGAGCTTCTATAGAGGAACATGATTTGTGAGGGGTTTTTATGCAAAAGAAATGGTAGAACTGGAGAGAAGGAAGAAAGGAATTAATATGAACGTTGATAGATGGGAGTCACCGAACAATTATATAGACTTCAGAATTGGAAGGCATATTTGTCATTTTAATGGGGCTAGGGTAAAAGGTTTTATTCTTTTCAATGGTTTACTTTTGAGGAAATATTCATAAATAATCCCATCATTCACATGACTGCTTAACTGGAGGGGGATTTTATTAAAAGTTAGAATATGTCAGGAGTCAGATGTAAAACTAAAAAAGATAGGGGGTAGGTGTAAACAGTAATATCTATATTTGTCCTGGGAGTATATGCAAAAATCTCATGAAAATATTTCATGGTTTCATTATTACTAGATTGTGAGTCTTTTTGAAAGATTTTCCATATAAATTTGTCTTCAGCGCCCATATGATTGAGTAGCTTGTTTGATTCACTCATAGGTGTGTGACAACATCTGGAGTGTCCCAAAAGAATGACTTTATAGAGGAAGGAGACACGACGGGTATACGAAGACAATGATTTTCGCTTCCAAGACCGATGTGAAACTAACCGCTCCCATATACTTCTGTCTAGCTAGGTGGTATCATATTGGCCACACTATATGCACTCTAGAGTCACCAATCTCATTTACGTAATATGCACCACAAGAGTTATCAACTCAACATGTACACCATCAGAGGACCAAAAAAAATTTGCTAGGCAATAGTCTGAATTTATATAGATTGTTTTTGTTGTAATAGTCTTGTACAAAATATATACAATCAAGTAGAATTGGCATTGCCAACAAAGCTTGCAGTACAAGGAGTACTGAACTACACTACCCCCACTTGTACTGCAGCAAGATATTTGTACTACAATCATATTATCATTCCCTATCTTATGGCCCCACCTATTTTCTTGGATTTCATGTGTAGACTCCACATGATTTTTTTTATTTTGGTAAGCTACCCCCACATGAATCTGATTGCTCAATTTCCCTTCCCTTCCTGCTCCACTTCTCCTTCTTCGTTCAGCAACACAATTATGCCTATAGAGAATAGCAGCTGGTGCGGTATCGAGCGGAGGCCGTGACGGCCACTGGAGCGGTTGCGATGTCATTGGATCTCCGGTGGGTGAAAGGGCGGGGGAGGTTCTCCGGCATGATGCTCTCCAGGGAGTTGGCGTGCCATGGGGGGCACCTCCGCCCATCGCTCCACCGCGCCACCACCTTCCCTTCGGACCCGCCGACCAAGCTCGGACCCCCAGGGAGGGCCCCGGCGCCGTCGACAGCGAAGCCAGCCGTGGTGCCGATCACGACGCATGCCATCATCGAGACGCATCGGCTTCGCCACCACGTCTCCCTGCTCGTTGATCCGATCGAAGGGTTTTTGGTGAGATGAGAAGATGGGTTTGGAGGGGTTGGGGATGATGAGGGCTTGAGGCAAGAATGGATCGAAACAGCCATCTTCGATCCTGTTTGCGGGTCGGATGTTGCTTCAGCAGTCGTGAGCGGTCGGGGTTTAAGTAGAGGGGCGTGGTTGGTCAGACCACGGTTGCTGATGAGGACACGGACGGAAGACCTTAAATGATCCAGGGGCACGTGGGTTTGGACCCTACCCTACTATCAAGAAAATACTTTGCGTGCCTTGAAGAAATGCCAATAACGTGAGAATTTCAGTGTCAAGTAAGATATGGCGAGACGCCACACATGAGATACTTGGGTTAGGAGAGACGTATGAGCTTTTGCCGGTGAGCTTCTGTTAGCCATTCAGTCCCAATCGGGTGGTTATTAGGTCAGTGAGACAATGCTGAGAGTTCTTTTATATATATATATATATATATATATATAGAGAGAGAGAGAGAGAGAGAGAGAGAGAGAGAGAGAGAGAGAGAGAGAGAGAGAGAGAGAGAGAGAGAGAGAGAGAGAGAGAGAGAGAGAGAGAGAGAGAGAGAGGTGTTAGGTTGCGCTGTGTGACTGGCGGAGAAAATAAGCTACGACCTGTGTCCGTCCGATCAAAATGAATCAAATGGCACACAAAAATCTCGTTCGATATAACCCGGATCAAACCCGTTGCAGCATACAGAAATCCCGTTCGATTTCTATCCTTTGAATCGATGGGAATCGAACGGACTAAAAAAATTTCGTTGTTACTGTAGCGGCTACAGTAACAGCGAATCAATTTGGTCCGTTCGATTCTCATCGATCCAACGGATGGAAATTGAACGAACACAAAATGGGTCCTGGTGATTTCCATCCGTTGGATCGATGGGGATCGAACGGTCTAAATTTTTTTCACTGTTACTGTAGCCGCTACAGTAACAACGAAATTAGTTTGGTCCATTCGATTCCCATCGATCCAACGGATGGAAATCTAACGGATACAACAATCTTCCCATCCGTTGGATCGATTGGAATTGAACGGACCAAACACAATTTGATGTTACTGAGCCACTACAGTAACATCGAAAATTTTTTGGTCCGTTCGATTCCTATTGATCCAATGGATGGAAATCGAATGGGATTTCTGTATGCTGTAGCGGGTTTGATCTGGGTTATATCGAGCGGGATTCCTTTGTACTATTTGATTCATTTCGATCGGACAGACACAGGTCGCAGCTCATTTTCTTTGCCGCATATATATATATATATATATATATATATATATATATATATATATATATATATATATATATATATATATATATATATATATATATATATATATATATATATATATATATATATATATATATATAGAGGAATGTTAGGATGCGGCGTGCGGTGCGTGCGGCGCCGCACCGCAGCCGTCTGATGCACTGCTGCGGTGCGTGCGATGCACGCAGCAGTGCATCAGACGGCTGTTGCGGTGCGCCGCACGCACCGCACGCCGCATCCTAACACCCCTCTCTCTCTCTCTCTCTCTCTCTATATATATATATATATATATATATATATATATATATATATATATATATATATATATATATATATATATATATATATATATATATATATATATATATATATATATATATATATATGGGGCATGCTATGCTGCGGCATGCGGTAAGTGTGGCACCGCACCGCAGCCGTCTGATGAACGCGCTGCGTGCATTGCATGCACGCAGCGGTGCATCAAACGGTAGCGGTGCGATGCCGCACTTACCGCATGCTGCACTATAGCATTTCTCTCTCTCTCTCTCTCTCTATATATATATATATATATATATATATATATATATATATATATATATATATATATATATATATATATATATATATATATATATATATATATATATGGGGCATGCTATGCTGCGGCATGCGGTAAGTGCGGCACCGCACCGCAGCCGTCTGATGCACGCGCTGCGTGCATGAGGTGCATCAAACGGTAGCGGTGCGATGCCGCACTTACCGCATGCTGCACTATAGCATTTCTCTCTCTCTCTCTCTCTATATATATATATATATATATATGTATATATATATATATATATATATATATATATATATATATATATATATATATATATATATATATATATATATATATATATATATATATATATATATAAGTGATTAAGATGCTGCTTGATCAGATCGCATATCCCGCACGACATCGAGAGAGAGAGAGAGAGAGAGAGAGAGAGAGAGAGAGAGAGAGAGAGAGAGAGAGAGAAAGGGGGGGCACAGACACACACACACACACACACACACACACACACACACACACACACACACACACAGATAGGCGGGTGGGCTAGAGGGAGAGAGTAAGGGCAGGGGTGACGTGGAAGAGAGAGAGATGGTATGACTAGAAAGAGGGAGAGGTGGGGAGGGCCAAATACGGATGCCAACACTAATGTGTGTGCCGTCAAAGAAGTTTGCCGCCCAAGCTGACTGAGTTTAGTCATCGAAGGTGACCGATTGTACTTTGTTGCAGTAGTGCAACATGCACTTGTTGAGGAGTATGCCCATCCAAAGAAGGCCTCATTGTATGCTCGTCTATTAACACATATAGAGATTTCTAAATTTGCTATTTTTTTGTGGATGAGATATCCATGTTAAGATGATCATCCTTATAAAAAATCATGCAAGTTCTGAAACTTTAAGTATTTTGAATAAGCACATCAAATTAACAGTTGAAATGGATAGACGATATAACTTCTATCATTTTGATACATATAGAGGTTTCAGAATTTAGTTATTTTTGGTCAGGGTGATCATATTGTTGTAGATAGCTTATCCACCAAAAATCAACAAATTTTCAAACATCTAGGTCCCAAAATATTAGAAGCTTCATCAGTTGTCTATTTTAACTGTTAATTTGAATAACTTATTTGAAATTCTTAGAGGTTTTAGAACTTGCCGATTTTTTGTGAGGATAATCACCTTAGCATAGATATCACATCCACAAAAAATTAGCAAATTAAAAACTTCTATGTATCCTAATATATATATATATATATATATATATATATATATATATATATATATATATATATATATATATATATATATATATATATATATATATATATATATATATATATATATATATATATATATATATATATATATATATATATATATATATATAGTAGTGATACATTGCTGCTGGGCAACGTGCGGCTTAACGTGTGGCCACCCCCTTCCGGAGCATTTTGGGATTTTTTTTTTGGGGATTGATCACCCACCCTTGGATAGCACACACAAAAAATTTCAGCCCGATCCAAGCCCTGTAGGTCGTCCAAATGTGATCGACTTTTATCGGTCGTTCATTTTTGTCGTCATTTTGATCAACACATTTGGACGGCCTACAGGGCTTGGATCGGGCTGAAATTTTTTGTGTGTGCTATCCAAGGGTGGGTGATCAATCCCAAAAAAAAAATTCCTAAAATGCCCCGGAAGGGGGTGTCGCACGTTAAGGCCGCACGCTACCGGCCGTAATGTATCATTACTCTCTCTCTCTTTCTCTCTCTCTTTATATATATATATATATATATATATATATATATAGAGAGAGAGAGAGAGAGAGAGAGAGAGAGAGAGAGAGAGAGAGAGAGAGGAATGTTACAATGAGCTGTGAGCTACGGGTGGAGAAAATGAGCTGCCCTTATTTTGATCCCCCTAGGAGTTTTGGAATTTGTTGAAATTTGGTGAGGGTGTTATCTAGGATAAGATGATCATCCTCACCAATTTTCATCAAATTCCAAAACTTTTAGGGTCATTAAATGGTAGAAGCAAAATTAACGGTGACTATGGATGGTAGATAATGCTTCTACCATTTGATGACCCTAGAAGTTTTGGAATTTGATGAAAATTGGTGAGGATGATCATCTTATCCTAGATAACACCCTCACCAAATTTCATCAAATTCCAAACCTTCTTGGGGGATCAAAATGAGGGCAGCTCATTTTCTCCACCCGTAGCTCACAGCTCAACGTAACAGCCATATATATATATATATATATATATATATATATATATATATATATATATATATATATATATATATATATATATATATATAGGAATGTTACAGTGAGCTATGAGCTACGGAAGGAGAAAATGAGCTACGATCATTTTGACCACCTTATTAAGTTTTGGAATTTCGTGAAAATTGGTGGGTGTGTTGTCTTTGGTATCATAATCATCCTCACCAATTTTCAAGAAATTCCAAAATTTCTAGGGTCATCAAATGGTAGAAGCAAAATTAACGATTACTACGGACGGTGGATAAATCTTCTACTGTTTGATGACCCTAGAAGGTTTGGATTTCCTTGAAAATTGGTGAGGATGATCATGTTACCCTAGACAACACACTCACCAATTTTCATGAAATTCCAAAACTTCTAGGGTGGTCAAAATGATCATAGCTCATTTTCTCCTTCCGTAGCTCATAACTCACTATAACATTCCTCTGGGGAGGGATACTCTTACTCATGGCCTCTTACTCATATAGTTACCTATGATCCGGGCCGTCCATTAGATTCCGACGTATGGTTCGGATTAGATGGGGAGTTAAAGCAATGGTGTCCGCATTAAATGCCAATATTAAATGTTCGCATTTAATGCGGACACCATTGCTTTTAACTCCCCATCTAATTCGAACCGTAAGTCGGCATCTAATGGACGGCCCGGATCATAGGTAATTATATGAGCAAGAGGCCATGAGTAAGACTCATATATATATATATATATATATATATATATATATATATATATATATATATATATATATATATATATATATATAGGGGAGGGATACTCTTACTCATGGCTTCTTACGTATATAGTTACCTATGATCCGGGCCGTCCATTAGATCTCGACGTACGGTTCAGATTAGATAGGGAGTTAAAGCAATGATGTCCGCATTAAATGCTCATATTAAAAGTCCTTATTAAAAACCTGCATTTAATGCGGACATCATTGTTTTAACTCCCCATCTAATCCGAACTGTACGTCGAGATCTAATGGACGATCCGGATCATAGGTAACTATATGAGTAAGAGTATCCCTCCCCATATATATATATATATATATATATATATATATATATATATATATATATATATATATATATATATATATATATATATATATATATATATATATATATATATATATATATATATATATATATATATATAGGGAAGTGCTAGAATGCGGCATGCGGTGCGTGCGGCATCGCACCGCAGCCGTCTGATGCACTGCTGCGTGCATCGCATGCACGCAGCGCGTGCATCAGACGACTGCGGTGCGATGCCGCATGCACCGCATGCCGCATTTTAGCATACCCCTATATATATATATATATATATATATATATATATATATATATATATTATGCAGATTTTGCTTCGACCATTTGACCCCCCTAGAAGTTTTGGAATTTGATGAAAATTTGTGAGACTGATCATCTTACCCTAGACAACACCCTCACCAAATTTCATCCAATTCCAAAACTTCTAGGTAGGTAAAACAAGGTTGAGGTGCAGCGTTGTTGCTGCACCCCGGGTGCAGGCTCCCCGCCCCCTATATATATATATATATATATATATATATATATATATATATATATATATATAGGAAACGGGAAATGAGCTGCCAGCCAATTTTTGAAAAAATGAGCAGCCACCCATTTGATGCTTTAGGAGTCTTAGAATGTGCTGATTTTTTGTGAGCTTAAGTATCTTATAATGGATAGAACACCCACAAAAAATCAGCACATTCTAAAACTCCTAGGGGCATCAAATGTTAGAAGTTTTATCGAGTGTTCGTTGTCACCGTTAATCTGAAATATTATATTTGATGCCCCTAAAAGTTTTAGAATTTGCTGATTTTTTGTGGGTGTTCTATCTAAGATAAGATACTTATGCTCACAAAAAATCAGCACATTCTAAGACTCCTAGGGGCATCAAATGGGTGGCTGCTCATTTCGTCGAAATAGGCCGCCAGCCTATACCCCGTATCCTCTCTCTCTCTCTCTCTCTCTCTATATATATATATATATATATATATATATATATATATATATATATATATGAAAAGTCTATGGTGCAGTCACCTTAACGTGAGGCTAACATACAACGATGCACATAGAGGTTTTATTTTTATTTTTTTGATGATGATCATCTTTTCTTTGATATCACACATGTAAAAAATCCACACATTTTAAGACCTTTAGGTGTATCAAATATGCTCCTTAATTTGACGGGTAAAATGAACGGTCGATAAAGCCGAGCACATTTGATGCATCTAGAGGTCTTTGAATAAACTAATTTTTTACATGTGTACTATTAAAGAAAAGGTGACCAAGTCAACGGGTTGAAAAGAAAACTTACTTGTGACGAAAAACCATGTTGATGCATGTTTCTCTCTCTTATTAGTACGTAGTTTAGAAATTAGTTTGAATTGGAAAATTTGATTTAAGATATAACATAATATATTTGGTGAGCTTTGAGCTACCAGCTGATCATGATTGGAGGGTGATTACAGATATTAAGTAGAGTAAGAGGGATAGGAAAGTGGAGTCCAAGATCAATTAATTCTCGTAAGAAAGAAAAGAAATAATTGCTATTAAAATGTTAGATACCCTCACGTCTCAAAACCCCGGGTCCTAAGAGGAGGTTCACAGGGGGTATATTAAGCGGGTGATGGTTGCCTCCCTCACCGATGTGGGACTATTCGTCAACACTCCCCCTCACACGGAGTACGCGCGGCAAGTATCCTCCCACGCGGAGCACGCGTGGCAAGGCACGTTAATAAACGACGGTTTCTGACCATCGTTTAATATTAATGACATCTTGATAAACAACGTACATGGCGACGCACTCCGACCATCGTTAATTGTATTAAACGACAGTCAAAGACCGTCATTATTTGGATGTTTTGGTGTAGTGGACGGTGAACCCTAGCTCTGATACCAGGCTAGATATCGTCACTCCCTAAAACCCAGGTCGTAAGGGGAGGTCCACATGGGGTATAATAAGCGGGTGATAGGTGCCTCCCTCACCGATGTGGAACTATTCGTTAACACTCCCCTCACGCGGAGCACGCATGGCAAGGATCCTCCCACACGCGAAGTATGTGTGGCAAGGCATGATCGGTGGGAAGACCCGAAGCAAGAGACGATGAACCCCAACTCTGATACCATATTAGATATCTTCACGCCCCCAAAACCTGGGTGCTAAGGAGAGGTCCACGGAATGCACGTTCGCTGAAAACATTTGACCGAATAACGTAGATTTTGGCAGATCGGTATTAAAACTGCCTGCACATTTAGGGATGGCAACGGTGCGGTTTCGGGCAAAACCGAAACCGCACCGCAACACCGAACCGCCACATTGAAACCGCACCGTACCGCGACGGTGTACCATATGTAAAACCGAAACCGCACCATGTGGTGCGGTGCACCGCGGTTTAACATTATAATGGTATAAACGGTGCGGTTTTTTACAGTTTTGGGCAAAACCGAACCGCAACACCGAAACCGCAGACCGAAACCGCACCGTACCGCGACGGTTTTATATTTTGGCAAACCAAAACCACACCATACGGTGCGGTTTTCCGCGGTTCACGATTTTAAACCGCACCGTTTGCCATCCCTATGCACGTTGTTTGGGTCTTTACGGCGGCGATTGAGAGATGGTCGGTGACGTGGGTGCAAAGGACAAAGAGGTGATGGAAAAAAGCGCCACTGAGGGGACAACATTCTATAAACCCTGAAGCCGACACCTTCATACTTGGTGGTGAATCTAACACGAGATCGAGTCAATATATTGCTTGTATGTTTTGCTCCCCCAAGATTAGGGCCTACAATGACAATTCGAATGCTAGCAATGGAGCACCGGTAAGCAGGATTAATTGCCCAATCAACATCATATGTGCTTTAAGACGACATAAACACATTATAAGAGTGTGGGCTTAAGGAGACAATACCAACCACAGAACCGACCAATGCGGTAATCAGTCACCACACTGGCATATGTGATGGTAAAGTAGACAAGACCAACCACCAACTGATGTTTTATAGTGAATTTGGGAAAGAGATCAGTGGTACAATGAAAATCAATCCATTATCTCCAAATCTTAGTTGTCATCTCCTAACATGGTATTAGAGCTGGTTTCATCATCTCTCTCTGGGTGCGGCCCCTTCCGATTGTGCCTCGCTCCGCGTGCTCAGCATGAGGAGGGATGTTGAGGAAGTCCACCGATTAGTCCCACATCGGTAAAGGGGGCACCTAACACCCGCTTTATATACCCTCTATGGATCTCCCCTTACGACCCGGATTTTGGGGTGTGAGGGTATATAACTTAGTATCAGAGCTTTAGGGTTTCTCTTATGGCGAAGGCGACAAAGAAGGCATCTCCTCTGGCACCGGCATCTCTCCGGCACCGACATCTCCTCCGATCTCCTTCTCCGATTATAGCACCTCCTCCAGCCTCCCTTCTCCACCCGACCCCTACCCGGCCTCCCTTATCTCCATTCGACCTCTACCCGGCCCCCTCCCCTCTTCGGTCCCCGACCCCACTCGGCTCCCCCTCCGGTCCTCGACTCCCACTGCTCCTCTGATCAAACAACCCTGATCCTACCCGGCCCCCTCTGCTTCTTCGATCAGTCACCCCGACCCCACCTGGCTCTACCTCGACACCTACCGACCCCATCCAGCTTCACCTCGACACCTCCCGATCCCCCTCCCCTCACCTGACTCACCTCAGCCCATCCTTGCATCCCTCCTCCCCACTGTCATCCCCTACCTACAGCCCCTGAGGTCCACCACAGCCCTCGTACCTCCCCTTCTCCCAGACCCCGCAGCACCCCATCGCTGCCATAGTCCTCCCGCCACCTACAATCGTTGCCTCCTCTAGCCGTTGCTACCTTCAGTCGCTACCACCTACTCACTGTTGCCACCTCGATCTGTGACGTTTGCTACTCCGACTTCCTCTGCTCCGTTGAGATTGCTCCGTGGAGGTTATTTCTTCGTCAATCTCCTTCGCTTTTCCATCACAGATACCCATCTTAGTTTGTACCCTCAGCTTCGTCAGTTCCATATGGTCTCTCATCGAGGGTTTCCAAGGGCACTTCTCCACTCGCCTCCGTGTCTCCTAACTGTTGCACGATGATGGCCTCTTCTGGCACTATGGCCTTCCACCATTCTTCCCCCGCCACTCCGCTTTCAGGGTGTACTTGGGTCGGGTCCCTCCATTGAGACAACTGGTCGTGACACATGGTCAAGCTATCCTCCGTTATGGTGGCGATATTACTGCTGCTATCGATCCAGCTACTCCGGCACCTCCTGTAACCACTATGGCTCCTCCTGTCACCACTACGGCTCCTCCCTGGCTGACTTCAACCATCTTCAGCAACTTGAGGAACTATTTCTCTAGTACCTTGCCTCTATCAACACTTCGCCAGCTCACGGCCTGTCCGTCACTCCTGGTACTGCTACTCCATGGATCTTCTACTCTGGAGCCTCCTGCCACCTCACCAGTGAATATACCATACTTATCGATTGTACCCTTGCTCCCATCCACTTGTCGCACTGCTGATGGATCTATCATACCTATTTCGCAGTATGGATCTATCACTTCTACTTCCGATCCCATTGGTCACCTGACCTTGTCTCGTGTTCATCATGCTCCCCTCTTAAATATCAATTTAATATATGTTTGTTCTCTTTATGACTCGGGTCTGCCGTTACCTTTACTTCTTCTCTTGTTCTATGTAGGATCCACGGACAGGTCAAAGAGTTGGGTTGGGTCGTAGAGCAGGGGGACTTTATCAGTTGGCAAGTTCCCACTTTCACTCATTCCGTTCAGTCAGCTTTGTATGTCAGCTCTAATGTTGACCTATGGCACAGAAGGTTAGGTCACATATCCAGTAATCGACTCTAAAGTGTTTTTTGCTCTGGCGCTTTGAGTCGAGTGCCTTTCTCCCCTCTATCTATCTGCACTGACTGTCAATTAGTAAAGCACATAGCTCTTCCTTTTTCTGCTAGCGCTTCCAGATCCAAATCCCTTTTGATCTAGTGCATTCTGAAGTGTGGGGTATTGCTTCAGTTGCCTCCTTTATTGATTTTCTATATTATGTGAGCTTTATAGATGATTACTCCCACTACACGTGGGTCTATCTCATATGTCACCGCTTCGAGCTTTCTCATATCTACAGAACCTTCACTATTATGCTCCATACCTAGTTTGATCAGCGCATTAAGACCTTTCGGTCTGACTGTGCCTAGGAGTATCTATAATCTGAGATACACGAGATTCTTCAAACTCACGTCACTCTTTACTAACAGTTGTGCTCCCACACCCATGAAAAGAACAGAGTGCTGAACACAAGTATCCATGTCCTCAAGACAGTGCGATCTCTACTTCTATCTACTTCTGTTCCACATTCCTATTGGGCCGAGGCTGTTCTGATCGTCGTTCACCTTTTCAATATCACTCCGTCCTCCACCCTCTCTGGTGTTACCTCCTACGAGCAACTTTACTCTACCGCACTTGACTACTTTCTTCTTTGTAACTTTGGGTGCACGTGTTTCGTCCTACTCCCTCCCCATGAGCGCACCAAACTCTCTGCGAGGTCTGTTAGGTGTGTCCACTTTGGTCTCAGTTGGGAGTATAAGGGCTATCGGTGTTATGATCCCTTGTCTCGCCGGATCTGTGTGTCTCATCATGTTTTCTTTGTTGAGGATGTCCCATACTTTTCTATTGAGTCCTGGGATCTTCCCTCACCGCCTACGTCAACCTCTACTCGTCCACCACCTCTCTCCATCCCCTTTCTACTTTCATATCCTGCTCCCAAGCCCACGACTGTGCCTTCCCCGGTTGCACCTCCCCTACCATCATCGGGTCCCTCCTCGTCTCTGACCCTATCACTCTTTTCCATTCTGTTACTCTCTCCATCTTCTCCTAGTAGGTTCTCCCCTTTGTTTTCCCTGTCTTACCCACTTTCCCCACCTTTTCTGTCTCCATCACCTTCTTCGCCTCCACTGCCACCTTTACCTCCACCTTCCCCACTCCCTCCACCTCCCCCGCCACCATCCCCTCTCCTGCCTATTAGGCGTGTCTATGCTCATCGCTCCATAGTCCCTCCCCTTGAGACTATCGCCACTTGTACTCCTTTGCCTGCAACTGCTCCCTCACCTTCGGTCATAGATCCTGGTCCTGTTCGACGCTATCCTACGCACGAGCGTCACCTTCCTGAAAGATATGACTACTCTCCTGATAGGTTTGACTACTCTGCTTTTACCTCTGCCTCTCCTGACACCTTTGGCCACTCTGCTGTTACTTCTTATTCTCCGTCATACCAGACCTTTCTTATTGCCCTTCATGCCCACCCAGAGCCCCAGTCGTACCGTGAGGCAGTTTTGCATCCAGAGTGGTGACATGCCTGTTGGAATTGGATCCACTTATCAGAGTCGCAGCGAAAGCAAAAGATAGATCCGAAGATCATACGGTGTATGTTTCATTACAATTAATTCTACAAAACAATCTACATGCAAATCTATGATCTTAGCATATGTACGGATACCCTAGAGGTATACTACGATCTACGGAAGACATGCATGCATAGTGTTAGGTGTTTAAAATCATCATACCTTATGGATCTATGATCCGGAGAGAATGGAACGATGAAGAACCGCACTTGAATCGCAAGGGAAGCTGTCGGATAGCACCTTGTCCTTTGCGAATTGAGGAATCCTCGAAGTCCCGTCTCTAAGTGCAAGGACTACGAGCCGACGGAGAAATTCGTTGCGAAAACGACGGCATGCCGGTAGATCTCCTCATTCTCTTTCTCTCTTCTTCCTTCTCCTTCCTTCCTCCTTCTTCTTCATTCTTCTTCCTCTTTCTTCCTTGGCCGAAACCTTAGAGAGGGAGAGGGGTTCGGGTATTAGGAAAGGGGGAGCACCTTGGGCCGGCCCCTCCCCCTCCATTCTACATATAGGGCCGGTCTCCTAGTGCCATACGCAAGCTAGGGCCGGCCCTAAAGAGATTAGGATGAGGGGGGGTCAGTTTTAGGGTTTCCAAGTGTTTATCGTGAAGCCTGGACGAAAACGCCCTTCATAAAAAGTAAAAAACTGAAAGAGAGTTTGAGTGAGGTGCGCTACTCGGAATCGAGTTCCGTCAGTGCCTATGAGCTCCTGGAATTATTCTGCTCATTCTAAGATCTATATTCAATATATTCTGAGCCATATTTTAGTATTTACCAAAATACCCCTACGACCCCTAACACATGTGAATTAGGTTCTTAGGCTCCGGGCTTGCGCTCCATCGCGCTACTTCGCATCCAAAGTATCCAACCAGGTCGGGGAACAATTCCGATACGCAACGACAGGGTGGAACCTTCAGGGTTCGGGATCTCTAGCTCCAATCGGATCCCTGATTAACTGTTCCGGTGATACACCGAAAGTTCCGTTAATCAGCCCTAATCCGATTAACCCGCGCAGCCACCCAGAGTGCGATGCGAGTTGAACTCTAGTGATCCTAAACTTATGTTACTCCCTCGTAACCCTATTCTTTACTATACTCCGATAATCCTCAGTCCCTCCTATTACTGGTGCCATGATACGACTCGGGCGGTGGGGAGCACCGTCAGATCCCGATCGATTATATGACTAGGGTTTGATGACTTGTCATCTATAACACCACACACCTTCTGGTGCTATGCCTAGCATCCGGAACGTCGTCAGTCATACTGACAACCACCAGGCCTGGGTTAATTATGTGGACAGATTGATTCATCAAAACGTACCCATCCATCACTGGACGTCGGATAAGCTCTAGGGATTGCATGCCACCCAAGCGCCAGCCGGGTAACCCAACGTACCGTGGTATTGGACTATGGAAGGTTCGCACACGTTGGCACATCAAAGCACCACACAACTGGTTGACCTAGTGCACATGGTCCCTCAGGGTTAACGCCGGATTATCTATAGTAGTAAGACGGTTTATGCACCAGTGTTTGAATCACTGAACTATGCACCGTCTTGGTTCCTGTTCAACACGATCATCGTGCTTGGTCAGGTGAATGGGAATCCCACGTTCCCGTGGTGGAGACTTCACCACATCCTCTACCTACCAACAACTTATTCTTGGTGAAGCGACCGGCATCACCAAAGCTGTGAACTAGTTCTAGGTCTATACAGAACTGGTCCACTGGGTCTCCCAAACATGGATCCACCATGCGCCTCAGTGGCCTACTGTGTTCCCTAGGGTCCTTTTATTATATGTGTATTAACATATACCAAAGTAGTATTCTAATTAAAGCAATAACCAAAGTCATCTTTATTAATGTTAATACAGAAAATCCACGCTCAGGACACACGAGCTACAACAATCTCCCACTTGGCCTAGAGGGGAATAACAGTCTTAACTCCCATGACATCTACGTGCTTCTCAAAAGCCTTGGTCGGTAACGCCTTTGTGAAAGGGTCCGTTATGTTATCTACAGACACCACCTGAGTCACTGCAACCTCCCCTCGCTTCTGCAAGTCCCGAATAATGTAGTATTTCCGCTCGATATGCTTACTCTTCTGGTGATATCTTGGCTCCTTGGATTGTGCTACCGCTCCACTATTGTCACCGAAAAGGACAATAGGATCTTGAGCTCCCAGTACGCATCCTAAGTCCGTGAGGAACTTCTTGAGCCACACCGCCTCCTTAGCTGCTTCGCACGCCGCAACGTACTCAGCCTCTGTCGTCGAATCCGCGATGCATCCCTACTTCACGCTCCTCCAACTGACAACTCCTCCTGCTAATGAAAACACAAACCCTGACGTCGATCTCCTAGATTCCGGATCTGACGCAAAGTCAGAATCCGTATATCCAATCGATATCAGTTCTTGTGAAGAGTAAACTAACTTATAATCTCTCGTCCTACGAAGATACTTGAGTATACTTTTCACAGCAGTTCAGTGCCCTGGACCCGGATTTGACTGATACCTGCCCATCATGCCTACTGCATAGCATATATATGATCTCGTGCACTGCATAGCTTACATCAGACTCCCTACAGCCGAAGCATAATGTATCTTCTGTATCTCTGCCCTCTCCTCAGGAGTCTTAGGACCCTGATCCTTGGACAATTGTATTTCATGTTTGAATAAAACCAGTCCCTTCTTGGAGTTATGCATACTGAATCTGACCAAAATAGTATCTATGTAGGCTGACTGTGACAGCGAGAGAGTCTTGTTCTGGCGATCTTGAGTTATCTTGATCCCCAGAACATAACTCGATTCACCCAGGTCTTTCATGTCAAATTGAGAGGATAACCATAACTTAACTGTAGACAACGTCTCAACATTGTTTCTAATGAGCAGGATATCGTCTACGTAAAGCATTAGAAAAACTACTGTAGTCTTATCGCTCCTTTTATAAACACATGGTTCATCTACGTTCTGCTTAAATCCATAAGACTGGATAGCCTGATCAAAACGCATGTTCCAACTTCTGGATGCTTGCTTCAGTGCATAAATGAACCTTTGCAACTTACACACCAGACTTTCCTGACCTTTTGCGATAAAGCCTGGAGGCTGAGACATATAGATATCTTCTTCCAAATCACCGTTAAGAAATGCGATCTTGACGTCCATTTGCTAGATCTCCCAAATATAATGGGCTGCAATGGACAAGAGAATCCGGATAGACTTAAGCATAGCCACTGCGAAAAGGTTTCGTCATAGTCGATCCCTTCTCGCTGGGTATAACCCTTAGCGACTAGTCTAGCTTTGTAAGTCTCAACGGTACCATCCGGACCTCTTTTTCATTTGTACACCCACTTACATCCAACAGGTTTAATATTGTGAGGTGGTGTTACAAGTGTCCAGACCGAGTTTTGGGACATCGATGTTAGTTCTGCCTCCATGGCTTCCTGCCATGCTGCATGGTCAGAGGATACCATCGCTTCATCATAGTTTAGAGGATCATCCTCCTGAAACTCTGGATCTACCATGAAGGCTTCTCCAATGTATCTATCAAGAGCACTTGTGGTCCTCCCTCTGCAACGAGCCTGTGGTGGTTCCATAGGAGTCGATTATACAGTATCGTTTATCTTAGTGGTATCGACTCCCACTACGTTTTCTGTCTGCGTACTCCCATCAATACCAAGTAATTCTTCAAGAACTACTTTATTAGTGGACTTATGGTCTATTAAATAATCCTGCTCCAGGAATACGACGTTCGTCGAGATGACAACCTTTCTATCCTCAGGATCATAAAATAAACCATCTTTTGTCCTCTTTGGATACCCAACGAACAGACATACCTTAGTATTTGACTCTATCTTATCTCGCTTGTCCTTCCGTACATGTGCTGGACAGCCCCAAACCCTAAAGTGCTATAGGCTTGGCTTTCGCTTCAACCACAGCTCCCAAGGAGTTAGAGGTACTGATTTTGATGGAATAAAGTTCAAAGTATATGCTGCCGTCTTTAGGACATATCCCTAAAAACTAGGTAGCAATGTTGCATAACTCATCATAGTCTGAACCATGTTTAACAAAGTTCGGTTTCTCCTCTCAGATACACCGTTTTGTTGCGGTGTCCCTGGTGCAGTCAACTGGGATACGATCCCATGCTCATGCAGGTACCCAATAAATTCATCCAATAGGTATTCACCTTCTCGATCCGATCGAAAAAACTTGATACTTTTACCCGTCTGCTTTTCTACTTCAGCTCCGAACTCCTTGAACTTATCAAAGGATTCAGACTTTCGCCGCATTAGGTATATGTATCCAAACCTCGAGTGATCATCCGTGAAGGTGATGAAATACTTGAAGCCTCCTATGGCACGGACACTTATGGGCCCACATACATCAGTGTGTACCAACTCTAATACCTCCTGAGTTCTGTTACCTTTGGCTCGGAAAGATCTTTTAATCATCTTGCCTTCTAGGCAAGACTCACACGTCGGTAGGCTTTTCTGAAATATCTGGACAGAAAAGTCCTACCTTAACCAACCTGTAAATCCTGTCTAAGGCTATGTGTCCAAGCCTTAGATGCCAAAGGAGTGTTAGATTATTTGAGGGATTTTTCCTTTTAGATGAATTAACCATACAAGCTTCAGTTATGTTATCCTTCTTATGATTGGAGTTAATAACATAGAGACCATTCTGTATATTTCCCTTACAAACAAAGGTATCATTCAATTTAATTGACACACCAGAAGCATCAAATAAAATTGAAAAACTTTCATTATTCAATAAGAAAACAGAAATTAAGTTTTGTCTCAAGGACGGTACATAAAGTATGTCTCTAAGTAATAAACTTCTTCCATCAAGAAACTGCAAGACGACATCTCCAACTGCTTCAGCCTCTACCACGACCTCAGTTCCCATGCTTAGGATTATCTCCCCATCACCCAGTTTTCTTATCTCCTTGAATCCCTGCAAATTATTGCAAGCATGGTTAGTGGAACCAGAATCCACAATCCATAAAACTGGAGAATAACTGGATGCTACAAGGAATTCCACTATGTGGATTTGAGATATACCTGTCTCAGCATTCTTGGGAGCCGTGCGACAGTCACCCTTCCAGTGCCCCTTCTTACCGCATCGGAAATATTTTTCTTTGGGCTTCGCCGGACCATTCTGCTTAGGAACCTGCGACTGCACCTGGCCCATCTTCACGGGCTTCTTAGACTTTCTTTTATGAAACTTGCTTTTGGCTTTCAGAGAAGAATTTCGCTCTATGTTCAGGGATTGGGCTCCTGCATTCATCCCATCCTCTGTCGCTTGGAGCGCCGCTAGGAGCTCTGCATTAGACATCTCTAACCGGTTAAGGTTGAAGTTGGTAACGAAGCCCTCAAACACTCCTGACAGAGACGCTAGGAAAATATCGGTCTGGATCTCTGCATCCAAGATGACATCGAAGGAACCAAGCTCATTCACATAGCCAAACAATTTTAGCATATGATCCCGAACTAAAGTCTCCTCTGCCATCTTCGTAGACACCAATTTCTCGATGGTTAGGTAATAAGTTACCCGACTATGACCCTCGAACATTTCCTTTAGATAGAGCATCATGTCTGAAGCGAAGGCCATGTCTTCGACTTGCTTCTGAAGGACGGTCTGCAAGAATGCCACTATATAGCACTTGCACATCTCATCAGCATCTAGCCAGTCTTTCAATTCCATCAATTGAGCCTTAGTAGCACTTGGTCCCGGCATGACCGATTGAGGGGTGCTTAGGGCAATTGTGTGTTTGCCAACCCTTAGGACGAGCATCAGGTTATGCTTTCAGTCCTCGTAGTTTGGTCCCGTAAGTTTGTTATCATTAAAGGTGGAGGCAAGGGGGTCGAGCTTGGTCATGGTTTCTGTAAACAATGGTTTAAAGCAAAAATTAGGGTCTACTACAATCTATTTCATGGAATTTAGAAATAGATAATGTTTACTCCAGCCGCTATGTCTTCACTACCTCAAGTGGAGACATCCAAGATTCTAAATTCCCTGGGCTCGAGCATTGAGACTATCGGCCTTGAATTGGAGACAGCATCTCGGTGAGAGCATGCAACCGCTTCTGCCAACAGGGTTTTTACGACCCAGTCTTTATCAGAATTACCTATGGCAAACTGAAAGACCTCTCAGTCTTCTTTTGGCCAGCTTTATGTGACCCGCGTGCGAAGCAACAACGGCTTCACACAAGCTTTCAGATGCTTCCCACAAATCTAGGTGGTATCAACAGGGGGGTTCATAGGCTCCCACGGTGCAGGAAAAAACCGTCACCCACTGCCACCGGCATCCTCCATGTTCCGAAGGAAACCACTAGGCGAACCAGTATGGAAGGAAACACAGCTCTCACCCGGTGGGAATATCGAACTGCGTACCTCCCACCCAGACCCTTAGCCGGTTGATTGTGGAGGCCAGGGGCTCCCCTTTGGAGGGAACCTCTAACATATCCCTTCTTTATAAGGTTTTATGTATATCTAAAAAGGTCACGACCTCCTAGATTTAGACCCTGGTCTACCGCGCTCCCATTAGGATTACAAACCTTCCCGCAAAGCATTAGTATCCTCGGAAAATATCATAGTCCCTACCTTGAATACTCAGCTTTCGCCTTTCTTGCAAGGATCACATTATATAGATTCCAAGGATCCCGATACTTCACTAGTTTGCCCATAATCCTAAGATCTGGAGCCTAGCTTAAGGTCAACATGGAAAAGACTCCTACTAGAATGACGCCTCGTTCACAATTTGATACCTGATATCATAGTAGATCTCATCTTATTATAGGTTTCGATGCTGGCCAAATAGGAACATCCGACAACCTCTGCCGGACCTCAACCTAATGGTGACATAACCAAATCGTGATGAGTTCACACTACCATCAAACGTCAACTAGAAACGGGTATCACTTAGTAGAATCCTAACCTAACTTGGTCGCTAGGACCATATGGGGAAAAGGCATCCCACTAGGGTTATCATACTTCTTGTGAAGTCATTAGTTATCTCTAAATAAATCTAACACTGCGTCTATCTCGGTGCACAGTACTTGGCTACCTGAACTACCACGAGGGCGGTTATCACCTTTTCTTTTAACTAGCCACTAGATTCGCACGTGTTAGAACCATATAGAGACACCGATAAATCCATAAGCTAAGTACTAACCATAAGCCTGATCTAGAGACACACTCACAAGCAAGATAGATAATTAAAATTATCATTGGGGTTCTCTAAACAATAAGTAAAGAGAATCAACAAAAATATCATCCAAACTGAATCAAGTCCAGGGTCAGACCCCTGAACCTGAATAGCACAGCCAAGATATCCTGCTCTTCTGTTCTGCACGATCTCTGACGACGATCCCGATCATTGCTAACGTGCACGCTTTCGCTGGGTCTTTGCACGCCATGGTACCGCTTTTCCGAACCGTGGATGTAGCATCATCTCCTTCTTCCTGTGACCGAAAAAAACTAACACGCTCCGAGCAAGTGCTCGTTCGTGTACAATTTCGCTAGAAAGAAAAGGAAATAATACTAGAAACATGGCCAAGGATCCGAGGGCAGTCAACCTCCACCCCCGCCCATCTAGAGCCTTAAAAACCACATGCATAATAATAATCAATGCAAAATTAAATCCGGGGTCCGACCCCCGGAAGCATACAATCACAGATTACTATTCAGCGTGGCACCTGCAAAAAGACGATACATAGCACAATCCATATGCATGATCTACGCCGAACCCCGACGAAAACATATGCCATCATATATTCACATGATGTTTTCACGAATTCATGCATGAAACACACACCAAAGCGTGCTCTGATACCAATTGTTGGAATTGGATCCGCTTATCAGAGTCGCAGCGGAAGCAAAAGATAGATCCAAAGATCATACCGTGTATGTTTCATTACAATTAATTCTACAAAATAATCTACATACAAATCTATGATCTTAACATATGTGCGGACACCCTAGAGGCATACTACGATCTATGGAATACATGCATGCATCTAGTTAGATGTTTAGAATCATCATACCTTATGGATCTATGATCCAGAGAGGACGGAACGATGAAGAACCGCACTTGAATCGCAAGGGAAGCTATCGGAGAGCATCTTGTCCTTCGCGAATTGAGGAATCCTCGAAGTCCCATCTCTGAGTGCAAGGACTACGAGCTGACGGAGGAATTCGTTGCAAAGACGACGGTGTGCTGGTAGATCTCCTCCTTTTCTTTCTCTATTCTTCCTTCTCTTTCCTTCCTCCTTCTTCTTCCTTCTTCTTCCTCTTTCTTCCTTGGCAGAAACCTTAGAGACGGAGAGAGGGAGAGGGGTTCGGGTATTAGGAGAGGGGGAGCACCTTGGGTCGGCCTCTCCCCCTCCGTTCTACATATAGGGCCGGTCTTCTAGTGCCATACACAAGCTAGGGCCGGCCCTAAAGAGATTAGGATGAGGGGGGGTCGGTTTTAGGGTTTCCAAGTGTCTATTGTGAAGCCTGGACGAAAACGCCATTCACAAAAAGTGAAAAACTGAAAGAGAGATTGAGTGAGGTGCGCTACTCGGAATCGAGTTCCGTCAGTGCCTATGAGCTCCTAGAATTATTTCGCTCATTTTAAAATCATATTCAATATGTTCTGAGCCATATTTCAATATTTACCAAAATACCCCTATGGCCCCTAACACATGTGAATTAGGTTCTTAGGCTCCGGGCTTGCACTCCATCGTGCTACTTCGCATCCAACGTATCCAACCAGATCGGGGAACAATTCCTATATGCAACAACATGGTGGAACCTTCAGGGTTCGGGATCTCTAGCTCCAACCGGATCCCTGATTAACTGTTCCGGTGACACACCGAAAGTTCCGTTAATCAGCCCTAATCCGATTAACCCATACAGCCACCTAGAGTGCGACGCGAGTTGAACTCTAGTCATCCTAAACTTATGTTACTCCCTCGTAACCCTGTTCTCTACTATACTCCGATAATCCTCAGTCCCTCCTATTACTGGTGCCATGATACGACTCGGGCGGTGGGGAGCACCGTCAGATCCCGATCGATCATCTGACTAGGGTTGATGACTTGTCATCTATTACACCACACACCTTCCGGTGCTATACCTAATATCCGGAACGTCGTCAGTCATACTGACAACCACCAGGCCTGGGTTAATTGTGTGGACAGATTGACTCATCAAAACGCACCCATCCATCACTGGACGTCGGATAACCTATAGGGATTGCATGCCACCCAAGCGCCAGCCGGGTAACCCAACGTACCGTGGTATTTGGATTATGGAAGGTCCGCACATGTTGGCACATCAAAGCACCACACAACTGGTTGGCCCAATGCGCATGGTCCCTCAGGGTTAAGGATGGATTATCTATAGTAGTAAGACGGTTTATGCACCAGTGTCTGAATCACTGAACTATGCACCGTCTTGGTTCCTGTTCAACACGATCATCGTGCTTGGTCAGGTGAATGGGAATCCCACGTTCCCGTGGTGGAGACTTCACCACATCCTCTACCTACTAACAGCTTATTCTTGGTGAAGCGACCGGCATCACCAAAGCTGTGAACTAGTTCTAGGTCTACACAGAACTGGTCCACTGGGTCTCCCAAGCATGGATCCACCATGCGCCTTAGTGGCCTACTGTGTTCCCTAGGGTCATTTTATTATATGTGTATTAACATATACCAAAGTAGTATTCTAATTAAAGCAATAACCAAAGTCATCTTTATTAATGTTAATACAGAAAATCCACGCTCAGGACACACGAGCTACAACAATGCCATGATAGTGGAGCTTGAGGTATTTCAGAGGACTCAGACATGGGACTTGGTTTCTTATCCCTCAAGCATGGTGCCTGTCATTTTCAAATTGATCTTCAAGGTCAAGACTCGACATGATGGTTCTATTGAGCGGTATAAGGCTTACTTTGTTGCTCGTGACTTCTCCCAAGAGTATAGGATTAACTACGACAAGACGTTTGCCCTAGTTGCTCGGATGACCACCATTCGTACCCTCTTAGCTATGGCGGCTGCTCGAGGATAGCCTCTCCATCAGATGGATGTCACTAATGCCTTTCTCCATAGTGACCTCTCAGAGGAGGTGTACATGGCTTATCCTTTGGGTATCTCTGCTCCTTCCAGCCATGTCTGTCATCTGCGTCGGGCCATCTATAGGCTCAAGCAGGCCACTCGTGCCTGGTTTGAGTGCTTCCGCAGTGTAGTTCTAGTATCTAGGTTTGTAAAACGATACTCTGACTATGCCCTATTCACTTGCTCCTCCAATCAGGGAATTACTGTTTTGCTTCTGTATATGGATGATATGATCATCACCGGGGATAATAGTGTCACCATAACATCCCTTCAACGTCACCTCCAGAGTCAGTTTGAAATGAAGGATCTGGGCCCTCTTCGCTACTTTCTTAGCCTTAAGATTGCCTGGCCAGGTCGTGGGTTGTTGATCTCCCAACAGAAGTATATATCCGACATCTTTGCTGATGTTGCTCTCACTGACTCTCACATTACTGAACGCCCATGGAGATCAACTTGAAGCTCCTTTCTACAGAAGGTGAGCCTCTCCAGGATGTCTCCAGATACTAGAGACTGGTTGGGATGCTAGTTTATCTCACTATGATTAGGCTGGACATTGCTTATGCTATTGACATTATTAGTTAGTTCATTCAGGCTCCTCGCTGTGTTCAATATATATGCAGCGATTCTTCGGATCATCCATTATATTTGAGGTACCATCACCTATTCGCTGTTTTTTTCCTCCACATCTTCGCTGGTGCTGTGTGCTTACTTCGATGCAGATTGGGCAGGATATGTTGCTACTCGTCGTTTTAATACCGGCTACTGTGTGTTCTTTGGTGACTCCCTCATTTCTTGGCGTAGTAAGAAACATGAATCTATCGCTCGCTCCAGCACCGAAGCCAAATACAGGGCTATGGCTTCTACCACCGCAGAGATTGTCTGGTTCCGTTGCCTCTTTCTAGACTTGGGTGTTGTGATATCTAATCCTACTACTCTCTTTTCTGACAATCAGAGTGCTATTCAGATTGCTAGCAACTCGGTCTTCTATGAGTGCACCAAACATATTGAGTTTGACTGTCACTATGTTCGTCAGGAGTTTCTCATCCACACCATATCCTTACTATTCATTCACTCGATGAAGCAGATTGCTGACTTCCGCATGAAGCCCCTGACTATTGCTCGCTTCCGGTATTTTATCAGCAAACTCTTGGTACATGATCCACCGTGAGTTTGAGGGAGAGTGTTAATGTATAGATGAGTCAGGATCGGGTTCTATGTACAGTCGGGTCGAGTTTTATGTTGTACATATATATTGGGCCTAGTCCCTCAATGAAAATCATTCCATTCTCTCAAAACCCTAGTCGTCATCTCCTAACAAGTGCATTGCTGCAACAAGTACCTTGAGAAGGAAAATTATAGATAAGATAAATTACAAAGGGACCCAAAGTTTATATCTAATTGATGTTGGAGATGCTGCTTTTAACAGGTAAAGATGGAACTGTAAACATCATATCGACACTACAGTAGAATTGAAATGCGGAGAGGAGAGCTGATGTAGGGAGCATATAGAAGGAACCCGACGTATAGTATAAATTGCAAGTTTTCTAAGAACTTTTTGATTTTTACCAATAAGCTACCAAGAACCAAGGATCTAAAGCCTTCTTGATTTCGCAAACTACCAAGAGAAATATGAGGAAGAAAGAGGAAAACTCTAATTTTAACTCTGATAACTAAGGTTTGTCTTTCAGCAAATACATGCCAGGGTTTATATAGCAAAGCTCTAATTCCAATAATAGCAAAAAGATAATTAAAATTACAAAAATTGAAAAAAATTTGCATTTACCCCAAAAAATCAACTTGAAGACCCTATAACCACAATCGGTGGGAGTCCTAGAGAGTTCGACATTACAAAGCAAGAAAAACACAAAATCAGAGTTTCCAAAAATAATAAACTTTTTCTAAAATGTGGACTAAACAATGTCAAAACGGCCTTCTTTCGTGCAAAATTCCCTCCTATTGCCTTGACGTTAGTCACATCAGAGAGTTTAAAATAAACTTTCCGAATTGGGGTGGAATAAGGATTTTGATCACAGAGTGCAAAGATATTGTTGTTTGAAGTTGGAGAGAAATGTTGCATCAAAAGCTCTATGTGAAGAGACTATAACCGTGTTAGGAAAACCTATATTTAGGATGCCGGACAATGAGCACTTAAACTAATCTATGATCTCTATTCGAGCCTACGACTTGATAGACACAACAACTTTAATAGAAGGATGTGAAAAAACATAATGAGACTTCAGTTTGACTGCCTCAAATAGTTCAGTTTGAAGAAAGATATTCTTCACATCCCTTTGATAGAAAGACTAATTACAAATTGCCATAAATATGGGTTCTCTTGTAGTCGATGCTATAGTTTTGGATGAAGCCACTAGCAAAGAGAACCTTTCAAGTGCATCATTGAAATATTGAAGAATTCGAGGATGAAGCAGAGAGAGAGAGAGAGAGAGAGAGAGAGAGAGAGAGAGAGAGAGAGAGAGAGAGAGAGAGAGAGAGAGAGAGAGAGCACTCTTGAGAAACTTGAGAATATGACGATGCTTTCTCTTTACTACCCATTCTGTGCAGGTGTACAAGGACATGACTGTTGTAGAAGAGTGCGCTAAGAGAAAAGAATGTCATGAAACTCGGAGGAAAGATACTCACGAGCACCATCGAAGCGAAATTTTTTAATGTTTGCTAAATTGAGTATGAACCACACTGGTAAAGTTGTGATAGTCTTGACAAACATTAGATTGATCATTAAAAAAAAACACCCAAGAACTGAGAGAAATCATCAATGAAATTAACATAATCTAATAAACTAGAAAAAGATACAATAGGAGCAGGTCCCTAGATGTCCGAATGAAATAAATCAAAAATACAAGATGAGCTAGACTTATTCATGAAAAATGGCTGAACGGGATGCTTATCCAAACTACAACTGACACATGAAGATGGTGGAGTAAACGAGAGATCACTTAGGACTTCAGACTGAAAGATGGTGTGGAGACGCATAGTGAAGTGAAGGATGTCCCAAGCGACGATACCAGAAGTCGGAAACAACACATGTGGTAGTAGCAGTGGAGGCGATGAGTGGCACGTGGAGATGCCTCAAGTGGTCGAGACTGTCCACCCTATGCCAGTCTCAATCGTCATTCCCTTCCGACGATCATGCACAAGATAAGACAAGTATGTGAAGGTGGAGGTAAAACCCAAGCGAGCAAGTTGACTAATACAAATCAAATTGATTAATAGAGAGAGATAGAGCAAGGAGCACCCCAGGAAGAGAAAGACGATCACTGGGGTCAGATGAGGTGGCGATGCCCCCCTGGCAAGAAACTAGCAAATAGGAACCATCAACAGTGCGAAGCTGGAGCTCAGGGGGAACATCATCATGATCAGTGAGAGCAGAATCGTCAGAAGTCAAGTGGTGAGAAGCACTAGAGTCCAGGATCCAAGCGGTAGAGATATTACCAGTAGAGGCAAGCTCTGCTGTAGAGCAAGAACCTATTGAAGCTAGTGAATATGAGCAGCAAGATGAGAGAGAGATCAGAGGTTGAGGTAGACATGACAGTTGTAGTCTGTGGCATCTAACTAAGCGTTCTTAGACACCGATAGCAGGTCTCCTTGACGTGGCCTTCTTTATTGTAGTAGACATACCGGAGTTTGCTAGCAGGTCTCGCTGCTAACAGCGGGGCAATGATCCTTGGTCGAACGACCGCTACCTCCAGGAGTGCGCTATGTGAAAGAGGCGGACCAGCAAGAACGCCAGGGTCTGAGCACAAGGTGCAACAAGAGTGGCCAGGCACATCTCCTCAGCAAGTAGCTTAGACAGATAAGGGGCCTAGGTGTAAGAGATATCCTCGGATCGGCTCAAACTCTGGATGGAGTTCTATCAAGAACTTGAAGACGTACTACTCCTCTCGATGTTGTCGCCAGATGGAAATGACATCTAGAGGACATGCTCCAATGCCTCAAGTTCCCTCCAGATAGCTAATATATGTGCGTAATGCTCATAAATGGTGCGAGATCCCAAGATAGAGCCTTGAGTGCAAGCCGAAGTTGAAAAGCCCGTGCACCACCAATTTGAACAAACATCATCGAAAGATAATACCACATCTCCCGGGAGGTGGGGAACTGAAGGGCCTCAACGCAGAGATTGTGAGAAAGAGAGACTCTAATGTGCGAGCAAATGATAGCATCAGTATCACTCCACTCCTTAGTCTCTGAGGAGGAAAGAGAGGAGCCTAAAGCCTCGCTTCGTGCGATCTACGTACTTACACAACTTGTGAGCACCAAGATGCATCCATAAGTTTGATACCCACAAACGGAATTTGGCGGCTCCAATGAGGATAACATCCATGTTGGGAAGCCTTTTGGGCTTCAAGGAGAAACCCATACCTGTCATTGCTGTCTAGAAAAGTAGAATTCTGAAAACTAATGTCTAGAAAATATGAAACGGAAGCTAGGTTGTGTAAAAGACTGAGAAAACTGTTTTGAATAAATTGTTGTTCAGAATAAGCTGCTTTTGAAAACTAGTGTTAGAGAAGCTACTTTAGAAAAAACTATGTCGAAGAAACTGATGCTGAAAAAACTGTTACTGAAAAAGCTGCTTCAGAATAAATCTTTTTTTTTTTTTGAGATGAATTGGCATCCCTAAGGAGGGAGGGGGTTTGGCAGTCCCCAACCTGTTCATTTAAAAAAATATATAAGGCAGAGTTGAGAGAGGTCCAGTTACTTGAATGTTTCAAGACAGTAAGGGACCCCCATTAGAGGAAAACTGCCAAGAAACACTCCCAAAAACAGAATAGAGATCTGGCAAAAATCCCACCTGGAGACCTATAAATGCATCATAGAATATCTTCTTCAGTGCCAGCTGTTGGTTCCGGAAGATCTTGGGGTTCCTCTCAAGCCAAACACACCATAGAAGGTTGGCTGCACTCCTGTCCTCAGCGATCAGTAATGGCCTTGGAATATGATCATGTCTCTAAGAGGACCAAAGGTTGTTAATGGAGGACAGTAGAGGGAGAGTAAAGCGGTAAGCATGGAGTGTATTGAGCCATAGAGGTTGAAACTAGGGCATAGAAGAAAGAGGTGATCAATGGTTTCGGGTTCAGAACAAAAAGGGCACTTGTTTGTGGCTGAGATCCCTCGGCGTATGAGGTTGTCAGCAGTGAGGGTCCTGTAGTGAAGAAGAGTTCAAAGGAAGAAGTGAATGTTTTGTGGGTATTATGTATGCCAAAGATGAGAGAAGGGCCATGAAAAAAGGACAGGGCTAGTGTGGAGGTAGAGACTGCGATAGGGATGGCAACTGGTCAGGTTTGGGACGGGTTGGCCCATCCCGACCCCGTCCCGCTAAGAATTTCATATCGCAAACCCGTCCCGCTCATACTAGTAAAAACCCAAACCCTTCCCGTCTCAATTATGTTTATGCAGGACAAGTCCAAGTTAGTTGTTTATAATTTGAACTAAATTTATTTTTGCTAAGAGAAGCAATGAACATATTGAGATTTAAATTCATTATAACATAAAAATCAATGTTTTTGTTAAATATATATACATTGAATGAATTAAACACATGCACTACAATGAAAATGTATAACTTAATACAAGTCTACAACCAGTTAAACACCATGAACATATTGATATTTAAATCATACATGTTCTAGATTCAAGAAATTTTATAAACAAAAGGCATGAGTTGTATTCTCTCTTTAAGTATAGTATTGGTACAACATAAAATAGGATACTAAACTATATCCGAGTAAATTATCAAACGTCAAAAGAAATAACATATATGTAATTGGATTGGGTCGGGTTGGGGAAGGCTAATCCCGACTCCGTCCCAAACCTGATCGGGTTTATTTTGTTAATCCCAAACCCGTCCAAACCCAACTACTTTCATCCCAAACCGGCAAACCCAGCTCAATAGGGTTGGGTCGGGTTTCCCATTTAGCTCGTCCCATTGCCATCCCTAGGTTGCGGACTGAGATCTGCTGTACGACCACAGTAAATTGGTTAATGAGCTCCTTGCAGAGTTAGTTGATTATTACTATACATCTTGAGTGAAACATGGGTGGAATAATTCTAATCTGATGGAATTCTCGCAAGTCAGCAGCCAGTCACTAACAAACAGTTGCAATAGGTTGAGCTAAACATATCCTGTGTACAATTTCAACTAGGGAACCTTGATTCAACTAATTTTGCAATGGCATGGGTCATATACAGCTGTAAAGGTCACGCATTATATGTATATTACCTTGGACCCCTGTCGACGATCTACTACCTTTGTGGTGCATAGAGCTCTTCCAGCTTCTCCTAGGGACCCCCAGGTCCCTTTGTTCTCTTCTAAATGTGTCCTGCTCATGTGGGTCAAATCCATGAGCTCAAGGTTTCTATTCAATCTATCTTCCCATCCTACACATAATCCATCCTTGAAACAGGCACATAAAGATGACTGGGAGCCATCAAATTATGTTTTTCTCGAAATTCTCTACAGACATTCCAAATCATAGCCATCGCAGGTACAGAAATCCAAGTCGGCGAGTTTCACCATTGTCACTTGCTTCTATGAACAGAGATTTTCTAGCCCAGCAACAATCTCATTTCCCTATGCAAAAACAACAGGGTCTCATATATTGCATCTATCTGTGGGTGTGATCTATCGCCCACTACAAATGCATGGAGTACACTGCTGATTTGAATCCAACTGCACCCGGGATTCTTTTTTAGCCCATTCACTTTTATAAGTGCTCTTATTTGTGATGCCTCGTGCCACCTTTCAGAAGCCGCATAGATGTTTGAAAGTGTTACATAGTTTACGAAGTTTTCTGGTTCCAACTCAAACAAGTGTCTTGATAGATATTCACTTAGCTCGATCTCATGATGTTCCTTACACACAGCGAGTAAGGATCCTAAAATCTTGCCATCAGGTTCAAATGGCATTGTTGATATAACCCTAAGTGCTTCCTTGAAATTGCCACAACGTGCAAGCAGAGTCACTACACAGCCATAGTGCTCCTTTCGTGGTGTTATATGGTAGACGTAAAGCATCTCAGCAAAAACCTCCAAACCATCATCCACAAGCCCAGCATGGCTACATGCCGACAAAAGCCCGGTAAAGGTGATATCATCCGGCTCAATCCCCATGTGCTGCATATTTCTATAGAGTGTGTTAGCTTCGTTAGCTCGACCATGCAATGCACATCCAGATATCATTGCATTGTACAAAGGCAACTCCTTGATTGAAGCCATTTCAAATACCTTCTTTGCGAGATCTATGCTTCCACATTTAGCATACATGTCTAGGAGAGAGGTTGCTACAGGAAGAGATGATGAGAGTTCTCGTCTCATTATATGCCCATGTACAACCCTGCCGAGTGGCAATGACACTAGAGTTGTACAAGTCAAGAGCGCTCCAACAATGCTTATAGGACTGGGTCTGAGGCCTGCTGCTTGCATTTGCTCAAAGAATTGGATTGCTTCATGACTATTGCCATTACGAGCTAAACCAAAAATAAGCATAGTCCAGGTGATTAAACTAGGATGCACCCCAGTTGACTGCATCTGTGAGAACATATCTTGAGCCTCACCGACCTGTCCATTCCGCAAGAACCCTAAAATAACCGAGTTCCATGAAAGCACATTTGGAGGCATGCCCTCTAGTTGCATTTGGTAGAAAAGTCTCAAGGCGTCGCTGCTCAGGCCATATTGTGCATAAGCGGATATTAATGTGTTCCACAGTACCAAATCTCTAGAGGTTGCTACATCAAAGACTCTCTGTGCATACTCTATTCTTCCACAACTTGAATACAAGTCTATGATGCTACTTGCAATAACTAAATCTGATGCTAGATTATTTCTAATACAATAGCCATGTCCACTTTTGCCAAGTTTAATCCTGCCAGAGTCTGTGCAAGCTGATATAACAGATGCTAGGGTCACCGAATCAAATCTAAAATTCTCCTTTCTCATCACATGACATGTGTATAGTGCTTTCTCAGTCTGTCCATCTCTCACATAACCCGAAACTAACAAATTCCAAGTTACCACGTCTTTATTGATCGTCGAACTAAAAATTCTCTCTGTGTCTTCAACTAAGCCTACCTTACAGTAGAAGTTCATTATAGATGTACCTAAAATGTTATCAAGTTCTAACCCGCTTAAAACTGCGACCGCGTGACCTTGTCTTCCTTCATCAAGAGCTTCTAAATTTGCCGATGCAGAAAGGAAGGCTGCAATGCTGACTCGTGTTGGCTGTACTCCTTCAATCCTCATATAGTAAAAGATCTCCAGTGCCTCTTCGTTTAGGCCATTTTGGACAAGGCCTACAAGCATCGAATTCCAAGTAACAACATTTCTCACTGGGATTTCCTCAAACACCGTCTTTGCATCGTCCAAAATTCCACATTTCCCATAGAAATCTACGAGACTGCTCAGGACATAGATGCAACCACCGAAACCGGTCTTTAATGCGTACCCATGAATTGCTCTCCCAAATCCAATCAACTGAAGGGCCGAGCACGCTTTCAAAGCATTCGGGATAACAAAATTGTCCGGAAAAACGTCGGTCTCCATCATTTCGCAGACACCCGCCAGAGCTTTCTCACTGAAACCATGTCTGCAATGCAGCCCAATCATTGCTGCCCATGAGAAGACATTCGGCCGACATTGCCGAAGAAATAACTCCTCAGCTGTCTCCCAGCAATCACACTTTGCATAGAAAATCGACAGTTTCGTTTCTATGTACTCGTTTCTATGGGAAAAGGCACCACTTTTGAGAATTCGAGCATGGATTTGCTTACCTTGGGGTAGGGCCCGCTCGTTCAAGCATCCCTGAAGCAATTCCCCGAATACTTCGGGGCCGATAGGGAGGTCGTCGGACTCCATTCGGGTGAGAAGGGAGAAGGCTTCTTCAAGGAGCCCTTCCTTGCAGAGGGAGGAGAGTTGTTGGAGATAGGATTTGTATGAGTTCCCATGGTTTCTGTGCTTCTTTATGGGCCTGTAGAGATGGGTATCGGGACATTGAACAGATTTCGTGGTTTTGATGGGCTTGATGAGAGAGAAGTGAGGTTTTGTTGTTGTGGGAAGAGGAAGGGAAGCCATGAGAAGCAGAAGAGGATAGGGTAGTTATACGTTGGGCGTTAACCCTCTTACGATCAGAAAAGATATTCTGGTCATATAGTACGATTTTGTTCTAATCTCCTTAAAAGGTTGGATGTTCCCGGTCTCTCTCATTGGTCCATATCGAGGGCTTTTGATCATTTCACCATGATAAACAGTATGAAATGACAAAAGCCCTCGATCTGGACCAATGAGAAAGACCGGGAACATCCAACATCTTTAAAGAGGTTGGAACAAAATCGTACTCCTGCTCATGCGAAAGGAAAAAAAAAAAGTAGGGGTCGGGGTGGGGGGGTGCAGCGGGAGTCCAAGGTATTGTTTGGTCCATGTGCAAGCACATGTGTATTTCTATTTACACAGGGGTGTGTTTCTATTTACACACTAGTAAGAAATTAGGGCAGTGACTGGATGAGCTTGATGCACGCCATGTGACACATACGACCATGTAACTGTTCAAAGAAGTGTAAAATCTTAAGTGAGTGTGATTCACTTGTTAGAGAGAGATGTTAATATCAAATGACCATTAAATGACATTGAAAGAGTATTTATCATCTTTATGATAGGTTTTTAATAGGATTTAAAAGTGAGTAGTGTTCACACATGAAAAAAGGATTTTGGCTTTTTAAAAGACGTTTATCACAACACGGGATAAATGCTTCCAGTTTAGTATTATAATATTAGATGTGCAAATAAAATTTAATGTTTGGTTATTGTTTTTTTAGATGAGCAATTGTACACTTTCAAATATATGCCGCTAACTGGTCTTTTAAGAATTCGTCTCACCCCATGAACACACTAATGTATATGGGCCCATAAGTGTTCGTGCTATAGAAGGTTTTGAGTATTTCAGCACCTTCATGGATGATCACTCGAGGTTTGGGTATATAGATCTAATGCGACGGAAGTCTGAATCTTCTAATAAGTTCAAAGAGTTCAGAGCTGAAGTAGAAAAACAGACATGAAAGAGTATCAAGTCTCTTCGATCGGATTGAGGGGGCGAATACCTATCAGATGAATTTATTGAGTACTTGGGTGAGCATGAGATCGTATCCTAGTTGACTACACTAGGGACACCACAACAAAACAACGTATCTGAGAGGAGAAACCAAACTTTGTTAGACATGGTTCGGACTATGATGAGTTATGCATCGTTGCCACCCAGTCTTTGGGGATATGCCCTAGATACGACATCATACACCTAAAACTTTGTTCCATCAAAATCAGTACCACTGACTCTTTGGGAGCTGTGGTTGAAACGAAAGCCAAGCATACAACACTTCAGGATTTAGGGTTGTCCAGCATATGTGTAGAAGGACAAGCGAGATAAGATGGAGTCAAAGAGTAAGCTGTGTCTGTTTATGGGGTATCCAAAAGGGATAAAGAGTGGTTTATTTTATGATCCCGAGGATAGAAAGGTTGTCATTTCGACGAACGTCGTATTCCTGGAGCAGGATTATATAATGGACCATAAACCCACTAGTAAAGTAGTTATTGAAGAATCGCTTGGTACTGATGGGAATGCACAGACAAAAAACATAGTGGGAGCCGATACCACTAAGATTAATGATACTATAGAATCGACTCCTATGGAACCACCGCAGGATCATCGTAGTAGGAGGACCACAAGAACTTCTGATAGATGCATTGGAGAAGATTTTTTAGTGGATCCAGAGTTTCAGGAGGATGATTATCTGAACTACGACGAAGCGATAGTATCTTTGACCATGCAACATAGCAGAAATCCATGGAGGCAGAACTGACATCGATGCCCCAAAACTCGGTCTGGACACCTGTAACACCACCTCACAATATTAAACATATTGGGTATAAGTGGGTATACAAAAGAAAAAGAGGTCTGGCTAGTACCATTGGGACTTATAAGGCTAGATTAATTACTAAGGGTTATACCCAGCGAGAAGGGATCAACTATGACGAAACCTTTTCACTAGTAGCTATGCTTAAGTCTATCCGGATCCTCTTGTCCATTGTAGCCCATTACGATTGGAAGATTTTGCAAATAGATATCAAGAGCACATTCCTCAACGGGGATTTGGAAGAAGACATCTATATGTATCAGCCTCCAGACTTTGTCGCAAAGGGTCAGGAAAGTTTGGTGTACAAGTTGCAAAGGTCTATTTAAGAACTAAAGCAAGCATTCAGAAGTTGAAACATACGTTTTGATTAGGCTATTCAGTTTTATGGATTTGAACAGAACGTAGATAAACCATGTATTTATAAAAGAAGCGATAAAACTACAGTAGTTTTTTTAGTTCTTTACGTAGACGATATTCTACTCATTGGAAATGATGTTGGAATATTGTCTACAGTGAAGGTGTGGTTATCCTCTCAATTTGACATGAAAGACCTAGGTGAAGCGAATTATGTTCTGAGGATCAAGGTAACTCGAGATTACCATAATAAGATTCTCTTACTGTCACAGTCAGCCTACATAGATACTATCTTGGTTATATTCAATATGCACAACTCTAAGAAGGGACTAGTTCCATTCAGACATGGAATAAAATTATCCAAGGATCATGGACCTAAGACTTCTAAAGAGAGGGCATAAATCCAGAAGATACCTTATGCTTTGATTGTAGGAAGTCTGATGTACGCCATGCGGTGCACAAGATCAGATATATACTATGCAGTAGGCATGATGGGTAAGTATCAATCAAATTTGTGTCCAGGGTACTGAATTGATGTGAAAAGTATATTTAAGTATCTCCGTAAGACGAGCGATTATAAGTTAGTTTACTCTTCACAGGAACTAACGCCGATTGAATATACGGATTCTAACTTTGCAGTAGATCCGGAATCTAGGAGATTGATGTTAGGTTTTGTATTTTCATTAGGAGGAGAAGCTGTTAGTTGGAAGAGCGTGAAGGAGGGATGAATCGTGGATTTGACGACAGAGGCTGAGTATGTTATGGCGTGCGAGGTGGCCAAGGAGGCAGTGTGGTTCAGAAAGTTTCTGACGGACATAGGATGTGTACCGGGATCTCAAGATCCTATTGTCCTTTACTGCGATAATAGTGGAGTAGTAGCATAATCCAAATGGCCAAGATATCACCAAAAGAGTAAGCATTATCCGGGACTTGCAGAAGCGTATGGAGGTTACAGTAACTTAGGTGGCGTCTGCAGATAATATGGCAGACCCTTTCACAAAGGAGTTATCGACCAAGGCTTTTGAGAAGCACGTAGATGCCATGGGAGTTAAGGCTGTCATTCCTCGCTAGGCCAAGTGGGAGATTATTGTAGCTTGTGTGGCTTGACCATGGATTTTCTGTATTAACATTAATAAAGATAACTTTGGTTATTGCTTTGATTAGAATACTACTTTGGTGTATAATAATTCATATATAATAAAGGACCATAGGGAACATAGTAGGCTACTGAGGTGTATGATGGGTCTATGCTTGGGAGAACCAGTGGACCAGTTGTGTATAGACTTAAAACTAGTTCACAACTTTGGTGATGCCGATCACTTCACCGAGAATAAGCTGTTAGTAGGTAGAGGATGTGGTGAAGTCTCCACTACGGGAACGTGGGATTCCCATTCACCTGACCAAGCACGATGATCGTGTTGAATAGAAACCAAGATGGTGCATAGATTAGTAATTCAGACACTGGTACATGAACCGTCTTACTACTATAGATAATCTGTCCTTAATGCTGAGGGATCATGTACGCTTAGCCAACAAGTTGTGTGGTGCTTTGATGTACCAATGTGTGCGGATCCTCCATAATCCAATACCATGGTATGTTAGGTTACCTGGCTGGCGCTAGAGTGGCATGCAATCTCTACAGGTTATCCGATGTTCAGTATTGAATGGGTGTATTTTGATAAGTCAAGCTATACACATAATTAATCTAGGCCTAGTGGTTGTCAGTATGACTGACAGCGTTCTGGATACTAGGTATAGCACCAGAAGGTGTGTGGTGTTATAGATGACAAGTAATCAAATCCTAGTCAGATGATCGATCTGGTTCTGAGGGTACTCCCTACCGCCCAAGTCGAATCATGGCACCAGTAATAGGAGGGTCTAAAGATTATCAGAGTATAGTAGAAAATAGGGTTACGAGGGAGTAAAATAAGTTTAGGATCACTAGAGTTCAACTAGCGTCGCACTCTGGATGGCTACGTGGGTTAATCGGGCTAGGGCTGATTAGTGGAACTTTCGGTGTGTCACCGGAACAGTTAATCAAGGATCCGATTGGAGCTAGAGATCCTGAAACCTGAAGGTTCCACCATATCATTGCATATAGAAATTATTCTTCGACCTAGTTGGATACGAAGTAGCGTGATGGAGTGTAAGCCTGAAGCCTAAGGACCTAATTTGCATGTATTAAGAAGCCATAGGGGTATTTTGGTAAATACTAAAATATGGCTAAGAACATATTGAATATGGATCTTAAAATGAGTGGAATAATTCCATTCCAAGAGCTCATAGGCACTGACGGAACTCGATTCCGAATAGCGCTCTCTTATAGTGCTTCCTCTTTGTGAGGGGCGTTTTCGTCTAAGGCATCACGTAAGATAAGGGGAAGCCCTAACCGCCCCCCCTTTCATTCCTATCTCTGAGGAGCTGGCCCTATAAGAGGAATAGGGGGAGAAGAGGCCGACCCTAGCTTCTCTCCTCTCCTAAAAAATCCGGCCCCCCTCTCCTCTCTCCCTCTTAGTGTTTCGGCCAAGAAAGAAAGAGGAAGAAGAAGGAAGAAGAAGGAGAAAGAAAGGAGAAGGAAGAAGAGAGAAAGAGAAGGGGGATATATTGTGGCTTGTCATCATCTTTGCAACGTGATCATCTGTCGGCTTGTAGTCCTTGCACTCAAAGATAGGACTTCGAGGATTCCTCCATTCGCAAAGGACAAGGTGCTATTCGATAGCTTCCCTCTTGATTCACGTGCAGTTCATCATCAACCATCGTTCCATTCACTTCGGATCTAAGAGCCTCAAGATATGATAATTCTAAACACCTAACTAGATGCTTGTATATTTTTCGTAGATCGTAGTATGCCTCTAGGGTGTCCGCACATATGCTTGGATCATAGATTTGCACGTAAATTGTTTTGTGAAATTAATTATAATGAAACATACAATTAATAGGATTTAATTTCAACAGAGGAGTGTGGAGAGAATAATTCCACATCGGCCAATTGGGAGGGCGATGAGATCCTTATAGAGAAGTGATTGGACCTCAAACCTTGACCCGGCCACCACATTCACTTGCAAAGTGGGGCCCACACTATTACACCCATGTGACAAGGACCGAGAAAAAAATCTATCCTGCAGGGGAGCAGGAGTGTTGAGAGGATAGTCTCACATCAGTTGATTAGGAGGGCAATGTGCTAATTATAAAGAAGTGATGGGACCTCAACCCTTGACCCTTCGTTAATTATTGTCATTGTGGATCCCCTTTACGAGATATGCGCAACGAAAATACTTCGAGGTGCGAAGCATTTCCACCGGTAGACGAAGATCACCACCAATGAGAAGAACAAAATAATCACACAAAGCACAAGCAATTAGGTAACGACGATCAATGGATTCGCTAAAGAAAAGGAAACAAAGAGTACATGTATGTTTGTCCTCTCACCAATCCCTCTCTCACCCATAAAGAGTGAATGCATATTGTGTGTCAGACCTGGACAGATCGTGCACACGATTTGCCAAACAGAACGATGCTCCTTTGTCCTATGCCCCTTCTTCTGCCATTCCTTCACGCACAAACCTTGGACTTATATGTGGCTTGTTTGGAGCCACATCTTCAACAATCAGAGCCAAGCCGTCACATCCACCTTCTGAGTAGGGGGTCCACACTATTACACCCATGTGACAAAGACCAAGAAAAAAATAATCGGGCCTGCACATGAGGGGGAATGTTGAGAGTATAGTCCCACATTGGCTGATTAGGAGGGAGGATGGTGAGATCCTTGTAAAGAAGTGTTAGGACCTCAACCCTTGACCCAGGTTTTGTGGTTAGAGGAATTTTCACAATGTTGAGAGAATAGTCCCACATCGACTGATTAGGAAGGTGGTGAGATCCATATAAAGAAGTGCTGAGATCTCAACCCTGACCCGGGTTTTGTGGTTAGAGGAATTTCCACATGGTATCACCGTATTAGAGCTGAGTCATCACATCCATCTGTCGAGTGGGGCCACCATACTACTACACCCACGTGATAAGGACCAGGAAAAAAAAATCCGATCGATCTACACGTGAGGGGGAGTGTTAAGAGAATAGCCCCACATTGACTGATTAAGAGAGTAGCGAGATCCTTAAAAAGAAGTGATAGGACCTAGCATCAAACCTTGACCCGGGTTTTGTGGTTAGAGGAATTTCCACAATAAGGAGAAAGAGGAGGAAGGAGGGGAGGGAGGCGGTGGCGACAATGAGTGTTGGGACTTGCACAGGCAAGGGGGAGGAGAGGTGTTGTTAAGGAAATTTTTGTCTTAGACACAATAACATAAATGTAGTGAGATGAGAGAACTTCAGGATGGTAGTAAATTTTCCATAAAAACTGATTTACTTTTAGCATCTAGATACACCGCATTGTTTTTTTCTTCTTCTAGGAAAGGTACCAAGTGCTAAGTACATTATTTATTAGTACGACAACACAAGATAAACAAAGGATCGAAACTCGCTACAAGATACACCGCATAATTACTCTTAAGAAGGAAACACATTAATATATTACTTTTACTACCCCCCCCCCCCCCCCCCCCCCCCCCCCCACACACACACACACACACACACATCGGCGTTATGTCCGAGAGTATGTTCCCTTGAATGTTCAAATATTATCTTCCATTTTTATCCCAACGGAAATGAGTGGTCATAAAAGTAATACCAAAATCAAGTTACGTCACTTCTTAGGGCCCGACCATTCAAGCACAGATTACTTGGAGCAACTCATTTAACGAAAAAAAAAACCCATCTTACCCCTGCATGAACCAGTCCTATAGATGAGGGCAACTCAGTCCCACCTCCGCTCATTCCATGCAGGATGCCGCCCTCCTTCCTCCCTCGCCTCCCCTCCCCTATCTCGACCATTCCAGAACGAGTCCTTAAATTGTGCATTCGGCCATCAAAGGCTAAGTGCATCTGTATCTCATTCGGCCATCGAAGGCTAAGTTCTCAATGGTGGCCAAATGAGATGTAGATGCACCCACCCTCTGGATGGCTTAATGCACAATAAGAGGTCTGATCTGAAATGACTGATTGTAGGAGGATGAAGTAGGAGGAGGAAGGAGGAAGAAGAGGAGGATATGACAGTGGCGGTCGGTTAGATGGGACCGTTGATGGCGGTGATCTGCACAAGTTTGACAATGACGACGGTGGGGGGCTACCTACACATGTATGGCAATGTCGACGGAGAGAATGAGCATAGGGGAGGAAGTAAGAGGATAAGGGTGTGAGCTGCTCTTCGACCTACGATGCTCTTAGCAACGGAAAGCTGCCCTTGGAAAATGTGTTGCCCCTAGTAATATGTGTAGTGTGGATAGCCGGCCCCAACCTTTCGGTGTTACGTTCTGTTGCTTTCCCATCGCACGGCCCTGGGCCTTACTAGCATGTTATAGGCCGATTTCATTACTGGAGCAGAGATGAGTCCATGTTACTTGTCTTTCGGGAGTTATTTTAGGAACACGTTCCTTTTGGCGCATTCCATCTACACCCACAGGATTCAGCTTGGTACCTGGGATTTTTAAATATTTTAATAACCAAAATGTCCTCATACCTAATCTTAAGTCACCCCATTCTGACCTCGTTGTCACCTCTGTCCCCCTCCACCTACCTCATCGTCTCCTCCTCGCTGCCTCCTTGTTCGATGCCAACCCTAGCCTCCTCCGCCACCCTCCTTCCTCTTTCTCCTCCCTCCTCCTCCTCCTACTCCGTCTTCTATCTTCCCCGTGCCGAAACCTACGACAAACAAATCATCAGTTGATGGCTGCCCCACAACCTTACCGAGTTGATGTCGACGGTTACCACTATTGACATGTGATTGGGGTTTCAGCAAAGGGAAGATGGAGAAGGAAGGAGGAGGAAGAAGAAAGAGGAAGGAGGTGGAAGAAGGAGAAGATGAAAGGAGGAGGAAATAGGAGGAAGGAACTAGGGGCGACGAATGAGCTGTGGTCGACGGGAAGGAGGCGACGGCAGGGGAATGCGAGCGGCATCGAAGGCTTTGCACGTCGGGTGCTCGGATGTCTGGTTTGCGGTTATTGAAGGTGGCAATACAAAAAAAGGGTAGTGTGTGCCATCAAAATTCGGATGATTCGGAACGTGTTAAAAACGCCACATCATCGTTTATACTTTCCCAATAGTTAAAACTAGGGGTGGCGATGAAGCCAAAAAACCCGAAAACCTGACCCAAACCTGAACTTGGAGCCAACAAACCCGAAAACCTGACCCAAACCTGAACTTAGGGCATGTGTATAAATTTTGTACCTGAAACAAGGTTTGGGTAGGGTATGGGTACAGAAACTCTACCTCATGAAATTTTGGGTATGGGTACCCCAATATCCATACCCGAAACCCGTTTCTCCACTAATTTTTATATATGAGATTATATGGTTGGACTCCAAACTATTGTAATATACCTAAATTCTAACCAACTCTCATCCGGACCCAAATTCTATCCTATCTTATTCCATACTAAAATAAATATAATAACTAACCGTAATAGCTTTTTAAAATTTAAATTTAATACATTTGATTTTTTTCCTCAAACAATTGCATATGTAGTAAAGAAAAAAAAAAGAGAAAAGTATACATAACTTATATCCGAAACCCAATTCAAAACCGGAAACCCAAAAGAGTATGGGTTGGAAATGGACCCTCTTATACCCGAATGAGTATAGGTCAGGTATAGACTCTGTTATACCCGAAAGCTATGTTACTAACCCATTCTGGGTTATGATGAACTTTTATGTATGACCCCCACCATTCAAGGAAGATGTAGGCCAGAGTAAGCACAGAAAAGAGTATTAAGTTAGACATACATATATCCAGAATGCACTCAACATATTAAACAATAGCTACAACCCTACAACTAACATCACTAAAAGAACTTACATGGATGAATTTGTGCTAGTAATATGACTCAACAAGTCATATATGGAAACGCCAAACACCAAATTATTTACTTAAGGATAAAGAGGGTTCGGCCGAAACTGGCCGAAATCTATCGAAACCAGTCGATACCGACCGAAACACATCCGATCCGGCCTGGTTCCTGCCAAAACCGATCCGAAACAAATCGGCTTCGACCAAAACTTAAAACCTTAGTATATTTTCTAAATCTATTTATGGACCCCACCCATATTAAGTAAGGTGGTGCTCCATAGTTAGACTTAGATCTTATCTTAAAAGGATGATGATGGTTTTCAAACTTATCTTGATATGATTAAATTATTTCTCTATTCTGATATGATCCATAACGTATTCAAATTTTATAACCCGAATGGCATAATAAAACAATAGGAATTTTGCGGATAGCCCCTTGGATACTAGGCTGATTTCATATTAACCCCTAAAATTTCAATATTTGCATATCAACCCCTGAAAACTAGATTACGTGTGAATCGACCCTTCAAGTAAACTAACATTTGTATCGGGGGAATATTCCATTTTCAAGTATATTCTTGGTTTATCGTTACCAGGTAGACTTTAACCATGGTCTACCATTTACCCGAGGTCTTAAATAGTAATTTTTTCCTCAATATCATTTAATCCAACCTCATATGCTCTCTATTTATCTTAATTTTGGTGTTTTTGTGTTATTCTTTAGGCTCAACAGTTCCTGTTTAGGATAAAATCGACCCAGAAAAGCTACCTTATGAAAGTAAGGGTCAAACGACGAATACACCTGGAATACCCCCCCCCCCCCCCCCCCCCCCCCCCCAAAAAAAAAAAAAAAAAAAAAAAAAAAAAAAAACAACGCCACCACAACACAAAACATATGTTAGTTAACCTTAGGGGTCGATTTGCAAAAGTAATCTAGCTTGATACGTAAATATAAAGTTTCCAAGGATTAATATGCGATTAGGCTAGTTTTCAGGGGGCAACATGCGAAAATCCCTAAAGCCAATGCCTAAAAAAACAGAGGAGTAATTCACCAATTGAATTCAATATAAAAATCTTAATCGATTCTTAACCATTCTATTTACGTACACAAAATCCTTAATTCATGTGTTAAGGAGTTAGTGCAGCAATTAGCTGCTCTTTAAGCGGAGGGATGATTATTAGTACTTGAGCAGCTTTTCAAGTGGGATTCAAGCCTGGTCTTGACAATCGTCATCTTCGCTGGAAGTTGAGTGTCTTTATTGAATAGGCGAAGATGAGCGAAAAGAGCAAATTAAAACCGATAGTAGCTGCAAGCACCGGTCCCAAGAATTCGTGTCTGAATTCAAAGTATCTCCTCAGGAATGCCTCAACGGATTCACCTGTCTCAAGGACATCCTTAATATCTCCAAACTGTGACGCAAACAGTCCATACAAAGTCCAGGCAACAGGACATGCCCAATAGTACCATCTCCACCATACAGGAATCCTCTGAAATCAATCAAAAAACACATTGTGTTCCTTAATCTATACCTCAATCTGCAGTATGAAGTCAAACACAGGAATGGATTATGCTACAACTTACCGGCCTAGGGATTATGAATCCCGCAAAAAGATTCCATATTCCATAAAACGCTGCGGCGACTACAGCAGCAGTGTCACTATTTGGCGTCAAGGCGACCGCCATCATCCCATAGAATGTGAAGTAGAGAAATGCGGAGAATGTGAAGAAAAGAAACCAGAAGAATTTGGTCGTTGTCCACTCAAAGTTGATCATCGCGTACACTATGATACCATAGATTATAGTTTGCAGAAATGTATAGGGAATCTCAATCACCACCTGGATATCATGAAGGTCAGACGTTCTTAAGCGTAGCAATATCAATGCACCTTTGTGTAGTGAACAAGTATAATCAAACCCCAAAACTATCAACAATCTCATTCTTCACTCTTTTTTCAGACTATTGTAAAATAATATGTAGAGGATTTGCACCTGTGAGAAAGCATATGGTAGAGCCGAGTACATCCCAGCGGCCTTCTCCCTATAGAAAACTGTTCGTTCGATATCCACGACAGGCTGCACCGTTTGGGAGTTCTGTACTCCAATAAACATGACCGCAATATACATTGAACCCATAGCATTAAACAGATCCTGTCGCGTACTTCTGTAAAATTTCCCACATATTAAATGGAATGTTATTCTTATGAAACCTACAAGTTGTTCAAGTCGTGGAGATAAAAGATGAGAATTTTCAATATAGCTTTGCTACGAGAACTTCTCCGTGGACGTACATTTTGGAGCCAAGTCTCCAAAACATTGTTCCAAGGATTAAAGCTATAATAGCTGTGAAGAAAATTCTGGTTGCAGTGTATGATGGATTGCGCCAGTATGACTTGTGCTGTTTCCATAGGCAAATCATGCATTGCATTGGGAAAGACTGTGCATGCTGAGTGGGGAAGTAAAGATCTTCAGACCCTGGACCGGTTTTACTCAATTCATTAACCAAAAATTTGTTTCTCCTGCAACATTCGCTAAAGATGAGCATCCGTGAGTAGCCTAGAACCTGAAATTATGATAATTTCTACCTAAATCTTTGCACTCAATGTGTGCAGTCCTCGTACCTGAACAGTTCAGCTTCCTTGTATACTTCAGCGAAGTTGATCCCTAGGATTTCTTCTTGTGCAATGGTAGTCACCTCTAACATCCATGTTGCAGGATTATAACCGTCCTTGATCTTATGGACTCCATTGATGCTCTTAACAAAATAAAAATCCAGTTGTATTAGTACTAGTGCTGTTAGATTAAGCAACTGCTTAGTTGAAATTTTTTATCTTGTTCTGGTCATACCTCAAAGTATTGGATCAGGTGGCATGAATGGTGCCCCAATGGCCCTACGTATATTTCTTCTCCCCCTCGCTTCATAAGGAAGAGCTGTAATGAGTAAGAATGGATCCATTAGAATGGCATGACAATTTTCGTGAGATGTCATTTGTTTCATCGCAATCATACTTCACCTCATCAAAAGCTTCAAATATATCAATGCTAGGCTGGTGAATTGTGCACACCACTGTTCTTCCTGTGTCTACAGTGTTCCTCACAGTTCTCATCACAATAGCCGCTGCCCTTGCATCGAGTCCGGAAGTTGGTTCATCCATGAATATGATAGAGGGGTTAGCAATGAGCTCTACAGCAATGGTTAATCGCTTGCGTTGCTCAGTTGACAATCCACTCACCCCAGGTAACCCAACCATTGCTTCCCTTGAAGCTCTCAGTTCTACAAGCTCCATGACCTCCTCGATGAACATCTGCAGTCACCCGTTTTACCTGTCAGTTGCTCTGATGCTGATGCTCAATGATGGATATGAGAAAGGAGTTAACACTAATTCTTTTTAGCCTTAAGAATAGAGTGTAAATATGTTACACTTATACATAAAGCGTTATGACATTATATAATGAAATGTGAAGGAAATAAGAGTTTCATTGATAACTACCTCGTCGTGGGTGAAGAGTTTGGTTAAAACTTGGAATATATCTAGCTGGCTCAAAGAGGTATCAGTGTCTTGAGATTGTTCCTTTCTTCCTCACATGTTTTATGGAGCATCAATACCTTACTGAGTACAATATCAATGATCAACCATTGTCTATCATTATGGGGTCTGATGTAGAGCACAACTCTAATTTAGAAGCCAACATAAAGATTGACCATAATCTCATGAACAATTTCATCCTGACATGAACACTTTGAATTGGTGACAAGCTTCTGGTCAAAGTAAATTTGGTCAAGAGAGGGTTTCCATGAATCCTTGAAGGGTGGTGGGTAGGTAGATCTACACTATTATTTATGTAAATTAAGTTTACGCAATCAAATTAGGATTCATTTCATGGTTTGAGTTGGTTTTAGGACTGGCTTTCAATATAACATCAACCCTCAACCTTTCTCAATCGGGCTTGGGACCAGCAATGGTGATTTTGGTTGTAAGTTTACGTAATCGGGGAGCATTCCTCAACAAAGTAAATTTGGTTATGGCCCTAAATAGAAATTAATTGTGAAGGATTCATAAAGCCGACCTCAAGTAGATGGGACATGGCTTGATGGTTATGGTAAGTTTACTTAACCGGGGAGCATTCCTCAAGGTTCCCTAAACTTGTAAAGAGGTGGATGAAGGTTGTAGAAGGCAAGATTGTATGGAATATCAACTCCTTAGTTGCATAACAGGAGTAAATTAGAGCAGGTAAAACATCTATTTTGAGGTAATAAATCTCTTGTTTTGTTATGGATAGTATGTTGTGTTTTTTGCAGAATTGGTACCAGGAATGCGTTCTCATGAAATTGTATAAACTGTTGCTGGAATTTATTCTTGTGGTTACTTACAAAGTTTGTAATAGTCCTAATATCCTCATTCATTTTTTGATCCTATACCTAGGGCTGCAACTCGGGTGGGTTGAGGGGTCAACCCATGCCCAACCCAAGAGGTTGAATCCACTGCCCAAGCCCAAGCCCAAGCCCAACCAAGGTCGGGTTAAACTTTCTTAGCCCAAGCCCATCCCGTCGGGTTGGCCGTGTTGATCGGCTTGTGCAGCCGGGTTGGCGGTTGATAATGATAGAGGAGAAATAATCAACATATAACAGTTCCTTTGCGATAATACAATACATAAAACAATTCTTTGCATTCTTATATAGGTGATGGGTCCATCGTTGGATGGATATATGCCCATCTAACATTGGCCATTAGAAGCAGGATAGATATCTATTAAAGTTCCACCACAGTGTGACCTCAACTTGTATTTAACGGATGATCCAACAAATGGATACTAATCGGACCTATTCAATATTATATTATATTAAATATTATTTACTGTTAATGTATAGAGATGGGTCGGGTTACATGTACAGTCGGGTCGGGTTGTATGGTCATACATGTACATATATATTGGGCTTGAGTTCCTCAATAGAGAGCATTCCATTCCTCTCCAAACCCTAGCCGTCATCTCCTAACATGGTATCAGAGCTCTAGGGTTCTCCCGCGCGGCGACGTCGATGACGGTCTTCTCCCTCCTGCAGCACCTCCCCTCCGGCCTCTGTTCACCTGATCGGTAGCCCCCCCGCCCCTCCTCCTCACCCACCCGATCGGCAGCCCCTCCCCTTCTCCCCTCCTCCACCCGATTACCCCCGCCGGCCCCCCCTTCTCCACCCGCCCAACCCCTCGGCCCCCTCCTCCGCTCTACAGCCCCCCGCCGGCCCCCCCTCCTCCACCCGACCACCCCGCCGGCCCCCCTCCTCCACCCGCCCACCCCCCCCGGCCCCCTCCTCCGCCCTACAGCCCCCCGCCGGCCCCCCCTCCTCCACCCGCCCACCCCCCCGGCCCCCTCCTCCGCCCTACAGCCCCCCGCCGGCCCCCCTCCTCCGCCCTACAGCCCCCCGACCCCCCTCCTCCACCCCCCTGACCCTCCTCCTCACCTGACAGGCCCCCCCGCCCCCACCCGACCACCCCCCCGACCCCCCTCCTCCACCCGATCGGCCCCCCCACCCCTTCCTTTTGCCCACCCGCCCCCTCCCCTGCACCCACGCCCCCTCCTGCACCCCCTGAAGCCCCACCGCCCCCCCTTCTCCTCTGTACCGAACTACCCGTCTCCTCTGTACGGACTGCCTCAGGCCTTCCTTGTGCCGGCTCGCCCCCGTACTTCAGGGATATGGCTTCTTACAGCATCTCTCGGCTCCCATACTGCCTGCACACCGTCGCTGATCGTCGAGTCCCTTCGTCTCCTCGTTTTGATGGTATTCTCGGGCCACGTCCCTCCACCACATCAGTCGACTGTGGACGTCGTCAGGGTCTCCTCCGCCATGATGGCGAGACTGCTGTTGCTGCTGAATGGTCGGGTTTTGGGTTGGGTCGGGTTGTCCGAAGTCTCTGCCCAAGCCCAACCCGAATTGAGGTCGGGTTGGGATTTTCCAACCAAAGCCCAACCCATACAAGTAAAATCCCAACCCAAGCCCACCCAAATTCGGGTTGGCCCGCCCAAGTTGCAGCCATACCTATACTGTATATGGATTAAGGGATAAGTGGTCCCAAAATTAGTTTAGCCATATTATTCAAAACCATCTAGTTTTAACACTGAGTCCTTGTCATAGTTTTTAAAATATTGCCTAAGGTGCAGCAACGATGCCCCGGGTGTTTTAGGACCGCCCCACCCCGGGGCGAGCCCCGGGTGTACCCTAGGGCGAGTTTTTTAAAACACTGGTTAGCTATGGGACTCCATCAAAGGTCAACCTTAAGCCCATATCTTTTTACCTGTCATTGATGAACTCATTGCTAATATTCAAGAAGTACCGTGGTGTATGTTATTTGTAGATGATATATTGTTAGTCGATGAGACAAGGATGATGTTAAATATTAAATTGAAATTGTAGAGGAATTTGGAAGATAAGGGCTTAAAAAATAAGTCGAGCTAAAGTGAAATATATGGAGTACAATTTCAATGAAAATAATTATGATAATGAAGCTTATTTCACAATTGATGGCCAAGAAGTACAACAATGTGATTGTTTTCTTTCAGTAACATATATAGGTTTGTCATACAAAAGAATGAAGAGATAGATGATATATCCAATAGGATTAAAGCGGGTTGGATGAAGTGGAAGGGGCCTCAGGAGTGCTATATGATCGACACATGCCTTTAAGACGTACTCGAGGGTAAATTTTACAAGACAATAATAAGGCCCACAATGTTATATGGTTTAGAATGTTGGCTCTTAATGGGAACTCAAGCTCACAAGATGAGAGTGGTAGAGATGAGGATGTTGAAGTGGATGTGAGGAAAAACTAGGAGGGATAGACCGAGGAATAAGTGTATTAGAGAAGGTGTTGGAGTGACACCAATTGAGGACAAGATAACGTAGAATAGATTTAAGATGATTTGGCCATGTACAATGTAAAATAGAGGCTGCTCCGATAAGGAGTATGTCCCAGATTAGTGTGGAAGGTCCAATGAGGGGAAGACCTAGAATAACATTGATGAAAGTTGTTAGAAAAGACATGAAAAACTTTCATTGACAACATATGTCGCCCTAAACAGAAATGAATGGCGAAGAAGGATTCATAAAGTTGACCCCAAGTAGATGGGACATGGCTTGATGGTTATGGTTATGTATTGAATAGGTTACAACATGATAGAATGCATACACTTTTTTATTTATGACACGAATAGGTTACAACATAATACCTAAGAATTTAGGTACCTCCTTCCTAGTTATAATTCGGTTCAATGTCATAGAAACACTAGTATTTCTTTCCAAGGTTATCATTTCTTGTCTTGCTGAGCAATTATTCAGATGTAACACATTATCTAGCGCTTCACCAACAGCTGAAATGATTACCACACTATTGTACTTGTCCCTATTTCTATTTTTACCTTGGTTCTCCCACATATTGCTTCTGAAGCTTTCATTCTTGTATACAATGCACAACTCTAATAATTGGGAGACCTAAGACATGAATTAGATGAAAGTCATGAAAAGGAATTTGAAGGCACTTCCAATACTAATTAGCAAACTGGTTTAGGATTACTGGCCCTGTTACATGTGATTACAAAATTTTTAATGCTATCTTCTATGGAATTTTAATGTTATATTCAGAAGCTTATCAGTACGTGGGTGTCACTTATCTTCTAGCATCCAATACAACATAACAAGAAAAACAGATAGTTGCTCCACTGACCTTTCTTGTGGCTGAGTTGACTTCAGGATCTAATCGAAGCCATGCAGAGTATAGCAGAGACTCGTATACTGTTACATGAGGAGAATGAATGTCACTTTGTTCACAATATCCGGAAATGCGAGCAAATGTTTCATGCTTCTTAGGATAGCCAGATATTTTGATGCTCCCCTCTATATGTCCTCCTGTCTTTCTTCCAGCCAATACATCCATTAACGTTGTCTTACCAGCTCCACTGACACCCATCAGTGCCGTGAGGACTCCTGGTCGAAAAGCACCAGTTAAGCCATTCAGAAGTAGTAGCCTATCCTGTGTAATGCCTTGAGCTTTCATTTCCTGAGGATTCAAGTTAGAATTTTGATCGCATAATCAGTCGCACGAGTGACAAATATAACGGAGGAATTCGAATAACAGAAGAACATGAACATACAGTTGGCATGTCTATGGAGTATCTGATGTCCTCGAAGGTGATAGAAAGAGGAGAGAATGGTAGTACCATTCCTCTCTTGTTTTGATTAGAATCTTCAGTAGGTCTTGCTGTCCTAATTTCACCATTTTCTGTAGTAGTATATACACATCAGAATTAACACCATTATGCATAAAGTAGTGAGTTAATCAATCAATCAAACCTTTCAAAGTGTAACAGCATCCTGAGTTCTTTCCCCTGGATGATGGTTCGGTATATTCCCCAGTTCTGTTAGCATGTTTCTCAATCAGTGCCTCTTCAGACAGGACCGTTTGACCTTGTCCAATTGCTGTGATTGTTAGAGTTCAACCATTAGGACGGTGATATGAGCTTTTAGATGTCTAAGCACTGAAAACTTGATGGGGATCAGTTAGGATAAGATTGGTTAGGATGATACTTACGACCAAGGTAGGCAAGTGCCAGAGTAAAGAGACCATTGAGGAGAAAGATGTATCCGAGCAATGCACCGACACCGATCCAAAACCAGTAGGGTTCAGAAAATAATCCACGGGATTTCAACACTTGAACACCCAAAGGGTCTCCACTCACCGTTGCATTAGTAACCTGCACCACAGCCAATAATAGTTTCAACCCTCAATGTCACTGCCCTTGTGTGGTGCCTTTTTGTAATTCCTGAATTACTTCCTTACATGTCCCCAACGTTCACCTAAGAATTCGTTTACTGCAATGGCATTTGTTGCATACATCATGGGTGAGGACCAGTAACCCCAGATCCACCATTTCTTTATGTTTTCTGCAGTCATAAGAAGTTCAGTTATCTAATCAATTAACAGAGTCAAGATTGAGAGATCAAATATTTTTGGTGGTCTTTGCAGCTTGGATTTGCAAAATTTGTGTCGAGCAGAGAAATATGTATGGATTAAAGATATCATACTCCGGGATAAAATGAATCCACCAAGTGCTGTTAGCACGAGCTGTGCGAAGGATCCGAATGTGTTTGCCGTGACCATCTCTCTCCCCAGTGAGGCAAGGAGACGAAAGAGTCCAAGCGCCATCTGGCTAAGCAAAGTGAATAGCAGATACTGACGAAACATCCTGCATCCAGAAGGTATGCCCACTATTTGCTGAGAAACAGTGAACCAGAATACTCAAAGTTATCATAGGATGCCTACGTTATTAGATCGAGTCTCACCGTTCAACATTAGGATCAAAGCCGACAACGTAATATGTCATTGCAGTCCAAACAGCGCATTCAACGAGCGATATTGGAATCTTGAGGATGAAGGAAGGCAGTGCATATGCCCATGCTGGATAAAAGAGGAGGTTTCTTTGCTTGAAAAATATAGGAAGCTTTGCGATGATCATTGCAAGTTCAGAAAATCCATTAAACCAGTGGCAAAGAAGGCCGACATTCAACACACCCAAATAAATGACCCCATCTTCTACTGTATCATGGTGCATCTTCGTGCGCAGGAAGACGGTCATTGTTATAAATGCAAGCAGCACAAGCTGAAGTGAGGAGAGAGAAAAATGTGAAATGCTTGATTTATCAGAGAAAGAGCTTGAAAGCTATGCTGTCAGAAATCGAAAAAATATAAGGCGCTGGTTTCTTCCCTAAGATCTGGTGCTATTAGAGAAACTGATACCCCTTGGGGTTTTCTCTGAAACTGCCTTAAGATGTGAGATGCCTTTTGTGGGGTGTAATTGGTGGTTTACTGTTTTATCCAAAAAAAACCCGTTATGAACAACTGGAAAAATTAATGTGCTAGTTCTTCTTTAGCTACTTGGCTTCTGTATCATTGTTTCACTTGTGCAAGTGGTGAGTTAGCCCAAATCAAGAGGTGATTGGATCAAGTGACATGCCCTTTATTTCGTCCGTTTTCAGATTGTAGCTTCTTCCACCCAGTTTCATGTGACCAGAATGGTTGTCACTATGGTGGATGCACAAATGGGGATATAGACTAATGGAGGTATATCCAAATTTACTGCAACTTGGCATTCTGCTTTACATAGATTAGTTACTTCTCATGTGCAGAGCCAAGGAAATGTAAGGCTGATAAATTTGGAAATGGAACATTTACTACCAAATACATAGGTTATTCTGCTTTTAATTATTTGCAAAATGGTGCATCTCTGGTGTTGGTTTTGTACTCTTTGCATAATTATTGAGAAAAATAGAAATGTGATTTGGGTCTGCCAAACTACATACTTGCATGAGCCTGAACATGTATACAAAAGAGTTTCTCTTCATCAGCAGATATTCCCTTGACGTGCAAGCTTTTAGTAGTTCCATCTTACCAACACCATACTTTGATGTGGACAGAGCAGCTGGATGATTCTTGTTCTTATTGAACGGGGTGCTAAGCTCCTCTAGTAATCTGCAGCCAACATGGAAGGATTGGAATGCATCAGCGAATTCCGAGACAGAAATGAAGCGGTATGGCTCATCTATGTTTCCCCAGTACTGCTGCTGATCTTTTCTTGATGTTACCTGTTGATAAAGAGAAGAATTCATAGTTTCAAGTCATTGACAGTTCAAGCTTGCCCAACAATATCAACAACTTACTTCTTGCAAGAAGTCTGCAACACCTTTTCTATCGGGACATCGGAAGCCCATTGATTCAAAGAACTCTAGTACATACTCTCGGGGACCCTGGTACACAATCTGCCCATCCGAGAGAAGAATGATGTCGTCAAACAGCTCGTAAGTTTCTGGTGCTGGTTGAAGCAATGCAATCAGTGCGGTGCCTCCGAGTATATGAATAGACTGCCTGAGGGAATTGACAATTTGGAAAGTTGTGGAACTATCCAAACCAGTGGATATCTCATCCATGAACAAGGCCTTTGCTGGTCCGACAAGCATCTCACCTGCATCAACGAAGACCAATAAGTAGACTAGGACCACTATGAATCTGAATTATGTTTCCCCTTACCTGCGGTTACACGCTTTCTTTGGCCACCGGAGATGCCCCTCATCATCGCATCCCCAACCATGTTATCGGCACATATATCAAGCCCTAAAATCTATGTTATGTGAAACAAGTAATGCATAAGAAGAAATATTTGAATCCTGCATGCATCTTGATAAACTTTTTCCAATCATATTAAATTTGTCGAAACTAATAATTTGTTTATGGTCGGTTCAGACCTTCAGAATATAGTCTGTGACAACATCCTCCTGCCCTTTCAGTGATGAAGCCTGCAGTAGTACAAGGGTGAAGTGATGGTCTACATCTCTATGAATGAAAAACTCATGTCTCTTTCAATTCTAACCTTCATATAGAGGTCAATATCCGGGTCCGGTTTGATGTTTTCTTGTTTCTCCCTTCTCGCAAGCTCCGTCAGCATGTCTGCAGCATATTGCAAGCCCAGAAGAGGGATAAAAAATTGTGTTTTTGGTGAACAAAGAATCTCTTGTATATAATCGGTACTGCTTTGTATTTTGGCGTACCGTATCTTGTTCCGATGCCTTGGCACCTCGCAGAGAAAGCTAGAGTTTCTCTGACAGTCATCTGCCCTATATGCACATCATTCTGACTGATGTAAGCAGAGGTCCTCCTAGGCACAAACTCATCCATCCCATGCCCATTGTAAGTCACTCTCCCAGAAACCTATACCTTCAAAGAAAAATTCATCAGGTGTTGATCATTTCAAGAAATGCACAGAAAAAAAAAATCAAATCCACCTGCCTGCAGTGTGGAATCAAGCTTTCCAGCTAAAGCTAACAACATGGTCGTTTTCCCAGATCCTGGAGGGCCTAGTAGCAATGTCATCCTGCATAGAATGAAGAACATGCATATATATTGAGCATCATGATGAGATGATTGGGTGAGTACTGAGTAGGAAATGTTGCTCACCTGCAAGGCTTGATCATCCCAGTAAGGTGATGAAGGATGGACACACTTCTCTTTCTAGTAGGAACAATGTGAAGATAATGCAAGGCCTCCTACGGATAAACGGAGATTAATTACGAATGTGTACTTCACCATCATCGGTCTGAACGAATTTACAAGATAAGGGATATTGATAAATAGCTTGTTATATATATATATATATATATATATATATATATATATATATATATATATATATATATATATATATATATATAGGGGAGTGTGAATTTGTATGCCCATGGATTGAATGCTTCAATGTATGCTCCTCTATTAACATACATAGAAGTTTCCAAATTTGCTAATTTTTTATCGAGATGATATCTATGTTGAGATGATCATCCTCACAAAAAATCAACAAGTTCTGAAACTTCTAAGCATTTCAAATAAGCTCATCAAATTAATAGTTGAAATAGATAGGCTATACAACTTCTATCATTTTGATACCCCTAGATGTTTCAGAATTTGCTGATTTTTGGTGAGGGTGATCATCTTGCTATAGCATATCCACCAAAAATCAATAAATTCTGAAACATCTAGGTCCATCAAAATGTTAGAAGCTTTATCAGCCATCTATTTCAATCGTTAATTTGATGACCTTATTTGAAATGCTTAGAGGTTTCAGAACTTGCTGATTTTTTGTGAGAATGATCATCTCAACATAGATATCATTTCCACAAAAAATTAGCAAATATGGAAACCTCTATGTATGTTAATAGAAGAGCATACATTGAAGCATTCAATACATGGACATACAAAGTCACTCTCCCCTATATATATAAAGTCACTCACCCGAGGTGTAGCAACGACGCTGCACCTCTTACTTGTTTACCTCCCTAGAAGTTTTGGAATCTGATGAAATTTGGTAAGGGTGTTGTCTAGGGTAAGATGATCATCCTTACCAATTTTCATCAAATTCCAAAACTTCTATTGGGGTCAAATGGTCGAAGCAAAATCTGCAGATTTGATTTTAACGGTGACTGCGGATGACTGATTTTGCTTCAACCATTTGACCCCCCTAGAAGTTTTGGAATTTGATGAAAATTGGTGAGGATGATCATCTTACCCTAGACAACACCTTCACCAAATTATATCAAATTCCAAAACTTTTAGGATGGTAAAACAATACCTGAGGTGCAACAACGACGCTGCACCTCTGGTCCAGCGTCCCTTTTCCCATATATATATATATATATATATATATATATATATATATATATATATATATATATATATATATATATATATATATATATATATATATATATATATATATATATATAACACGGTCCTCCCGACCACCCAACATGCTAGTCCTCCTTTCAATTTGGGTGCCACATGGCACTTTTTAACTGGGGTTAGGGGTTGGTCAAGGTGGGTACATCCCTTCTAACAATGATCATGAAAAAAAATTTAGAAAAAAAATATGCCAAGTGGCATTTTTAAATTAACCATAGCAAGGGTTATTTGCAATTTTGCATGCTACAGTTTACTGTTAAACTTGTTGATCGTTGATCGGATTGTTTTAAGTTTTTTTTTTAGAATATTTTTTTAAAATCTTGATCTAAGTAGAGTGAATTGACCATTCATAATAAGAAATATGGTTAAAAATTGTCATATGACACCCAAATTGAAGGG
>OX393559.1:3738827-3743827 GCA_947650365.1 Chamaelirium japonicum | reverse complement strand
TATATATATATATATATATATATATATATATATATATATATATATATATATATATATATATATATATATATATATATATATATATATATATATATATATATATATATATATATATATATATATATATATATATATATATATATATATATATATATATATATATATATATATATATCGGGCTGTTATGTTGAGCTATGAGCTGCGGTAGGAGAAAATGAGCTGTGGGTATTTTGACCCCCCCAGAAGGTTTGGAATTTAAAGAAATTTGGTGAGGGTATTGTCTAGGGTTGGATGATCATCCTCACCAATTTTCATCAAATTCCAAAACTTCTAGGGGGTTCAAATGGTCAAAGCAAAATCTGCAGATTTTAACGGTGACTACGGATGTCAGATTTTGCTTCGACCATTTGACCCCCCTAGAAGTTTTAGAATTTTATGAAAATTGGTGAGGATGATCATCAAACCCTAGACAACACCCTCACCAAATTTTATCAAATTCCAAAACTTCTAGGGGGGTGAAAATACCCGCAGATCACTTTGTAAAACCGCAGCTCACAGCTCACTGTAACATTCCTATATATATATATATATATATATATATATATATATATATATATATATATATATATATATATATATATATATATATATATATATATATATATATATATATATATATATATATATATATATATATATATAGGATCAGGATCTGTGGACATGTATTTTTGACATGTCGTTTTGACATGTCATCAAGAAACCTACATGGAGGTTTCAGAATTCATTGAATTTATGTGAGGATGTTTAACTTATCATAGATGACATATCTACAAAAAATCAACCGATTCTGAAACCTCTAGGTGCATCAAATGTGTTCTTCAAATCAACGATTAAAACAGACGGTCAATAAATCTCTGCACATTTGACACATCTAAAGCTTTCAAAATCACTTGATTTTTTGTGGATATCCTATCTATAATAAGGTGAGCATTGTCGCAAAAATTCAGCCAATTCTAAAACCTTTATATAGGTTTACTTGATGACATGTCAAAACGACATGTCAAAAATATATGTCCACGGATCCTGACCCATATATATATATAGAGGAATGGGATGCTGCCTATCAAAGCAGCATTTTTTGCTGCTTTGAGACATTGTTTGACCATCCTAGAAGTTTTGGAATTTGATGAAATTTGGTGAGGGTGTTGTCTAAGGTAAGATGATCATCCTCACAAATTTTCATCAAATTCCAAAACTTCTAGGGGGTTCAAATGGTCGAAGCAAAATCAGTCGTCTGCAGTCACCGTTAAAATCTGCAGCATTTTGCTTCGACCATTTGACCCTCTTAGAAGTTTTGGAATTTGATAAAAATTTGTGAGGATGATCATCTTACTCTAGACAACACCCTCACCAAATTTCATCAAATTCCAAAAGTTCTACGATGGTCAAACAATGTCTCAAAGCAGCAAAAACGCTGCTTTGATAGGCAGCATCCCATTCCTTATATATATATATATATATATATATATATATATATATATATATATATATATATATATATATATATATATATATATATATATATATATATATATATATATATATATATATATATATATATAGGGAAATGGGTTCCTGGTACAATGTACCAGGATATTGCCTGTGACATAGCCCCGGGTGATGACACGTGGCTGCTGCGCTGTGCGCTGCCGAACCCAACCCAATCCCGCTCCCGCACCGCACTGCACCGCACAGCAACCCGATCCCAGACCGTCCGATCGTGCCCGGTAAGGTGATCGAGCGGCCGTTACAGTTTTCGCTGTTACTGTAGCGGCTACAGTAACAGCGAAAACTGTTACTGACCTGTCGGATGCCGTATAAATCCAGTCCGATCGGTGTTTTCTATGATGATTTGATTCCCATCCGTTCGATCGATAGGATCGAACGGACTAAAAAATTTTCGCTGTTACTGTAGCGGCTACAGTAACAGCGAAAATTTTTTAGTCCGTTCGATCCTATCGATCGAACGGATGGGAATCAAATCATCATAGAAACACACCGATCGGACTGGATTTATACGGCATCGGACGGTCAGTAACAGTTTTCGCTGTTACTGTAGCGGCTACAGTAACAGCGAAAACTGTAAGGGCCGCTCGATCGGACGGTGGGCACGATCGGACGGTCTGGGATCGGGTTGGGATCGGGTTGCTGTGCGGTGCAGTGCGGTGCGGGAGCGGGATCGGGTTGGGTTCGGCAGCGCACAGCGCAGCAGCCACGTGTCATCACCCGGGGCTATGTCACAGGCAATATCCTGATACATTGTACCAGGAACCCATTTCCCATATATATATATATATATATATATATATATATATATATATATATATATATATATATATAGGAATGTTACAGTGAGCTATGAGCTACGAAAGGAGAAAATGGGCTATGATCATTTTGACCATCCTAGAAGTTTTGGAATTCCTTGAAAATTGGTGAGGATGATCATGTTACCTTAGAAAACATACCCACCAATTTTCAGGAAATTCCAAACCTTCTAAGATGGTCAAAATGATCATAGCTCATTTTCTCCTTCCGTAGCTCATAACTCACTGTAACATTCCTCTCTATCTCTCTCTCTCTCTCTCTCTCTCTCTATATATATATATATATATATATATATATATATATATATATATATATATATATATATATATATATATATATATATATATATATATATATATAGGGGAGGGATACTCTTACTCATGGCCTTTTACTTTTATAGTTACCTATGATCTGGGCCGTCTATTAGATCATGATGTACGGTTCGGATTAGATGGGGAGTTAAAGCAATGGTGTCCACATTAAATCCGTGCTTTTAATACGGGCATTTAATGCAGATACCATTTCTTTAACTCTCCATCTAATCTGAACCGTACGTCGGGATCTAATGGACGACCCGAATCATAGGTAACTATATGAGTAAGCGGCCATGAGTAAGAGTATCCCTCCATATATATATATATATATATATATATATATATATATATATATATATATATATATATATATATATATATATATATATGTATGTTACAGTGAGCTGAGTTGTGAGCTGCCGGTTTACAAATTGAGCTGCGGGTGTTTTGACCCTCATAGGAGTTTTGGAATTTGATGAAATTTGGGGAGGGCGTTGTCTAGGGTAAGATGATCATCCTCACCAATTTTCATTAAATTCCAAAACTTCTAGGAGGGTCAAATGGTCAAAAAAAATATGTCGTCCGCAGTCACAATTAAAATCTGCAGATTTTGCTTCGACCATTTTAAACCCCTAGAAGTTTTGGATTTTGATGAAAATTAATGAGGATGATCACATTATCCCAGACAACACTCTCACCAAATTTTATCAAATTCCAAAACTTCTAAGTTGGATAAAATATCCGCAGCTCATTTTCTCCTACCGCAGCTCACAGCTCATCATAACAGCCCTGTCTCTCTCTATCTCTTTCTCTCTCTCTATATATATATATATATACACACATATATATATATATATATATATATATATATACATACATATATATATATATATATATATATATATATATATATATATATATATATATATATATATATATATATATATATATATATATATATATATATAGATATATAGATATATATATGGACTGGGATCCGTTGACAACCCAAAATGGGAGGTAAATTTACCTCCCATTTTAAACTTGATTCAATCGGTGGATAGAGGTTTCCGAATTTGCTAATTTTCTGTGAGGATGATCAACATGGCAAGTTGATCATCCTCACAAAAAATCAGCAAATTCGGAAACTTATAAGGGCATCAAATGTGTTATTCAAATTAACGGTTCAAATAGAAGGTTCAGAAAAGTTTGATTCAATCGGCGCCCTTAGAAGTTTCAGATTTTGTTGATTTTTTGTGAGGATGATCAACTTGCCATGTTGATCATCCTCACAAAAAATCAACAAAATCTGAAACTTCAAAGGGCGCCGATTGAATCAAGTTTTTCTGAACCTTCTATTTTAACCGTTAATTTGAATAACATATTTGATGCCCTTATAAGTTTCAGAATTTAATGATTTTTTGTGAGGATGATCAACTTGCCATGTTGATCATCCTAACAAAAAATCAGCAAATTCGGAAACCTCTATCCAATGATTATGGCGAGTTGTCAGTGGGAGGTAAATTTACCTCTCATTTTGGGTTGTCAACAGATCCCACCCCTATATATATATATATATATATATATATATATATATATATATATATAATGACACACACACATTAGGGTGCGAAAAAAAAAAACGCACCTTTTGTTATACTGTGTAATACATGTGTTATGATATATGCTACACTTTTCCATTCAAATGTTATAAGTATTTTTTTTTCATATTTTTGTTTTGTTAATACTTGTACAGAAATATATAAAAATTATTAAAATATTTGAATATGATATAAAAATATATGTAATGCATATGAAAACATATATATTATACTATGCTAACATTTATAAAGAAACAATTGACCAAAACCTATACTCTACAAAGTAACAAAATAAAACATTTGCATAGAATGAGATATAACATATATAATAAATATGATAACATATGCATTACACTATGTTAACACTATAGTACTGTGTGTTTAGGGTGCGATTTTAGGGTTCGTTTTTAATGGACACCATTGATTTAACTCCCCATCTAATCCGAGCCGTACGTCGGGATCTAATGGATGGCCCAGATCATAGGTAACTATATGAGTAAGAGACCATAAGTTAGAGTATCCCTCCCTATATATATATATATATATATATATATATATATATATATATATATATATATATATATATATATATATATATATATATATATATATATATATATATATATATATATATATATATATATATATATATATATATATATATATATATATATATATATATATATATATATATATATAT
>OX393559.1:2967496-2998327 GCA_947650365.1 Chamaelirium japonicum | reverse complement strand
ACACTAGATCGCGTGTTTATATATGTATATGTATATATATATATATATATATATATATATATATATATATAATATTATATATATATATATATATATATATATATATATATATATATATATATATATATATATATATATATATATACTATATATATATATATATATATATATATATATATATATATATATATATATATATATATATATGTATGTATGTATGTATATATGTATGTATGTATGTATATATATATGTATATATATATATATATATATATATATATATATATATATATATATATATATATGTATGTATGTATGTATGTATGTATGTATGTATGTATGTATGTATATATATATGTATGTATATATATATATATATATATATATATATATATATATATATATATATATATATATATGTATGTATATATATATATATATGTATATACGTATACATATACATACATATACATATATACATATACATATACATATATACATATACATATATATACGTATATATATATATATATATATATATATATATATATATATATATATATATATATATATATATATATATATATATATATATATATATATATATATATATATATATATATATATATATATATATATATATATATATATATATATATATATATATATATATATATATACGTACGTATATATATATACGTACGTATATATATATACGTATGTATATATATATACGTATGTATATATATATATATATATATATATATATATATATATATACATATACGTATATATATATATACGTATATACGTATATACATATACATATATATATAAATATATACGTATATATATAGGGGCATGCTATGCTGCGGCATGCGGTGTGGTGCCGCACTTACCGCATGCCGCATTATAGCATGCCCCTATATATATATATATATATATATATATATATATATATATATATATATATATATATATATATATATATATATATATATATATATATATATATATATATATATATATATATATATATATATATATATATATATATATATATATATATATATATATATATATATATATATATATATATATATATATATATATATATATATGTATATATATATATATGTATATATATGTATATATCTATATAATATTTCACTACGAATGGATAAAGACAGCCGTTCGATACAAACATAAGAGGCGGTTAGGGAATTTGATGGCCAAGATCTCTAAGCATTGGATAGCATTTATAAATTATACACGATCTGCTTCAGCCCCTATATCCCCCATCGTAACTCCCCCGAAAATCCCTCAATCCTCAATAGCCGTCCACATCATCGTCGCCCTGATCATAGCCGTCCGTGGCCTGATCTGTGAATCGGGACAAACTCTTCAGGCTGATCTGTGAACCGCTGATCATTGCCGTCCGTGGCCTGATCTGTGAACCATTCGGGACAAACTCTTCGGGTGAAGAGCAGTTCGCTCACATCGGACGCTCTCTCTCTCTCTCTCTCTCTCTCGATCTCCAGCCCGACCTCACCCGGAGCCCCAATCTCCACGTTCTTCTCTCTATCTCTCTCGGAGCCCCAATCTCCACGCTCTCTCTCTTTCTCTTTCGATCTCCAGCCCGATTTCCCCGCTCTCTCTCTCTCTCTCTCTCTCTCTCTCTCTCTCCAAACGGTCTCACCCAAACTCCCGATCTCCAGCCTGATCTCCCTCTCTCTCTATCGCCATGTCTCTCTCTCTCTACCGCCCCACGATCCCACATCTCCGCCACGAACTCACCCCCGTTCTCTCCCGATCTCTCCCGATCCCACATCTTCACGATCCCGATCTCCTACGCAGTCATCCACCATCTCTCTCTCTCTCTCTCTCTCTCTCTCTCTCATGCTATCACCCACGATCTCATCCGATCCTACCGCCACACGATCTCCCGCCCCACGATCCCGATCCCCAAATCCCTTTTACTACGTCTCCAGTCTGCCTCCCTCCCCATTAGAGAGAGAATTTGATCGATGGCACAAAGAGAGAAGCCGATCGCCACCCGCAGCGCCACCCGCAGCGCCATCCGCAGCCCCTCCATCCAATAAGGTTGGAAATCTATGTGCGTGTGTGTGTTTGATCTTTCTCTCTGTCTCTCTCTGTGTTTGATGAATGTTTTTTCGTTCCTCAGATCATTCGTCAATGGAGAAGCAACGTTCCTTAGATCCTTCATCAACAATCGCAGTCCCTCCATCACCCCTGTTGGAACCTCTCTCTCTCTCTCTCTCTCTCTCTCTGTGTACTTGAACCTTTAAATTCTTAAGTTGTTTCTATTTTTTTTTACAGTCTTGAGGAAACTGGAAAGACGACCCGATCGACGCCTGCAGCCCGTCCGTCCACCCAAGTATGAACATCTGAAACCCACTTCATGTATTCATTAAAGAGAACTCATCATTGTTTTGTAAGATATGATGGTTTTTTACGTGATTTTAAAAGCTTATCAGAATTGAAATCTGGATTCTAAAAATTATCGGAAAAAATATGATGCTTAAAAATCTGATGGTTAGTCTTAAAAATCTGATGCTTAAAAAAAATTGATGCTTGAAAATCTAATGCTTCAGAAGAAATTGATGCTCAAGTTCTAAAAAAAATATGACACTTAAAAGTCTGATGTTTCAAAAAAAATCTGAAGCTTAGTTCTAAATTTTTTGAATTTTTTGCTCTATGTTTTTTTCCTTGAAATGCTCTGGGTTTTTTTTTTTTGGTTCAGGGCTCAGAATAAGAAGACGAACAAGAATAAGTGATGAGGGGAAAATAGAGGAGGGGGAAGGAAGGTCATATTAATGCATATTTGAAGAATCTATAGTGCCTTATAAAAAAACCTTTTAGCCCAAGCCCAACCAAATTGAGTTTGGGTTGAGTTTTTCCAACCCGAAAGCAACCTGATCTTAAAACAAATAATTTTTTTGGGGAGAGTTTTTCCAACCAACTAGGTTCCTTATGAAACAACCACTAGGTTTCTCTCGGTATATACAACCACTAGGTTTTTTGGGGACTAAGATTTGAATTTTTTTTTTGCTCAAATGACTTAGAGATAGCATTAGTTTTTGAGCCTTGGATGAGCCCAAGCTATGGAGGAAACTCAAATTTCAGTAATAGCCTTGGTTATGCGTGGCCTTCGAGCCCTTATTTTGGTGGGATTTCGAGTAGATACAATAGCCCTATTGGTTATAGTGCTCTAAGAATTTTAGTAGATGATAAGAATTTCAGTAATAGTGCGCGGCCTTCGAGCCACTATTACAGATTTTTAGTAATAATGCTTCTTTGTTGGGCATATATCCATGTGCTTCTTTGTTTAGGGATCAAGTAGCTGTAGTATAGTAAAATGTTTCAAAATTTTGTTCATGTCTAATAATTAGCTGAAACTTCATCCATTATGATAACAAAATAGGAGCTGTGATCCCATTCTAAAAATAGGATGTTAAAGAAAGTTTCTAAATAGCTGTGATCCCATTCTAAATAGGAGCTGTCAAGATGCCAAAAGAAATTGCATAACATCAAAGTACAGGCTACTAGATGCCAATACTATTCATACCAAAGAAATTATGAGCAAATCAAGATGTCTTGAAGTAAGCAGATCTCCAACAGTGAAAAATAAGGCACCCGCCAAAAAGTACAGAACAAATCACGATCATGACAAACGCTTGAAAGTCATACTATTTATTGCTATTCGATGTTGTGTAAGAAATCTGTAGATACTTATAAAACAGAGGCCTTTCTCCAACACGTGGTAGCATGTCCCTTCCCCCCAATCTTTCACGTCCGTATCTTTAATGTTGCAATCATCGGGTAGAAAAAAAAATTAGCGACTACGGATGGTCATCTAAAGCGGCATCACATCCGTCCGTCGGTATGCACACAATGGAAAACAAAAAACCAAAACCAGATGTTCCCAACTCCATTGCTACTGAGACATCGGAGCAGTCCGACGGTATGTGCACGATCAAATCACAGGCATCCGTCGATGTACGGGTCATGCTAGCCATCCGTGTGTTGAACAGGGAAGGGGAAAAAAAAACGATTTCGGATCCAACAAAGAGAGAGTGGAGCGGTGTAAAACTCTATGTCAAAAGGTAATATTAGTATACTGTCTATACATAAACAAGATTGATACTTCTAATTATTTATGAGGAGGTTGAGAAGCTATAAATGCTTGAACAACCTCAATAGCATCCTGATTCCTGAAACGTACCTGCATAGTCTCTCATAGGCTCCTTCTTGGTATACGGATATCATATCCATGAGCTCCAAACCAGCACGCTGCGAAAAACATTTCAAGTAAAAGAGTAACACAAGCTTTCCCATCCTATTGGACTAAGGCATCCTTATAGAAATGAGGTTAATATATGTATATATGCTACATAATATTTGTATTTCAGATAATTATAATTTAGATCATTAACAGATCGATAAGTTTTGACAACTTATTATGAGCCTCTCTAATTTTATCCAAACGTTTCAGGTATCATAATATACTATTTTCTTTGACTGTAATTCCTGCTTAGCAAGCCATGAATCAAAAAGCATAACTCCTTGGAAGAGTAAGAAACATAATAGGTTAGAAAATTCCATCAAGTAGAAAAGACAAAGGAACAATTCATAAGCATTAGCGTAAACGTGCAGGTTACTAGGACATATAACCAGATACCATAGTTGCAAAGAACTCAGACAACAGCAACTTATCTTAGTTATCTATAAGCTATTTAGAATGGGATCACAGTTAAATAGGATGTTAACGAAACAAAAAATGGAGATCACTGATCAATGAAGATCAGTGATCTCCATTTTTTATGTGTGATCAAGGGATCACTGACCAAAAGAAACCATTTCGGTTTTAAACTCAAGCTTTTTTTTTATAATGGGATTGATAATTTTTGCCTGTTCAAATCTGAAGCTTTCTTTGATGCTATCATACTGGTTCAAATTGGTTGGCATCCTTGGTGGAAAATTCTTTGGCCGACTTTAACACTTCCATATTGTATTATACACTCAACTTTTAATTTTGGTTTCCTTTGTTATAGTAAATCAATCTATGTGAGTAGTGAGAGCTCTTGAGCGAACATATGTTGGACTGTGAATAGATTTTTGGCCAGTGAGACAGTATCTAATGGGAATGGCAGCTTGCCATCGAATGGGTTTACAAACAAGGGGATGTCTCCCAACTTCATTGGATATTGCATTTTTTTTTTGAGGAAAAGGATCCAGCATTTCCTATCAAAGGAATTATGGCTCATAACGTTTTTTTTTTCTTCTTTAAATGTAGAGGCATATGGTAGACCAAGAATGTTTGTTGTTTACTTCACATCAGGGGCAAATAATCAGGCTCTTGAACATAGAATAGTGTATATCACTATGCCATTGCATGAATACACTACATGGGTAATAACCCCCTTGATGCCTTTGGAAATCGCCGAATGTCTGCACGACGGAAAATGCAGCTTACATGACATATATTTCTCGCGAACCTCTGTGTCCATTCTCTGTTTTTTGTTGTTTTTTCCTGTTTTTCTATATGGCATATATTATCCGAATGTCTGCACGACGGAAAATGCAGCTTACATGGCATATATTTTCCATTTACATCATGTCTAATCATGCTTCCCCTTTATCGTATACTATATGTCTGCACGAATTTGGGTATGGATTGAGTCCATACCCGACCCATACCCATGTTAAGCTAAATATACAAAATCATATGCTAAATATACATTGTGGGTAGAAGATTGCAATCATATTATAATTGCCCAAAATCATATTATAATCTGATCTTTTGAAATCAGATTGTAAATACCCGACCCATACCCATGTTAAGCTAAATATACAAAATCATATGCTAAATATACATTGTAGGTAGAAGATTGCAATCATATTATAATTGCCCAAAATCATATTATAATCTGATCTTTTGAAATCAGATTGTAAATCAGATTGTAAATCAGAACTCACATTTGATCCCACATCGTGTATATATTTAGTTTTCGCTCTTTTGCGTGCCATTACTTAGAAATCTAATTTGATTGCAATCTGATTCTGCTTCTGATTGCAATCTGATTTTGATAAGCAATCTGATTTGTAATCTGATTCTGATTCTGACTCTGATTGCAATCAACTTATTCTGATTCTCTTCTTCTGATAAGCCACATATCTGATAATAATATGATTCTCTTTTTCTGATTCTGATTCTCTTCTTCAAAATAGTTCTCTCGAAATATTGATTCTGATTGCAATCTGATAAGGAATATTGTTTTCGCTCTTTTCGCTTCTTATTAGAGTGATTTTAGGAGAGTATAAGTTGTTGATGAAAAAAAGTGCTGCTTCGAGGTGGGTGTGTGTGTGTGTGTGTATTCGGGTATGGATTGAGTCCATACCCGACCCATACCCATGTTAAAATCTTTTGTCTTGAATTTGCTTGCAGATGCCTTGAATTGGACGTATGTTTTTTCTCTTATGTTCATTCTTGAATGCGCTTGGAAATTACAATCAGGTTCTATGTTGGAGTCTACCTATTATCCTTTGAACTTTTTTTTTTATTAAAACACATATTTTAGCCCAAACCCGACCTTACCTTGCCCAAAATTACCAATATACATATATATGGGCCGAGCCCGGGCTCAGACCCTAAGCCCAAGGCCCAGCCTGGCCCGGCCCGACGGGCTACTCCTGGCATAGCATATGTAGGCCCGACCCGGCCCAGCCCGTTTTACACTCCTAGAGTTATATAAAGGAACCCAATATGTCATTATGAAGTGTGCGGTGTGCCAAGTGCAAAGTGTGTGCCAAGTGCATTCATAAGTATCATTTTGCTATAACGTAACAATACAAATTTCTTTGTATGATGTCATTGCCAATGAATAAAAGATGTATGATGGGGTCAACCATAGAGCACTAACACTTATGATGGGGTCAACCATAGAGCACTAACACTTGCATCATTCATAGCTCATATACAGGATGTTTTACTATCAAAAGGAAGCATCCTCCATTATAACAATCTTCTTCAATATGGTCTTAACTCTTAACCATTTCATCTGTATCCTCTTAGGCCTTCACTATTCTTTGCAAACCCTTGGATAATCTCTAGCTTTTGTCACATGCTACCATGTCTGACAAGTTTTATTGCTGATACTGTAATGAATTCTGCATGGTTTTGAGTCATATTATAGTTCATTAAGAAATGATGTCAATATCTCCTCGGTGAGCACCCATGGAATAGTAATTGAGGTGGGTCTATTTTTCTCCCTAGAATACAAGCATGAGAAATTTTGATCAACCTATTCGGTAAGGCAATGAACTCCTGATATTCACTCCATTGCATTGCTCTTCAAATTTAATTCATACAAAATGACATTAAACATGGAACATGAATAACATAAGGGCAAGTTAAAAAGGAGCATGGTTTAGAAAATACTATGGACACATCAACATAAACATGTAGTATTAGTGTTTTTATGACTTCGAGGATGTTGATTAAAGCTTAGACTGAAAAGAATAATATGGAATTACAACATCCTTTGTCACGCCCCAGAAATCTGAAGACCGATCCCTGGGGTGTGAGGTGAGAAAAGGAAGAGGGTTTTGGGTCTGGTCAATTAATTACACCAATTTGGGTTCTCACAGGGCTTCTACGCTCTCTAATATGAAAAACAAGGAGGAGGGAGAAACAAGAGGGGAATCTTTTAAATTTGATTTTTTCGAAAAACATTTTTATTAAAAAGAAAAGGAAGAGAAATTATCAACAGAGAGAAGATATTATCTAGTCAAGCTCAACCTTCAAAAGTCCTATCCTCTTAGTATGTGTGACATGTCGGTGCCACACATACTAACAGGAGTCTATCTGAGGGAGCACGAGGCTCAAGCCTCCTACGGCTAGCCAAGTGGTCTCACCCACTACCTAACACTCAGGTCCACCAGTCTAGGGTTCCTATCTACAAGGTTAATCAATTTAGTCATTTATATGCATTTATATTTTCATCATGATCTATCCTAGGCTTAGGGCCTTGAGGAGAGGCCTACCCAAAGAAGTCAGCTGGAACCATTGCAGCTACAACCATAGAATACTAACTAACCGTTAAGAACTCTTATTCCAATACAATTACAATGTCTGAAGAGAAAAGACTACAAGACGGACATACTAAACAGAAAGGTAAAGCTGCAACTCCAACTCCGCCTCTGGACTCCTACTGCTACTCCTGAGCCTCCGGACCTGCAACTGAGCCTACTCGTGGGAAAGAGTAGCCCCCAATAGGAAATTGGGAGATTAGCCAAATTAATGGCTAGTGACATCCTAATAGTCTTTAATAATATGAGACAACTAATCTTAATAAATTAAGATGAGATCTATCAGTTCTAGTAGAATCAAAGTTTGCAGAATGATACCTAAACCTATCAGTAGTCTATATTCACATGCAATTCCTACTGTCACTAGGTTATCTAACATGAAGTCCATTCAATGTTCTACAGTATTAAAGAACAAATTAAATAAGACATTCATCTAAAGTCACGAGATCATCATGTGAACAGTCATACAATTCTAAATTCATATACAGATAAAACACACTCTATCAAAATGTGAACCCCGGATATTTTGTTCATCCTGCCCCCGGTCGGGCATTACTATAGGGCCTTTTATTTCGATATAGAGGGCCAACTCTCTCACCGTGCATCCACCAACACCATGCACTAGTCACCCAGATGATCGTAAGGGGTTTTCCGTCTTTCACGGTGGAGCTCTACCGCCCAACTTGCTTTACTATGGGGACTTTAACTCCCCGGGACAGGATTGCTAGGCCAATCCCTACTCGAGGGCACCTCCTATTGGCTTTACCACAACCCTTGCCCGTGACCCCTAACCTACTTAACTTCGGCTGTACGCGCAGGGTGGTTCACGGCCCTTGCGCGCACGGGGTCTCTACCCTCTAACCAGGTAGATTCACACATAACATGTTTCAACATATATACTGAAGCTACAAAAGGTATATTTAATGCTTAACAATTTCCAACAATTTACCCCTGGTCTCGTACTGCTCTCGCAACCCATGCAACATAATAAATCAATAAAGTAAAACACTCATCCCAGTGACCCGTGTGTTAGGGTTGCCATCCTCCTCTCAGGAGGGTGGATCCCGATAATTATTAGTTATTCAATTTATTATTTAATTTAAGGGAATCCTAATTACGATGTCCATGCATACAATCAAAAGCAATCATTATTATTATTACTTTATTAATATTTTAAGCATGCGTCGCCGGACTCGCGACTCCGCATGCAAGGCGGGGTCCACTTGACCACATGCGACAATGCCCGGCGGGGCCCGCATGCAGTGTCATGGACACCTACCCTTAGTCATTCTCATTTCCCACTATTAAAGACCACGCAAGGGTAGTAGATGTCACCTGGCTGTCGATCGCACACGACTCCAGCTTGTTGCCTCTGATCCGCCTCCGTTGGATCACTACGATCATAGTCTGATAACAACCACAGCTCCGCATCACACTCTATCGATTAAAACAAAAGAATCAACAACGAGGGTTCTATGCCAAGGATAGTCGGGCACCCTCGATAGGGGACCAACATTGAGTCGACAGCACGCAAAACCCGTGCGATTGAAGAACTCGATCCTAAACCATACTAAGCCAATCAAGTAAACAGAAGCTAAACCTACTCATTGAATCGGGCTCGAAGAACCCTTTCCGATGGTTCCAGTTTCGCTGGAATCCGACTTCGGTCGAATGGTTTCGGGTTAAACCACGTAGAAACGGTAAAACCGATCACATGGTTGGTTCACTAGGGTAGAAGAGGTTCTAGGGTTATAATCTGGGTTTAATAGGTGGGACTCAATATTCTGAGCACAATGCCGCTAGTTTCGTTCGAATCCGAGTTCGGACGATGAAACGGCGGTCAAACCACGGTACCGCGATAATATCGGGTCAAAGGATAAAATAGGGTATTAAACAATATAATTACTATTCTATACTATGGCCAACAGGTAGTATTTTCTGAGCCGGTCGAAATGGCGCTGGTTTCGTCCAATTCCGAGTTCGGACGGAGAAATGGCAGTCGAACCAAAATCGTCTGGTTCACGGGTCTGGTTCAGGTGAACCAGACCGGATCACCATATGGGTTGGGACGGTCTGCGAGGTTGGGTCGGGTCTGCAAGGGTTAGGTCCGGTTGGAATCCGGGTGCGATTCGTCCATCAACCGGGCTGAAAAGAATAATCACCCGTAACTATCAAACCGGAAGTCGGAATAGGGCCCGAGAGAATTCGTTGGAAAGGTCTCGTCAACGCGAACGCGTTAGCGCTTGGTACATAATTTTCTGACTCCTGGATCTCCCGAAAAGAAGGAAAGACTCTAAAACTCAAAATAGCAATGACTATTTACTTGGGTGTCGGATCGACCCTAACTCAGGCTCATTGGAAGGCTCTCTCAGAGCCTCATCTAACGTATCCTGTTTCATTACGATCCGATCACCCGATCTCTTGCAAGAAACAAAACAGCTACAACTATCGAGCAATTATTATTTTTCTAGGGTTTATCTGCCGGGCTGCGGAAACTGGCTGCGCATACACATGATCGTTGCACGAAACGCACCATCGTGACATACTCGAAGTTACGGAGAATGTGAACGTAAAACATCTCATAGGTTTACGTTCCATTTATTGGGAAAAAGCCCAAAGAAAAAGTCTGGCTGCAAAAAGACGAAACTAGCCAGGATTTCTATTATTCTCAAATCTAACACCACAGGTGTTACAACCTACACACCTTAAAGAAATTTTCGTCCCGAAAATTCAACTACAAAAACCATATATACGAGTCCACTCATCTCTACTACCAAAACAAGAACATTATGGCAATGAAAAGTTAACTACAACGAGCGCAAACATCCTCACTAACACTGCCAATAAGAAAGTCAAGTCACTACACCAAATCTTACTAAAAGAAAACCCTGACCCTCTACTACTCACAATTCTACTCTCTCTACTAACCTAAACATTATACGAATCGACTCTCATAATTATTAGGATAGAGATGAATCTCCAAGTTCTCGCACCGCGGATACGAGCTTTGGTTTTCATCTTCCATTCTAATCATTAAGGACTAATATAGACTTTCATGAGTTCAGATTGTCTCCTTCTTCTGGAGAAAGAGCGTCCCCCTTATCCAAAAGTAAGGTAACAGTTTGACTCATGAAATAAGATCACGGGTCACTATAATCTAACGGTACAAAAAAAAATTATTCGTATATACACATAGAACTACCCTCATACACCTATAGATCCAAACTGAAAACGACAACTAGACGACTCAAACTTATGCATCTAGACTTAATTTCTACGAGATTTCTCTCTGGAGGAAATACCTCTATTACCTACACAACCACCACTAACCTACAAGGAAGACACTACTATGATACGAATTGGATATCCCAACATACACACTGACTAACCTAGAAAAAGTTGAGTCCAAGATAGCACAACTATGCCCCAAACGAACGAGAATAAGGAGGGAACAATGATGAATCGTAAAACACCAATACTTAAAGAAAGACCTAGTACTAACACTCCCAACTATGTTATTGTGGCATGACTTTGAAACCTTCTAAAAGATACACTATGATGTACAATTCAGATATACGAGGAAACTTACTACTCGTGTAGAAAATACTCAACTACGAGAACAACTAACCTACTGACCAAATGGAGTCGAAGACTAGGATACCGACATGATTACACCTTATACTGGCAATATCTTTCTACAAGATTGGTTGATCGGTCCTAAACCAAAACAATTATGAGTTGGCTGAAGAAACTACCTACTAGAAAACTAATGGCCAACTAATATCGACTGAGCAAATCGATACCAAGTACTAAATTCTACCCTAAACTAAACATCGAGATAGCTAGACGGAAACCTCGCAACCATACAAAAATAAGAATAAAGGACCCGAGACAAATAGAGACAACTTAGAAAAAAGACAACCGAGAAAACTATCATAATCTCAACATTCTGAGAACTAAAGGCAATCACTCAAAAGAAACTGAAGCAAACGAAAGTTACTAGAATCGAATTATAATTAGAAACATAGCAGGGAGAATCGGCAAAATAATGATCATTCTTAAGAGTCCAACTGATAAGGCATTTCCAAATTTTATAAACGTAGGCAGTCCTCTTGACTTAGTCACTAACATATTTTTAGTACTCAATTATCTCAATTATATCTTAACGTCACTGTCATCTGACCAGTGCGCTCTCTCCCGTGAGTTCCAATAAGAACTGCGAAAGCAACCGCCAAAGCCTCCGAAGAGTCAGTGCGTAGCCACAGTATGTCCTTTACCGGACAATCATCATCCACCGCCAAAGTTCCCCAGGAACAGTGCGTACTCTTTTGCAAGAGTCACTATCAAGGTATCCCGTAATCTACTAACCAAGGGAATCAAACTACCACCTGAGATTTCTATCTCCTGGTGTATTCCTTGAAACCACTATCCCCAAGAGTCATCATTATTACTCATAGGATCCATTAAAAAAAACACACAAGCTCTACACCAAACTAATTATAAACCACGATACACCAGAGAGATCTAACAAGTAAACTAATCTAATTATTACACATATATCGAGATAATGGACAATCCTAAAAACACCAACTAGGTCTCTAGTACCAATGGTCAACAAAAATCAAGGAATCCTAAAACACCAACTAAGCCTCTAGTACTAAGAGTCAACGAAGATTAAGGGATCCTAAACACCGACTAGGTCTCGAATACTAAGGGTCAACAAAGATCAAGGAATCATAAAATACCGACTAGGTTTCTAGCGCTTAGGGTCAACGAAAAATAACAAAACCAACAGAAAGGGCAACCTCACAACCATGCCAGATAAACCATCAAGGATATACATCCTTCCAGACATATTCAAATACATTCATTCCAAAATAATCAACCAAAATACTAACTAGAGTTGAATATCTAGTCCTTGATCAGCTCCTTACCACAAGAAAGTTCAAAAGAATCCATATTAGGAGACTCCCAACCTATACTCTGATATACACTCAAACACTGTACTTCTGTCTAGGGATCAAGAAACACTACCCTTGGTTAAGATGTTCCACGTGGCTCCTTCTTAAGAATTATCACCCGAGTTGCAACGACTAACTCTAAACCTAAACATTATAGCACATCAGAGTTCTAATACAATCATACTCATACGACATACGGATTGATTCACGATTCTCGATCAATCAAAAACTCAATCATAGATAGTTCTTAGTTACAGATCAATTCCTCAAACAAAACCAGTTCTCTAAGTATGATTAACCCTAGGTCCTTATCCTTAGAAATACTCGCTATACCTCCACTAGCTACTACGATAATTCTATCGACTCAATATCTATACAAACTCTAGAAAACATTCAAACACCACTAGAGTCTAAACTTTCCGAAGAAAGAATCGCAAGACACGAACCACATCCTAACAAAACCCCTAGGAACATATCCCTAAGCTCTGATACCAGCTGTCACGCCCCAGAAATCTGAAGACCGATCCCTGGGGTGTGAGGTGAGAAAAGGAAGAGGGTTTTGGGTCTGGTCAATTAATTACACCAATTTGGGTTCTCACAGGGCTTCTACGCTCTCTAATATGAAAAACAAGGAGGAGGGAGAAACAAGAGGGGAATCTTTTAAATTTGATTTTTTCGAAAAACATTTTTATTAAAAAGAAAAGGAAGAGAAATTATCAACAGAGAGAAGATATTATCTAGTCAAGCTCAACCTTCAAAAGTCCTATCCTCTTAGTATGTGTGACATGTCGGTGCCACACATACTAACAGGAGTCTATCTGAGGGAGCACGAGGCTCAAGCCTCCTACGGCTAGCCAAGTGGTCTCACCCACTACCTAACACTCAGGTCCACCAGTCTAGGGTTCCTATCTACAAGGTTAATCAATTTAGTCATTTATATGCATTTATATTTTCATCATGATCTATCCTAGGCTTAGGGCCTTGAGGAGAGGCCTACCCAAAGAAGTCAGCTGGAACCATTGCAGCTACAACCATAGAATACTAACTAACCGTTAAGAACTCTTATTCCAATACAATTACAATGTCTGAAGAGAAAAGACTACAAGACGGACATACTAAACAGAAAGGTAAAGCTGCAACTCCAACTCCGCCTCTGGACTCCTACTGCTACTCCTGAGCCTCCGGACCTGCAACTGAGCCTACTCGTGGGAAAGAGTAGCCCCCAATAGGAAATTGGGAGATTAGCCAAATTAATGGCTAGTGACATCCTAATAGTCTTTAATAATATGAGACAACTAATCTTAATAAATTAAGATGAGATCTATCAGTTCTAGTAGAATCAAAGTTTGCAGAATGATACCTAAACCTATCAGTAGTCTATATTCACATGCAATTCCTACTGTCACTAGGTTATCTAACATGAAGTCCATTCAATGTTCTACAGTATTAAAGAACAAATTAAATAAGACATTCATCTAAAGTCACGAGATCATCATGTGAACAGTCATACAATTCTAAATTCATATACAGATAAAACACACTCTATCAAAATGTGAACCCCGGATATTTTGTTCATCCTGCCCCCGGTCGGGCATTACTATAGGGCCTTTTATTTCGATATAGAGGGCCAACTCTCTCGCCGTGCATCCACCAACACCATGCACTAGTCACCCAGATGATCATAAGGGGTTTTCCGTCTTTCACGGTGGAGCTCTACCGCCCAACTTGCTTTACTATGGGGACTTTAACTCCCCGGGACAGGATTGCTAGGCCAATCCCTACTCGAGGGCACCTCCTATTGGCTTTACCACAACCCTTGCCCGTGACCCCTAACCTACTTAACTTCGGCTGTACGCGCAGGGTGGTTCACGGCCCTTGCGTGCACGGGGTCTCTACCCTCTAACCAGGTAGATTCACACATAACATGTTTCAACATATATACTGAAGCTACAAAAGGTATATTTAATGCTTAACAATTTCCAACAATTTACCCATGGTCTCGTACTGCTCTCGCAACCCATGCAACATAATAAATCAATAAAGTAAAACACTCATCCCAGTGACCCGTGTGTTAGGGTTGCCATCCTCCTCTCAGGAGGGTGGATCCCGATAATTATTAGTTATTCAATTTATTATTTAATTTAAGGGAATCCTAATTACGATGTCCATGCATACAATCAAAAGCAATCATTATTATTATTACTTTATTAATATTTTAAGCATGCGTCGCCGGACTCGCGACTCCGCATGCAAGGCGGGGTCCACTTGACCACATGCGACAATGCCCGGCGGGGCCCGCATGCAGTGTCATGGACACCTACCCTTAGTCATTCTCATTTCCCACTATTAAAGACCACGCAAGGGTAGTAGATGTCACCTGGCTGTCGATCGCACACGACTCCAGCTTGTTGCCTCTGATCCGCCTCCGTTGGATCACTACGATCATAGTCTGATAACAACCACAGCTCCGCATCACACTCTATCGATTAAAACAAAAGAATCAACAACGAGGGTTCTATGCCAAGGATAGTCGGGCACCCTCGATAGGGGACCAACATTGAGTCGACAGCACGCAAAACCCGTGCGATTGAAGAACTCGATCCTAAACCATACTAAGCCAATCAAGTAAACAGAAGCTAAACCTACTCATTGAATCGGGCTCGAAGAACCCTTTCCGATGGTTCCAGTTTCGCTGGAATCCGACTTCGGTCGAATGGTTTCGGGTTAAACCACGTAGAAACGGTAAAACCGATCACATGGTTGGTTCACTAGGGTAGAAGAGGTTCTAGGGTTATAATCTAGGTTTAATAGGTGGGACTCAATATTCTGAGCACAATGCCGCTAGTTTCGTTCGAATCCGAGTTCGGACGATGAAACGGCGGTCAAACCACGGTACCGCGATAATATCGGGTCAAAGGATAAAACAGGGTATTAAACAATATAATTACTATTCTATACTATGGCCAACAGGTAGTATTTTCTGAGCCGGTCGAAATGGCGCTGGTTTCGTCCAATTCCGAGTTCGGACGGAGAAATGGCAGTCGAACCAAAATCGTCTGGTTCACGGGTCTGGTTCAGGTGAACCAGACCGGATCACCATATGGGTTGGGACGGTCTGCGAGGTTGGGTCGGGTCTGCAAGGGTTAGGTCCGGTTGGAATCCGGGTGCGATTCGTCCATCAACCGGGCTGAAAAGAATAATCACCCGTAACTATCAAACCGGAAGTCGGAATAGGGCCCGAGAGAATTCGTTGGAAAGGTCTCGTCAACGCGAACGCGTTAGCGCTTGGTACATAATTTTCTGACTCCTGGATCTCCCGAAAAGAAGGAAAGACTCTAAAACTCAAAATAGCAATGACTATTTACTTGGGTGTCGGATCGACCCTAACTCAGGCTCATTGGAAGGCTCTCTCAGAGCCTCATCTAACGTATCCTGTTTCATTACGATCCGATCACCCGATCTCTTGCAAGAAACAAAACAGCTACAACTATCGAGCAATTATTATTTTTCTAGGGTTTATCTGCCGGGCTGCGGAAACTGGCTGCGCATACACATGATCGTTGCACGAAACGCACCATCGTGACATACTCGAAGTTACGGAGAATGTGAACGTAAAACATCTCATAGGTTTACGTTCCATTTATTGGGAAAAAGCCCAAAGAAAAAGTCTGGCTGCAAAAAGACGAAACTAGCCAGGATTTCTATTATTCTCAAATCTAACACCACAGGTGTTACATCCTTAAATTTTTGTACTTCTTGGCATGTACCATAATCATAGTCCTCAAGGCAACTGCATCATAATTTTCAATCTGCTCAACCAAAAGTGCATTAATTAAACAGCAAACTCATCACTGATGAAGATGAAACATACTGCAAAGACCATTGTGTATGATCTACAGAGAGGGATCCACAGAGGTCTCCCTCTGTTGGATGTAATATATAGACTGTATACCCAATCCATACCCAATCGATCCATACCTAATCGGGTTTCGCATTTTTGGTTCGGATTTCGGGTATGAATTGGGTATAATTTTGTTTCATTTTGTCCATAATATATGCAATTACTTGAGGGACAAGTATCACAATGCAATGTTAAGCTCTTTTGGCTTCTTATTAGAGTGATTTCAGTAGAGTATAAGTTGTTGATGAAAAAAAGAGCTGCTTCGAGGTGGGTGGGTGTGTGTGTGTGTGTAAAAATGGGATACAAGCTAGATCAAAAGGAAAATTTAGTGCAAACACTATAGATCTACCAAGTACCAATATTAGGACATCTAACACCATGGGCTATAAGTCTACGCTTAATGAAGACTGTAAAACACCATCAAGCTTCAAGTTCTAAGCAGGAAACACAAACTAATATACAAGGTAAACTTCAAATAGATGAATAGGGGTGAAATCTGTATAAGATATAAAGCAAAGGTGAATATAAGAAATAAAGCAAAGGTGAATATAAGATATAAAGCAAAGGTGAATATGTAGGCCCGACCCGACCCGGCCCAACCCGTTTTACACTCCTAGGGTTATATAAAGGAACCCAAGATGTCATTATGAAGTGTGCGGTGTGCCAAGTGCAAAGTGTGTGCCAAGTGCATTCGACAGTATCATTTTGCTATAACGAACAAAACATATGTCTTTGTATGATGTCATTGCCAATGTTGTAAAAGTTGTATATCCAAAACACTTCACCCCCCTATAATTAAAAAACAACATTTTGCTCCCTTCAATTCAGTTTTGATCAAATGAAAATTGCCAAATGAGACAAAATATTGTGATAGAAAATGAGTTTTGAAACTCCACTCTAGAAATAGAAACCTTGAACTTGAATTGCTTTGTATTGCGGCTATAATGCGCTGAAGTTTTCTTTCTGAAACTCCATGTTAGTAGATTATATTTGTTGAGAAACAATATTTGTTAAGATTGTATTGTTTGTTCCTTGATGTAGCTTCATGCATTATTTGAATAATTTGAAATTGTTATCCCTACAGCAAGTGTCTACCGGTTATACTGTGTCTACCATTCCCGTGGTCAGCCCTTTAGTGCCTGTTGCGTCTCGCCAACCTGCCTCTGTAGCAGTAGCCGATTAGGCTGACCTCGATCAGCCACCTCCAGGACCCTTACTAACATCACCTTGCGTTGCCTCTACGGTTTGTCAATCTTAGCATTATGTATTTCATTTTGTTTCTATACAAGTTTTTATTATTCAATTTATTACAATTTTTTAATTTCAAGCATGCTATGGTGATTAGAAGGTTCCTATGGTAGTTTTCTTTGTTAATGTTAATATCTTGCTGAGTTATCTTACATTTTGATCGGATTTTTGTTAATGTTAGAAACATACTGAAGATTGTTGGCTATTATTAAAGAGTACAGAGTCAATAAATATTGTAATAAATCTTAGGCAAAATATTATTATAGGATCTCAAATATTGAAAAAAATCAAAATGATATTTGGCACGTCTTGGAATAAAAAAAATTATACATGTAATTTGATATTGTTTCTTTGATACGTTTGTTTTTTTTTATTTCGATTGGATTTTTGTTCATGTTAGAAACACACTCAAGATCTTTGGTAAATAAAATTTACTACAAAAACAACAAACCAAAGTGATCCATGAAACATATACCTTATAAAACTTTGAGACATAGGCCTCACCTTATTAAGTCTCATGATCTTAAGATTATTACATCTTTAAGTATTTTTATTTTATTGTGTTTCAAAATTTCAAATGCAGTTCCAAAACTTATTGATCAACCGAGGGTCATCTCAACGGTCATTAGCGCAATGTGCTAGAAGAGAGAGAGAGAGAAAGAAACTATGTTTTCATCAAAGCGAGCTAAATTTATAGCAAATCAATTATCAACACAATCTGCCATGGAAGACATAGCAGCATCGTTACGTGCAGTATCCCAACGAGCACGGAGAGCAAGAGAAAAAGAAGTTAGAGAGAAGATGATTAATGACCAACTATCAACACAAGTTACCTTCGAAGACATCATAATCGGTGGGAGCTCACGTCTGGTACATGATGGAAACAAGGGGAAAGAGAAAGAGGTTGAAAGGACTTCTCATTTGAGGCCATCAACTACATCATCCTTAAGAGTCGAAAGTCACGTCCCATTATCAGTTGGTTCTGATGTAAAAGTATCAATACGTGCAATATCACAACGTACACGGAGATCAAGAGAAAAAGCGGCTAAAGAAAAATTGATATACTCTCTAGAACTGCCAGAGAGTTATACCAGCAGCGCAGTTGGTGAATCTACCACAAATGTCACATTTTGAAATCTTGGACTCGAATTTCAATCAGTTGCATGTTCATCCGTATTTGTAAGCACATCTCCAAATAGAGAAAATAACAGGTAATATTATGAATTGTAAAAGAAATTTTAATATTAAATTATAAATATTTTAAAAGTATGGATAAACTTAATAAGTATATATATAACCGCTTTATTATGTTAACAGTGAAAATCCAATGCAACTACCTCATGAGAGTAATAACATGAGAAATGTCCAAACCACCTATATTGAAGATACATTTGATTATAAGTGTGGAGACGAAAATATGACAGAGACAGGATCGTCGCATCATATTCCAATTGGTTGTCATTTTCTTGGACGTATGGATGTTATCTGTACATTTTGTTCAGCTCTTCATTGGAAAGATGAACAATTAACCACATCTCCTGCTGGACATCCTTTATTTGGAATGTGCTGTTTAGAAGGAAAAATAAACTTACCCCCACTTTCTGTATTGCCTCCTACTCTTCAATCACTATACGAAGGCTCTGATTCACGATCAACGTCATTTCGAAAATATATTAGAGAATATAATGCAGCAAATGCTTTTACAAGTCTTGGGGCACAAATAGATGACCGATCATTAACTGGATGTGGGCCTACGTCGTTTATAATACACGGAGAATTACGTCACCAAACGGGAGCATTGCTACCAGATATTGATAAGGATCCGATTTATTCGCAGCTTTATATTTATGATCCAGACACTGCATTGGATTTTCGAGATCACCGTAATCCGAATTTATCAAGGGATGTCTTAAGTATCATTCAAGATACACTTTTGCAATACAATCCCTTTTGCAAACTTTATAAACATGCATACGAGATTCTAAGTGCAATTGAAAATTCTCAAGAGAACAATAATGTATTGGCATATCTACACTATAAACATAGTACCGATCGTCGTCGCTATAATCTTCCAACGACAGATGAAGTTGCAATTATATTACCGGGAGATGGAAGTGAGGCTCATGCTACACGAGACATCATTCTTCATTTGAGAGGCGGCCAAGAATTGAAACGGATAAGTGAATGTCATCCTGCGTATCTACCATTGCACTACGTACTTATGTTCCCTTTCGGAGAATTAGGGTGGTCAGAAGATCTACGACAGTTTGATGTAATCAATAATTGCTCAAGCAATTCCAGACTTACTCATACACAATATTTTGCATATCGGTTATTCCCTCGCCCGACAGAATATTCAACAATCTTACATGGAGGAAAATTATTCCAAGAATTCTTAGTAGATGCATGGGCCGCGAATGAACAAAATCGTCTTCGTTTTGTTAAACTCAATCAAAACATCATTCGGGCGGATATATACAAGGGTTTAACAGATATTGCGGATGAGGGTTTGTCTGCAGCTCAAGTTGGAAAAAGATTTATTTTACCATCATCGCATTCAGGAAGTCCAAGAAATATGTACGAGATTTTCCAAGACTCCATGGCGATCACACGATACAACAAACATCCAGATATATTTCTTACAGTAACTGCAAATCCTAATTGGCCAGAAATTAAAGCAGAATTGTTACCTTATCAAACTGCTGTTCTTCGACCTGATTTAGTTGCCCGTGTATTTGAGTTGAAGCGGAAAGCAATAATGAAAGAAATTTTACAAAATGGGATATTTGGCCGAGCAGTTGCACATGTTTTCACAATTGAATTTCAAAAGCGCGGTCTTCCACATATGCATGCATTGATCTTCCTTCAACATGCAGATAAGATTCGAACAGTTGCACAAGTTGATCAAATAATTTCAACTGAATTTCCAGACCCTGACACACATCCTCTTCTTTTTCAAACTGTTAAAAAATGCATGGTTCATGGTCCGTGCGGGTTGAGAAATCAGCGTGCATCATGTATGGATAACGGTCAATGCACCAAACGTTATCCACGCAAGTTTACTGATGAAATATCTATGGATTTGGATGGATATCCTATTTATCGACGTCGTAATACCAATCAAGTATATATTGTGAGGGGACAAGAGGTTGATAATAGGGATGTTGTTCCATATAATCCTCATTTATCTGCAATGTTCGATTGTCATATTAATGCAGAAGTGTGCGCATCATGTCGTGCGGTTAAATATATTCACAAATACATTTATAAAGGACATGACAGAACTACCATGGTTTTGGGAGGTGATGAGATTCAGCAGTACATTGATGCACGATACATCGGACCACCAGAAGCAGCATGGAGACTACTTGAGTTTCCATTACACCAAGAGAAGCCAAATGTTGTGCGGTTAGCAATTCATCTACCTGGAATGCATCATGTTACTTTTAAGATAACAGAAGATATTGGAGATATTATTTCGAGAGCGGCTAATCAAAATTCAACTTTGACAGCCTTCTTTGATTGTTGTGCTAGAAATCATAGTGCACGTAATTTTACTTATCAAGAATTCCCTCAATATTTTGTTTGGAGTAAGACAAATAAAATATGGACCCCAAGAAAACGAGGTTTTGCTATTGGCAGGATGTATTTTGCTAATCCAAATGAAGGCGAGAAGTTCTTTCTTCGTTTGTTGCTCACTGTCGTGAAAGGGCCACAATCATTTGAATGTTTACGGACAGTGAATGGTGTTATTTTTCCTACATTCAAATCTGCATGTGCTGAACTCGGATTGCTAGAAGATGATGCTGAATGGATACAATGTCTCACAGAGGCTACTATCTTGAATACAGGATATCAACTGCGACGATTGTTCAGCATTATACTACTGGAATGTTCTCCATTACAACCCGATTCATTATGGAATATGTTTTCACAAAATATATGTGATGATCTTCATCATAAGCTTCGTGTGGAGTTTAACATTCCCAGTCCAACAGCAGAACAAGTAACTGATTATGGTCTATATTTGTTAGACCAGCTTCTTTTACAAGCAGGTAAAAGCGTGACAGATTTTCCTCCCTTACCTTTGCCAGTAGGAGTATGGAGTATGGTGATTGAAAATAGACTAATTTGGGAGCAGCAACAATTAATGTACGAGGGACAACAAGAAGAAACAGCTGCTAACGTTGCGCGTCTTAATACTGAGCAACACAATGCTTACAAAGCAGTAACTGAGTCTGTATTCAATGAAATGGGGAAAGTTTTTTTTCTCAGTGGAGCAGCTGGTACTGGGAAGATATTTGTATATAATACAATTGCAGGTGCTTGCCGTAGTCTTGGTCACATTGTCATCATGGTTGCTTCGTCTGGTATTGCATCTTTGTTATTATCTGGAGGCCGTACAGCACACTCAACATTTAAGATACCCCTTGATATATTAGAAAACTCAAGTTGCGGATTCACAAAACAATCAATACATGCTGCTCTTTTTAAAGTGACTAAGCTGATTGTTTGGGATGAAATCACAATACAACACAGATATTGCGTTGAATCTGTTGATCGAACCCTTCAAGATGTTAAAGGCAATAAAAGACCATTCGGTGGAATTACAGTTGTCCTTGGTGGAGATTTTCGACAAATCTTACCTGTTATACCAAAAGGTGTGCGAGAACAAATTGTGGCTGCATCGCTCAGACGCTCAATAATATGGAATCATGTACAAGTTTTATACTTGGTACAAAATATGCGTTTGGATAGGGCGGAACCCGAAAATATTAATTTTGCCAACTTTCTGATGGAGGTAAATACTATAACATCCATTGGAAATCCGTATATTGTCCTTTATTGTTTCTTACCAGCTAAATCCTTATTTTTTATTATTACAGGTCGGAACAAATCCAACTGAAACGATTCAATTACCGTTAGGAATTCATTTCTTAAAAGATCTTACAGATTTTATTCTTTCAGTTTACCCACAATTAAATATGGAGGGTACATCATCTGTATCATTCCTAACAGAACGTATAATTCTTGCTGCACGTAATGATGATGTGAATGCAATAAATGATGCAGCGTTGGAACTATTCCCTGGGGAAATAATTGTATATTATGCTGCAGATAAAGCTATCGAGGATGATCTTAGTTCGACGTCTAATGGTTATCCGACTGAATTTTTGAATTCACTTGATCCTTCCGGATTACCACCATTCAAGCTTAAATTAAAGGTAGGGTCCCCAATTATATTGCTCAGGAATCTTGCGCCTAAAGATGGACTTTGCAACGGGACAAGATTAATGGTTATCCGTTGTCGAACTCGGGTAATTGAAGCCCAGATTTTAACTGGAGATAAATCAGGTGATTTGGTATTTATTCCAAGGATATCTTTAATACCATCATCATCAGAATTGCCATTTCCAATGTCACGGCGTCAATTTCCTATACGGCTTGCATATGCAATGACAATCAATAAGGCTCAAGGCCAATCAGTCAAGTACGTCGGGATTGATTTGAAGACAATGGTTTTTAGCCACGGACAGTTATATGTAGCACTTTCAAGATGTACATCAACAAACAGAATTTCTATACTTCTTCGACCAGACGGCACAACTGAAACTGCAAATATTGTTTATCCTGAAGTACTATTGTCTTGAAAAAGTTTTAAATCCAAAGATACTTATACGATACCATTACAGCTTCCATTACCGTCTCGCCGCGTCGGTAATGCACGTCAGTACCGTCGTTCACTCCAGCCGTCTTCACGTCTGGTAACTCTCTCCCCCTCTCCATCACTCCTTTCATCTCACTCCAAATATACTTATATAGCATTGTTATAGCTGCCATTATCACGTCGTGTCGATAACACGCGCCAATATCGTCGCTTTTCTAGCTATCCTCATCAGCACAGTCGCTTTCGCCGCCACTACCCTCACCAGTGCGGACGCTTCGACAGGCGCCCTTTCAGCTGGTGTTTTCACGAGGATATGAGGTAATGTATACGCTCATTACCTTTATCAAATTATATGCATTAAATAAGACGACTTATAATTGCAACTATCACCTTTGCAGGTGTGGGATAGGCATGTACCCGTCATTCCCATTGAAGAACGAGTCAATGGGTGGCCTAGGTGGCCCGTTCGTGGTAGAGTTCACCTATATGGGATGAGCCAAAATATTATTTGGCGATTAATGCCATATGCCCGTGATGTTTCAATGTTTTTAAGAAGAACATGGATGGAGATGCTTCTTGAGGGTATGTTTTCTCTATTAAAAATGTTTATAAATTCAATATAATGTACTAAAAAAAATTAAAAATTATAAGATCATTTTCACAGAGAACCATATTGAGGGACGCCAGCGTTATGTTGTCGAGAGACAATTAATAAATGATGCGGCGATATGGAGGGCAGAACAAAGACGACGACTAATCATGGCAAGACGGAGGCAACAATTTTATAGAATATACCCATATTGATGGTGAGCACATATGTTTCGCCAAAGTGATTTGTTTCGCCTTTTTTTTAGATATATGGTTGTCATTTCTGATATGTTTGATCGCTTTATAAAGTAGTGGTACATTTTTTATTGTCTAAATCTTTCTCATTTGTTCACAGGTTGGAGTTTGTCTTATTTGTAGGGACCTGGTTCGGGATGAAACTGAAGACGGTGGATTATTATGTGATGAATGTAAATATGTCATAATGCAGTAATTTACATTATGTAATTAGTTCTAGACTTTCTATCTTCTTCTTGGGCATATTTTCATAGATACTTTCTAGCTGTTATTTTGCATGGTAATTGTATGGTGGAATTTTCTTACTTTGTCTTAAAGTTCTATATGTATGTTGATTGATTACTATTGTGTAGTAGTTTTCTATTGCTGATTCCTTACAGTCAAATGTGTATGAACCCAAGGAAGGAATAAGTCAATGAGACACTTCTCAGGTGATGTTTCTCTCTCTCACTCTCTCTCACTATCTTCACTGTATTCTTCTGTATATAGTGAATATATCATTTACAATGCCACGCATTAAATATGCTTTTGTATAGAACACACAAAAGTCACATCCTGTGGTGATAAGATATATATAGAAGTCACATACTATATTCTCTTTATCCATTTACAGTGAGAAGAGATATCATTCACAATACTGTGGTATATATATATATATATATATATATATATATATATATATATATATATATATATATATATATATATATATATATATATAGCATAGAACACTGTATAAATACTGTGAGAAGATATATATATGTTCTCACCACAAAAGCATAGAACACTGTATACTTAAAACACTGTGAGAACACTGTATAATAAACACTGTGAGAACACTGTATAGCATATATCTTCTCACAGTATTCTATACAATGTTCTCACCACAAAGGATATACAGTGTATACAGAAGCATATGTTTATATAGTGTTCTCATATCTATAGTTTCTATGCTTTTCTCACAGTGTATATATATATATCTATAAACATATGAGAACTCTGTATGCTATTCTCTATCTTTTGTGGTGAGAAGATATATATATATATATGTGAGAATATCATATATCTTTTGTGGTGAGAATAGCATATAGATGTGAGAATATCATATATCTTTTGTGGTGAGAATAGCATACACAATGTTCTCACATCTTTATAAACATATAGATGTGAGAATAGCATACACAGTGTACTGTGAGAATACTGTGTATATATCTTTTGTGGTTAATTGTTTATACTGTGTATATATCTTTTGTGAGAATAGCATACTGTGAGGAAAGATGTGAGAATAGCATATATATTTTGTGGGAATAGCATACACAGTGTTCTCACACCTTTTGTGTATAAAGATATATGCTATTCTCCATCATATATGCAATTACTTGAGCAAAAATCAAGGTATCACAATACAAATTTAAGAACTTTTTTGGTTTCTTTTTTTGAAAGGTTCTTTTCTTGGTTTCTTATTACAGTGCTGGTTTTAGTAGGGTATAAGTTTGGGTAGGATATGAGTTCACTTAGGATTTTGGGGATACGAGTCATTGTTTTTCCTGTGTACTTAAAACCAATAAATTTCTTTATCAAGTAAACCAGGTTTTACAAGGAAACAAGCAGATCTGTTCTTCCTGCCCGATTTTGCAGATGACTTTCCTGTTGCAATGCAGGTACATATCGAGTCGATTTTTAGTGATATTTCACTCAAAGACATTGTCAAATTTCTGATTTTATGAATATTTATTCTGCAGATCTCACAAAAGTATGGATTGATATTTGTGATCACGAAGCTTGGTCTTCTATTTGTCTATGATTTGGAAACAGCCACAGCGGTCTATAGAAATCGAATCATACTGATGGTGATGATGGGGTGACGGGGTGACGGTGTTGCATTACCTCACCAACATCATGCTGAAGCAGTGGGACCTATCGAGGGTGGGTCGTGACGATGAGTATCGGCTGCTGGATGCCATCATCCATCCATCGAAAGCTGAGGCCCTCATCTGGTGCACAGAGGAGGTCCACAGGCTCACGTCCTCTCATCACCATGTAGCCAAATTCCAGTTCAGTTTTGGGTTTTATTGATGTAGGATTGACAATTCCAACAGTTTAACCCTTTCAGGGATATTTGAAAGTGACACTGTTTTTATGCTGCAGGTTCATTGACCAGAAGAGCTGAGATGTACATAGAATACATGAGGCACATCCCAATCCCTGCCCACCGAGGCTCCGTCATCCCGTTCACATCCTGGCAGGGACTGGCCAGATCAATGAAGCAGTTGTACCGGCAGCCGCTGCATTACCTCACCAACATCATGCTGAAGCAGTGGGACCTATCGAGGGTGGGTCGTGACGATGAGTATCGGCTGCTGGATGCCATCATCCATCCATCGAAAGCTGAGGCCCTCATCTGGTGCACAGAGGAGGTCCACAGGCTCACGTCCTCTCATCACCATGTAGCCAAATTCCAGTTCAGTTTTGGGTTTTATTGATGTAGGATTGACAATTCCAACAGTTTAACCCTTTCAGGGATATTTGAAAGTGACACTGTTTTTATGCTGCAGGTTCATTGACCAGAAGAGCTGAGATGTACATAGAATACATGAGGCACATCCCAATCCCTGCCCACCGAGGCTCCGTCATCCCGTTCACATCCTGGCAGGGACTGGCCAGATCAATGAAGCAGTTGTACCGGCAGCCGCTGCATTACCTCACCAACATCATGCTGAAGCAGTGGGACCTATCGAGGGTGGGTCGTGACGATGAGTATCGGCTGCTGGATGCCATCATCCATCCATCGAAAGCTGAGGCCCTCATCTGGTGCACAGAGGAGGTCCACAGGCTCACGTCCTCTCATCACCATGTAGCCAAATTCCAGTTCAGTTTTGGGTTTTATTGATGTAGGATTGACAATTCCAACAGTTTAACCCTTTCAGGGATATTTGAAAGTGACACTGTTTTTATGCTGCAGGTTCATTGACCAGAAGAGCTGAGATGTACATAGAATACATGAGGCACATCCCAATCCCTGCCCACCGAGGCTCCGTCATCCCGTTCACATCCTGGCAGGGACTGGCCAGATCAATGAAGCAGTTGTACCGGCAGCCGCTGCATTACCTCACCAACATCATGCTGAAGCAGTGGGACCTATCAAGGGTGGGTCGTGACGATGAGTATCGGCTGCTGGATGCCATCATCCATCCATCGAAAGCTGAGGCCCTCATCTGGTGCACAGAGGAGGTCCACAGGCTCACGTCCTCTCATCACCATGTAGCCAAACTCTGGGCTGCTGATCCCATGTATCATGCCCACGTTGATCCCATCATCCCCTGAACAAGACACCCATCTTTCAAGCGGCGGAAGCTCTTGAATGTGCAGATCTGTTCTATTTGGTGACGTTTAATCGGATTTATGGTCAGCACCAAGTTGGTTTCAATTTTTTTTTTAAAGCAATGTTTGCCATTTGCACTCTGTTTTTCTATGTAATAGTTTGGAGTTATGACTTCAATGCAAAGTTTTTTGTGATGCTAAAGTATAATTAGCTTCAGTTTTATATGGTGCTCCAATTATTTGAGCCTTATTTCTTTGTGAGCCTTATTTTTTTGTGAGCCTTATTCTGAGTGTTGGTTCTGCTGTTGCCGGAGGTGGGGAAGGAGATGAGAAATAGAGAGGTGGGTGCAGTCGCGATGTCGGGTCTTGCCGGAGGTGGGAAGGAGATGAGGAGAGAGTGGTGGGTGCAGTGAGGACGTAGGGTCTCTCTCTCTCTCTCTCTCTCTCTCTCTCTCTCTCTCTCTCTCTCTCTCTCTCTCTCTCTCTTATCGGTAAATTGCACTTTGCTCTGTTGAAGTTTAGCTCACACCAAACCCCACTGTAGTTTATTTAGTTCCAAATCACTACCTAAAGTTTGAAATGTTAGTACAAGACCCCTTTTGTCTACTACTTAAATTCCTCATTTGGTAATTTTTATCTGATAAAAACTGAATTGAAGGGGGCAAAATGTATTTTTTAACTATAGAGGGGTTATATGTTTTTAGGATGAACTTCAAGGGGACAACGTAATTTACCCTTTTTTTTTAGAAAGATAGTTCTATATTTCTCGCCCTCACTGTCTATCTCTCTATGCTCACACTTTAGGTGGGCAGAGTGTAATTTACCTAAAAATATTTGTTGTGGGGATTTTGCTGAAGATGTTAAGTGAGACATCTGGGCCATTGATGTAACACCATGTTCAATCCAAAATTGATATATGTTGAACAATAGCAGTCTAAAAGAAGTGCAAGACATACTTCGAGTCTTTGGAGTCGGGTCTCAGATGTTCGACAGTTGACGATGTGGACCCCGCAACTTAATGTTAGTGTTCCTGTTGAATGTGGGTCCCGCTGAATGGATTTTGCCGCCACTACCGAATATGAACGACCCCCATTGAAAATCTTTTGTTGCCGAAGAGGGTCGCAAATGCTGCCGAAGGCAGTCGTCCGAGTGGCGACATGCTCGGGCTTTATATGTAGTTTCTTATCGTCTTTCTCAAAATATTGTCACCGCTCACGAAATATTGTTATCACCCTCCAAATATTGTTCTTTCCCTCGAATATTGTCTCCGCCTTTGAAATCTTTTACGTTCCGACAGGCACGGGCATTCATATATAGAGCAGACCCTTACTGATTTTCCCTCTCTGTTTCAGGATGATTCATGGAGGTAGAGGTGCTGATTTCGAGGAATCGCAGGTGACGTCGGGTTCTTTCCCTCTCGATCTCTTTTCTCGATTCTCTGATTTTTTTCTTTCAATTCTCTGTTTCTTTTTTTTGGTTCTGATTCTTTGTTTTTTCGGATTCTCTACTCTCTCTCTCTCTCTTTCTCTCTCTCACAAATGAACGGGTCTGCCACCGTCTAATCGTTATAATTTTAGTGCCAAAAAATCCAGATCCACTCCTTTTCGGCTCCGATCTAACTTTTAGGTATTGTCTCTCCCGATTTAGTGGATTTCCGGTATTTTTTTAAAACGAAACAGATTTTTCTCTTGCTTCCCCTTTGAATCGGATGTTTTAAAGGTTATTCTCTGTTTTAACAAATGATGTATTGAGTTTTTTTTCCAATTTACTAAAAAAACATTTGGGAGAAAGAAAGTAGAATAGAATTTTTTTTCTTTGTTTTTTTGAGTAAAAGTTAGCATCCCATACTGGGAGGGGGTTTTGCAATGATTTCTTTGTTTGTGATAGTATTTGCCATGACCATGACCAGATCTGATCACAAAACCTTGAGTTGGGTTTCTATTTGCACATCGACCGGAAGGCAAAAGCCTTAGACATCCTGATATCTTGAACCCTAAGGTAAGGAACCCCAATCCTTCATCTTCATCTCTTTCGAAGAAAATGGTTTTATATTTGTTTGTTGTAGATGAAAACTTTAACAGATTTTTTGAGACGAGTTTTCCAGACTAATTCTATTGCTTGCGTGCAGTGATAGTGGTGTGTGGTTGATGGCAGAGGGGGCGATTGGATTAGACATCCAGATTCTTAACGAAGAAATCTTGAACTCAATGTAACGAACTTCATCCTTCATCTTCTCTCCCCAACTCTTCACAAATTCAAATCTTGAGTTGGATTTTCCATTCAATCTAATTCAAATATTTTTTTGTTGAAAGCCTGTCAATGAATCTAATTCCAATATTTTCTTTGGTAGCTTAGATTTGGGTACAAGAGGTTTATGTTGATTCACATAGTTTCTATTTTTTGAAGAAATTAAGATGCAGATTTGTTGATTCTATAACAGGATCATTTGTCATTCAAATCGGTAAAATGAGTTTTTTTTTATGCAAGTACTGTTTAATGGTGGTTGTCGTGGTGTTCAATGGTGGTGTGAAGCAGCTGGGATGGCAGGAGGTGGTTGCGTTGGGGTTGAGGTTCGGGTTGGGATTGGGATTGGGGAATATGGGACGACAAGCATTTGATGAAGTGCAATGGATCGGAATGGGGTACATTTTGAACCATTTCAGCTTTTTTTGTAGTTCAAAAGGTTGGAAGTAGCTATTAGAATTTTGATGTGTTGGGAGTCACATCAACTCGAGGGGGAAGGAAGAGGATGGATTTTTCTTTTTCTTTTCTTTTCG